>CALNXK010000015.1:3697500-3717500 GCA_942486035.1 Porites lobata
CGTAGCGCAGTATAGAAGATAAAAATAAATAAGTGCCAACATCCTACAACAATTCCATCGACGAATTCTGATCGAAGTCACATTATCGGTTATTATCCAGAGTTTGTATAAAGTAATTGCAGGTCACACTGACTTTGTAATTCAGGGATTTATTTTTGCGGCGAAAAGCGGTGAAGGGATTTTCAAAGAGTAACAAAGTAGTGAGAAAAAGTCTTATTTTTATTTATTTCATTATTTATTATTAGCGGTATTTTCCTTTTTGCATTACATAGAAAAACCCCGATTAAAAAGAGTTTTAAAAAACATATCGTGGTCATCCTGGAGGATGTTTAGCGCTTAATGTATACATGTTCTAATACAAAACTGGCTGGAAATTAGTTCCTCTCATAAAAGAAACTTCTCTAGGGCAAATTATAATTAATTTTGCCCGCCATTCATAATGGATGGCCAACTTGGCAATGAGTGACAGTTTCCAGTGGTGAGTAACTAATAAGAAGAATGTAAAAAATTAAACGAGTTAGGCTATAAACGGAAAAGCAATTACCTGTGAAAAGAGGTATTAGGTAACTTTTTAGAAAAGAATCCCTCCTTGAGCTCAAAGTAATTTTATCATAACGAGCCTGTAAGGCAGTATCTTTAAACTGGTGAAAACCTTAAAATAATGGCTTCGTTAAAAGAATAATGTCGGAAAAGGATTATAAACCACAGTGAGAAAGTTTAGACAGGTGTGGTTAAAAGCTGGGCAAAATTACACCAGATAAGAATGAAAACCCAAAAACAAATTGAATTTCCTGAATTTCACAGAGAGTAGCCCTTTGACGACGTTCAAACAAATTAAGAGTGAAAATTACCTTTAAAATATTCTTTGGAGTCAAACGTCGAATAATCTAATGCAGGTTTTTACCTGACAAGCTTACGGAAATGCTTGCTGCGACTACTCGAATGAAAGCTACTGGACAGTATATTATTTTTTGGTCGGATCAGTGCCCTGCAAAGTGGTAGAAACATCGGAGTCTCTAGGCGAAATTTTTATGTGCGATTATTCAAATGACAGCTACTGAGCAGTACTTTCGGTTGGTACAGTTTGCTACACCGTGCATGCTCTTAGCTCTTGAGTGTGAATGAAAACCTGACGAGTGCCCATTCAAATAAAATCAACTGGGGCACTTTGCTGTGATACTGCTTCGAGTCTGTGGGTGAAATCATTAAGTGTGACCATTCAAATGAAATTTACTGAGCGTACCCTTCCTGCGCTAATGTCTTTGAAGCTATACAAGGTTAGACTCTCTGTATGAAATCCTTCAGTGGGACGGTTAAAATGAAAGCTATGGGGTGGTAGTTTCTGGTGGCACTGTTTGCGATGCTATTACAAAATGGTTCTACTTTTTATGTCTCAAGAATTAGCCTTATAAACAAAAGGCACTACGTAGAACTTTTCGACCTCTCTTCTCTGTTTTTTTCTTGGCTTTTGAACCCGTGAGTGACATCTGTGTCAATGAAATCGTGATTTTTATTTGAACTAAGTTATTATTATTGGCCAAGATACAAATGCCCTTCTCAATAAATCAACGTGGTGTGATCACACAAATATATGTTGGGCAGGTCGTTTTTTCAATTTAGTGGCTTATATTATTAGGTCAGAATAAAAGATAGCTCCGCGCACCACAATGCAAATAATTCACCGCATGACATTGTATCCCATGCAAATTATTTAACAGGTGCGCGCATACAAAGAAAGCCGAACCCATGTAGCGAATCGAGGACAATGACAATTGAAAAAGAGTTGAAATGAGATATTCTACTTAAGAGGGCGACTCTTAACGAGACGTGGAGGAAGACCAGTTTTAGCGGAGAGCAAAGGGGAGTTAACTAAGGGACAATTTTGGCAACATTAAACAAAAACACAAGCTGAAACTAAGGAACACGCCGGGTTTGTTCACCGATTTACAGGGAAAAGGTGATGAGTTTCCTTGGGTATTGTACAAGTGGGATTTAAGGGCGTCGCTTGCGTTTGATGTTCGTTTTACTACCAAGATCTGTCTTGATCCAAAGTGGAGTATATTGTCTGTTAGAGGGTTCGTAATAAAATAACTGAGACGCTGAAGTTGAATTCGCTTGCAGAGAAAGAAAGTGATTTAATGTAAATATGACCCTGATTTGGTTGTAAAGAAAAGAGAGTAACAGAAGCGACGGAGATTCATTCATTCGACTTGATTGGTGGGCATGCGATAAAATCAGTCAAATCAGTGGTGGACTGGCAAACCGGATAGCCGCTACTTTGAGACAGATCAGCTACACAAAACTCCGACTCACACTGAAGGTACGTTTTCGGGGTTTAAGGCGACAAGAAGAACAAAAGTTCATATCAGTCGTAAAGGGTGTGCGCTTACAAACCAGTTCAAGGGACTGAACACGTAGCACTTGAGTAAGACAATATCGAAGAACAGTCCAGTAATTACAGAAACAAAGATGAATACAACGACTAATTCAACCGATACGGGACAGGCAGGTCTCGAAACAGCGTTTTTAATCTCGGGAATATTTCTATCTGTGGTATGCCCGCTAACAGTGCTAGCCAACAGTCTCCTCATAGTAGCAATATTCAGGGACCCGTTGAAAACATTCCGCACGCCAGCGTCCTGCTTTCTCATCGGTTTGGCCATCACAGATTTGGTGACCGGTCTTGTTCCTGAGCCTATGGTAACCGCCTGCTACTTCATGAATTATAACCAACACCCCAATGTCGCCCAGTGCTCCAAAATATTTGAAACTGCAGGCATTGTCGCTGCTATTACCACCAATGCGTCTTATTTCATCGTCCTGGCGTTCACCACCACCCAATATGTAGCTGTCGCGTTTCCACTCAAGTTCAATCGACTGATAAGTGTTCGTAAAACCATGGCCTGTGTCGCGATTATCCTGCTATACGCTACACTATTCGAGCTGACAAGACTTATGGGCGTCCCTCAAGAGATCGTAGAAAAAATAGACCTGCATTTGCATTCGACATTCTCGCTGCTCTTAACTATAATCATTTATCTGCTGCTTCAGAAGGCTTTCCATTCGCAAATGGCGGAACGCTCTACCACGTTGAGTACTACAAACACGCAGAGCATGCAGTTGTCAGAAGAGCGGCTAGACGCAATTCCCAAAGAACAAGATCAGAAAAGACGTCGGCCGGCAGTGGAGAAAAATTTTGTCCGCCTCAATCTTCTTCTGATTATGATTCTACTCGTGTGTTCGCAGCCAAGTGCCATACTGTGGTATGTTTATCTCTACGGGGAGGAAGCCATCAAGAAAAGCCAAACGCTGTTTTACATCCGAGTCACAGTTGAGAACACGCTGTACTTGAAGTTCCTTCTGGATCCGTTTGTGTTCGCCTGGAGGCTGCCAAAGTACCGCAAGGCTCTAAAAAGAGCATTTTACCGAGATGGGTAGAGGAGTAGAGGAAGATACTGGAACAACTAGGGCAGAGGGTGTGGTGCCTCCGCCCCCTCGATCTCCAATAAAATCGAAACAAAAAACAAACACCTCTACTAGCCCCACTCGCTGAATGCGCACATCAGATCGGTGGATTATTATTTTTATTACTATTTTAAGTGGCAGTTTTTCGAGATCTTTCCTATGTTTTTGAGCAAAAGACGCTAAAATTATTTACGCGTACGCTCGCTGATACATAAAAATGGCCCTCGAACAACAGGAAAAGTCGTAAGGCGCGAGCAAGCTCTTGACTAACAAGTTTGAATATATTTTCTTTTCTTTTTGTTTTGTATAACGTTAACTTGCATTAACCATTCTGAAATGGCCGACGTTCTGAAGTTTGACAACAATTCTTGCCTAGAATACGCCCTTCGCTAAACCTTTGGACAGTTCTCATATACTATAGTAGAATAACATTTTCAACAAAGTTTAGATGCTTTACGCAGATTATAAATGTTTAAATCACTTCGGTTGTATTTTCAAATGACAATATAATCAGTATATAGATGCTTCGAAACTTAAATTGCTACCGACGGATGATCGAATGCAAGATTTTAAGTAGTTTAATAGAATTTAATGACAGCGTGATAGCCAAAAAGGGTGGAAACGATGCGTCATAAAACCTGTGCTCACAAACTGTTCACAAGTTTGGGCTCCGCATAAAATTCCTGCGTCCGCCCAAGAAACTGTATCTGGTGCTAAGGATAAATACGGCTGATTTAAGGAGGCTACGGCTTAACCCTTTAAGCCTCAATATCTACAAATAAATTCTCCAAACTGACCTCTATACATTTCCTTACAGAATTAGTTGGGAGAAATTGATAAAAGATCAGAGATTTTTCTCTTTGTGATCATTTGATTAATTCTCATAGATGTTGCACTTGACATTGTATGGATATTGTTAGGAGAAAATTGATGATGGTCACTATTGGGACTTAAATGGTTAATGAAACATTTCCTAATTTGTGGCTTGTCAAAGTACCACAAGAATCTGAATTGAGCACTTTATCAAGATAAGTAGGAGGAACTGGAACTCGAAATAAGTGCAAATAAATTGGCTATGCCTTGGTAAAACACTTCGTAATTTGTGGTTTTTAAAAGTACCACAAGGCTCTGAATATAGGACTTAAACGACAACAACGATAACATCAAAAAACAACTGGTTTTGTCAGCGAAACAACAGCTCTGCACGTGCATCACGCTTTTTAGTACATTTCTTTGACGACCACTGCACTGAATAAAGAACTTCTTTTTAGATGAGTGAAAGAGAAAACAGAGCTCGATCAGCGTTATGTAGTAATAGGTAAAATAAAGAGGTTATGCTTTTGTGTAATACATGTAGTTCTTCATTGTACGCTGCCTAAAGAAGCGCATTCGAACGAAACTGTAGCGCAATTTCCAACAGATAAGGACTTACTCCTCTGAAGAGAGCTCGTTTGGGGGGGCGGGTCGGGGGGAGCTTTAGCATCGATGACGGCGACGGCGACGGCAGCGGAAACGTCACTTTTAAACATGAATTCGAGTTTTGTCAAACTTGATCGCGTTAACTCCAATTCGCTGAAAATGTCAAATGTAGGCGAATTTCCCTGGATATGATTTATTGGGGACCGTACTCATGTTGAGAAACAGAGAGAAAAATTCGTCGTCGCTTGTTTAAGTTCTTCTAAAAACGTGAATTCGGGCATTTTCACGAAGTAGTCGTGCAGTGACGACAAAGAAATGCACAAAAAAGTGTTACCGTATTTACTCGATTAAACGCCGCCCTCGAACAAACGCCGCAGATGGAAGCAAAATTACCAATAAACGCCGCGCTCCAGTAAACGCCGCACCTAATCAGAAGAATGCGGTGTCTATTAGAGGATACGGTACAACTTGGTAATTTACATCATCCAAACATTTACGATTCTTTCTCAGCAAAATAAGAGAGACATTGGAACCTTTAAATTACATAGCATTTACAAACGATTTACAATAACTGTTGTCAGTGATTTTAAAAAAAGTGATTTCGAAATAAATGCCGCCCTTGAATAAACGCTGCATTGGAAACGCTAAAAAAACGCCGCGGCGTTTAATCCAATAAATACGGTATGCGCGTACGAAGTTGTTGTTTTGCTTAATAAACCTACTGCTTTTTTGACGTTCTTGTTGCCGTCGCCGTCGCCGTTTCTTCAGCTTCCTATTGTTGAGAAAGGAAAGAAAAGAAGATGATTGTATAACATTCACACGTACCTCGTGTTCCTTGATGTCAAGGGGATTGTGGTGTTTCCAAAGGACAAGGCTGTGAAACTTCTCTACTTTAAATGTGTTCGATACTAAAGCAGCAAACAAATATGAAAAAAAAAATTAATAACCTAAATTAAGTTAACCTTTCTTGCTTACTGGATACTTTCTGGATCATGAAAATTACAAAAGAAAAGAGCAAGTTAATGTAGGAGGAAATGAAAGGTCGTAAACGTCCATCGAACTGTCTTTACACATGGTCAAACTTATGCCACGTTCACACCAACTAAACACGTTTAATTAAACCAGGTTTTAAAACATGAACAGACACGCAAAAGTGGAACACAGGCTTTTACACAGGATTCAAATAAAGTTCAAAATTCTTTGTAATTTGCTCTAAATTAGCAATCAACTTAAGTCAGAAAGCAGCGTTTATGAAAGAAAAATTTTAATCCGTGTTTAACTAAACAGCTTAAACATGTTCAAGCTTGGGTGTGAATGGGGCTTTAGTCTGCGACATTAGAAACCATTAGACCTCAGATCTCTTTCTGACTGAGCCATTTTAAGAAAAAAAAATAATGCTTTTCGAGTAAACACGACATGCTTTCTTGGATATGTTCACGGGGAATGACAAGCAGCGTTTAGATGTTAGCGTTGGGAAAACTAAAAAAATAGGATTTATAATGACGCCGGTTCGTTAAACATTGGCTAGACTCCGTTTTAAGAACCAGTAATTGGTCTCTAAAGAACAATTTTCAAGCTTTATAAGAAGCCAAGCCTTCTGGAGAGGAATAACTTACCCGAAACTGTATACTGTGATTCCACTCTACCGAAAGGATCTTGCGCAGTGTTGCTACAAAAAAAAAAAAGTAAAACAACTCAATTCATCACACCCAAACGAACAAACTACACCATTTTGTTACCTCTGCGTCCTGCGTCAATGACGCATAAAAATCCCCGAAGACGCAAAATAATAAATTATTTGAGGTGTGCGTCCCGTAGGACGCAAAGATCGATTGATCGATCTGAAGATGTTTTCATAGAATATCCTTTTTGTGTGATTTCTGTGGCTGCTGTTGAACGACGCTTATTTCTTTTAGTCCTTTTTGTGATTTGCAATAGAAGGAGTATATTTTTATTTCCGTAAACTGTAATACAGAGTTTTGGAGTCTGTCTTCAGACAAACTGTGAGGTTAATAATGACCCAGGGACTCATTAGGGCCATCTATACGAGGAAAAATAAGACGCGTCTTAAATAAGACGCGAACTGTACCATTTATACGAGCATGTCTTATCTAAGACGAGAACAGCTCGTATAAATGGTTCGCGTCTCGTTCGCGTCTCATTTCTGTTCTTGACTCGTTTTCATGTGAATGTTGTCCGTAGCAACAGCAACCCAACGTGGCGCGCCAAAAATTAACGCATGCGTATTACGCGTTCGCATCTTATTTAAGACGCGAAGGTCATTCATACGAAGTTTTTCTTGTCTTTGCTAAGACGCGTCTTATCTAAGAACAGGTGTTACGGGCTGTTCTAAAGCTAAGCTTAGCCAAGCCGCGTCTTATTTTAGACGAAATGCGCCGTTTATACGGAAAGTTCGCGTCTTATTTAAGACGCATCCTATGTAAGACGCCGTCTTATTTTAGAACAGCCCTTAACACCTGTTCTTAGAGAAGACGCGTCTTAGCTAAGACGAGAAAACCTTCGTATAAATGACCTTCGCATCTTACATAAGACGCGAACGCATATTACGCATACTTTAATTTTTGGCGCGCCACGTTGGATTGCCGTTGCTACGGGCAACATTCACATGAAAACGAGTCAAGAACAGAACTAAGACGCAAACCATTTATACCAGCTGTTCTCGTCTTAGATAAGACATGCTCGTAGAAACGGTAAAGTTCGCGTCTTATTTAAGACGCGTCTTATTTTTCCTCGTATAAATGGCCCTAATGGCTCTGGACTGGGACTCCTGATTTTTCACAAGATGAGTCCTAGGACTCACCATAACTATTTGTAACAAAATCACTCACTTACGTTTTATATTGACAAAAATCGCAGTCATTTATAGTGGCCTGCACAATTTCTGCGACACTGAAAAGAAAAATGTACAGATACGTTAGGTGTAAATGTAGACTAGGTGTCCTCCATTATACTGGTCAGACAAAAACCAGCGAGACGTACTAACAAAAACGACTAAATGACCATTTATTTTAAAAACTTCACGTCGTCCCATTTGGTCTGTAATCATCCGAGAGAGTAAACAACGTGGTTTTTAAATTTTGTTAATTACTCGTATGATAACAGACCAAATTGGACTCTACCCAGTCCTATTGCCATTATTTATTTTATCTAATTATTACAGTAAGTTTCAAATAAGAAACCATGATTGAACCAGAAAGCTAAAATACTAACTATTTCTTTGTGTCTGCCGTTGCTCCCCCTCCAGCTCCGGGTCGCTTTGCTCGAAGAGGATTAAAAACAGTTGATTCCTGAGTGTATAAGTTGTCTACAGATGTGATAAGCTGAAAAATAAAAACACAGAAAAGCAGTGTTAAATCAATTTGGGTAAATAAGCCAATAATGACTGAATTAACCAATCACCAATCAGATCTCCAAAAACTCAATACCTCAAAAACTTTTTTCCCGGGGCCCATTGGAGGTGGACCTGTAAGATGGGAAGGGGGGGGAGGGGGAGGGAGGGGGAAGAGAATCGCACATGACAATGAGGAAGATTCCCATTGTCTCCCTTAGGGGTAGAAACTGTAGATTTTGGTTTCACTTAGGATGTTGGAACGGAAGACCCATATACATGTATTTACCCAAAAAGGCATTGCTTTGAGTTGTGTGTAAAGAGGTTCCTACAATCAATGCTACCATTCTGTGTTGGAGTATGGTCTCCCAAGGGTTTCAATAAGCACCGATGACTGACAAAACACGTCGGCTACTTTGCTCAGAGAAGTCGGTCACTTTTTTCCCCTCTTGGGGGGTAGCTGGAAATAATTCTGTCAAAACTTACATTAAATTTGCTGGACCTAGATACATGCACATGTAGACATTTTGCTTGAGATTTAAAAATAATCTTTTGTTCTCAATTTACGCTGAAAATTGCACTTTAGGACATTTAAAGTTTTTTGCATTTACTAGGGGAGCATGCCCCCAGACCCCTCTGGAAGAAGGGGACTAAAAGCCTCTTGTTGATACAGTTGGTTACTTTTTTCAAACCTGCTGGCTACTTCAATTGTTATTTAAACCCACTGGTCTCCTTTAGGAGAAAAATTCTAACTTTCCAATGGGCATCCCCATCATCATCAGTACCCCCCACCCTGCCCCCCTGCTCCCCACCAAGGGGACCACTGCAGTTTTGCCATATCCATAAGATAGGGCACCATACTAGGGCACACAATGTGCTGCGCTGACATTTCAGAAAAGATGACAGGGTTATTGGTAGCATTACCCGGAGCATGTGCACATAAAAGCTGTATTTAGACTGTACCTGTAAACTTGCTTCTTCTAACAGCTTTTTCTTACCACCAAGCCATTTAAGAACCTGTAAAAATCAAAGCAAACTCATCGGCAAAGACATACAACTTCAGTAACTATGTGTGGTCAAATTCACACCAATGCAGTACATGAAAGCCACACATATAAACCACAGGCAGGCCATAATATAACCATAAAAGGGGCAAAGTGTATGATGACAAAAAAGTTATTTTTATCCTTCCATGAAAGCAAAGGAGTCATGTTGTCAGTTAGGTTTGTTCCCAGCAAAATTAATTCTCAGTTTCAGCAAAACCTCGCTCTTCAGTACTTTAACAGTATTCCACATGATACTACATGTATTTGTGTCCCAGAGTTTCCTTCAAAATGAAATCAAAGATTCTTTGACATTTGAAGTTCTGCATAACCTGGGGAAGATTTAAATTTTTGTGTTGTTTTAAAAATACAAATTCATGGAACTAAAACAGTTCAGCTAAATCCTACCTTGGGGGCAAATGTTTCAGGTATTACAACTGGAGCACTTCGACTTCTTACAATATAAATATCACTAAATTTCATATATAAATCCCTGAAAGAGAGAACAAACCAACATGAAAAACTTTTATAGGAACATTTAAGGTGGCAAAGAGTGCACTCTATTCACTCAAAATGTCTGAAAATTTTAGTTCAGTCTAATCAAATAGATTCAATTTTGGTTCAACTGTAAAAGCTTTAGGCAGTTGTCTCGTTGAAAAAGGAAAAGCGGTATTAAATTATCACCCCATGAAAGGAAATAAGGAGTCCAGAATCCAAGAAATTTTTGATTGGGGAATCTAGAATCTAGGAACATTTTGCTTGTGGAATCCAGAATCCTAGGCTTTGGAATCTGGAATACAGCTCAAGGAATCTGGAGTCCCATTAAAGATTTGAATCTGGGATCTAATTTCCACTGACTAAGTCTGGAATCCAGTATGTCTAGAATCCAAAATCCACAAGGAGGAGTCCAGAATACAGACTGTCAGATTCTCTTACATGGAGTGAATTTTAATATTACAGTTAAACCTGTATATAACGGCTCTGTATTAAGCAGCCACCCTCTATTAAGCAACCAGTTTTCAAAGTCCCAATTTTTCACTCATACAAACCCTGTATTAATTTTTGTTGCCTGTATTAAGCGGCCACCATCGAACCGAAACTAAGCCATAAATGTACATGTATGTCACTTTGTGTTACTTTAAATTAGCAACATTTACATTATAAAAATTCTTATTCTAGTACGAAATTTCAGTCTGGCATGTATCATGTAAACAAAAAATGAACTTTGTTCTAAATTGAAAACTCCAAACCATGTAGTCTGGAGCGAGTGGTGCATGCGTATCTGATCTCGTGCAAAAACCACACGAGCAAGAAAGCCTTCGGCTGAGCCATTTGATTTTATAATGTGAGAACAGTAAGAACCTCACTCTGGAACTAAACTCATTCCAGAAGGAAAGTTATTCCTGTATCATGTGAAAAGCCCCTTACCCTTACTGACTGAATGCCTGCAGTATGCTGATAAAGACCTGCAGTACACAGTAGAAATGTCACGATCAATAATAAATCGAACTCCAAGTTACATAGTTACCTACCTACAATTTGTACCAAGAGAGTTTTTCCATGTATCTACGACTGAATTAATATTTTCTATCCCTGTATTCAGTGTTGATGTTTCCAGGCAGTTATTGTTGAACCACAACTGTTAAAAGAAATTGAAATATAACAGCAAGATATCATCAACTAAATTTTCTACTTGCATGTACATGTACATAAATGTAAGGAGTTCCTAATGAGGTGGTATTCCATAAAAATGTATAGCAAAAAGTGTCCAATGTTTTAAAAAACATACATTTCTTGTGTATTACCCTTCTTCAGTGTGAAGAAAACTCGTCATTTTGTAAATGGTTTTCCTCACTCTATGGAATATCACCTCATCAGCTATATAGCATTGCTGTCAACTCTTCCGGAAAATCCAGAGTCTCCAGATAATCTGGAGACGCCAGATTTTTGACCACATCTCCCAGTCTCCAGATTAGAGAATAAAAAATTTAATATTGTGGAATTTAATATTGTGAATTTCTTCAGTAGAGTCGTTGGAGCTATTTTGATGCTAACATATTTGAACGTTTCCTCATCAACTCCAGTATGCCATTGTAAATAAAATATAATAATCACCATTAGGAAGGTGGAAACTTAAACCGATACTCTTTTGTGTAACAATGGATGAAATCTGCCCATAAACTGAGGAAATTTGGCAAATGTGAGATGTGACGTTTTAACTGGACCTTAAAGCATCACACCAAAGCAACTTTCAAAAGGTAACTGACAATTTAGTCCAAGGAAACTCACAGTGGTTCTAAATGTGGGGTTCCTTAAAACTATTTAAACAAATTTAATGCTTATCTATTCTTCTGGCTCACTTGCATAGCATTCAAGACAGGTAGAAAAGTGATGTTTTATGCGGGGAAAGTGTAATTTATTACACAAATCACTAACAGCATGAAGACAAAGACATCATTTCTATGGTAGCCAAATATCATGCCACTCAGTAAATATTTACACTGAAAATTTCAGAGATAAAGGGGTAAAATTCAACACATGTTAACAAAAAGCCCTGAATTAAATAACCTGTAGTCAAAGCTTTTTTTTTGGTTCTGTTTCCTAAAAAATGAAAGAAAAGATGAAGGATGCCAAACACTTTCCAGTGGCACAATTGAGCAGTTGTCCTTTCCTTTCCAGGTTGCACAAAAATAAAAACAGAGCCGTAAACTTGATTTGTGGCTCTCAGCCCAAGTAATAAAGATCAGTCCTTTACCAAGCTGTATTCAGGATGGGCTATAATAATTTTCTATTGCCACAGCTGTCTTTGAAAAGTTTTATGAAGAAAGACAGCTGATCACTTGTGCGCCTTCCAAGGCTGAAGGATTGTTGCCATGTTGTGAATTTCTAGAACACCATACTTGGGATTGTAAATTTCCAAACGTTTCTCTTTGTTCCTTTTTGGGGTCCATCAAGGTTGATTCGCACTGAAGCAGCAATATTATAATTTGTACTCTTATTATAATATACATTATAAATTAATCATAAAAATGATAAATTAAGGGATGGTTGAGCAACCGCTTCCTAATTATTCTTAACAACAACCCAAACTTTTCTTACTCACAATGTAAAGTTAGTAACAGAGCATACTTCCATGTTTTTAATTCAAACAACACCTAAGAATACATCTTGAGGAATTTTTTAGAAGAGGGTTCAAAGTCTTGATACAGATTGTTGGTTTTCTTTGAGTCGACATGCATACAGGTACATGTCTGACATAATTGCTGGTTTAGTGACTGAAGACCAAACTTTAATTATTGTCAAGCTATAGAAATTTCGATTAAAATACAAGTTTAAAACGAGTAACCTTATGTGACTCGTAATTAAGAAGAACATATAAAGAGAAAGAAACCTTCAAATTGTCATTAAGACTACAGGCACTCGAGCGGGCGGGCTGAACATGAACTAGAGAAGCCGCCACGATGTACTTTCACAACTTTCAACAGTCACGAAACAGTTATTTAACGAAACCTAAGTCTACTTACGTGATCGAACTGCACAGAATTATTGTACATTTGATATTTGAGATTGCCCTTGTCGAGGGACTCGTGCCCGGCAGTATTCGACTGTGCGTGAGTCGTGGACACGATCAAGGCGGTGAAAGGTTTAAAAGGCTTCGGACGAGAATTAAAATATAAAGCGATGAGAAAGACAGCTATAAGAACAGCAGCAACCAAAATCGACTTTTGTTTCCTATGTCCAACCATGAAGCTTCCACAAGACTCTCCTCCAACCTTTGCACGCATCGCAGACAATCGAAATATAAAAAGCGTGACATTACTTCACGCTTTCAAAAACACTTGTCCTTTCCAATTCATCGTTCATTTTCGTAATTCTTCGGAAAACTCCGGTTGATCTTCGTCAATAGTACCCAGTCTTTCAGTCAGGTGGTGACCCTTCCAAAAAAGAAGATGGCGGTTCGATGAGACTTGCGATTTCACTACGATTGCAGTTTTAGTTAGTGGAAATGGACGCCTCTTCGCAAGGATCCGTTACAAAGTCTTCGTCAAAATTGCACAAAGAAACCCAAGGTGAAGATGCAGAAAGTTGTTCTAGCAAAGACCACCCAATCAGCGAGGAAACGTCAAAACAGTCTACAAGCACTTCTGATCAGACAGGTAAGCTTATAGGAAACTATGTATCACCTGATAAGAGCGATCACATTACAGCATCACCATGCCATAAACATAAAAAAAAATTCATAAAGCATGTAAAATTAAATTATTCCTTGTATTAAATGGTGTTTTTTATCATGAAAGGTGCTTATTTAAAGAGCATAGCAGGCAACCATTGAGAGTTTAGAAAATAAGCTTAATTGTAAGTCACATTATATAAAGTACATGGCTCTTCCTGTAGGTGAGAAATTTCATTCAGTTCCTAAGGGTTGATTTCCCGTGTCGGGTAATTTTTACGTGTGTACGTGCGTAAAATTTACGTTCGCAAATAAAATAGAGGCAATGCAGGAAAGGTCGCCTGTAAGCTTAAAAGTTGAACGTCTCTCAACTTCTTCTTTAAGCTCAGCACTTTTTATCCTGCCTCTATTTTATTTACGTAATTAAAATTTACGTGGGTTAATGTTCATAGCCAAAAACGCGTCAGTGGAAATCCACCTTAAGTAAAACAGGATATTGTCTAAATAACCAGCATGCATCTTCAGCAAGCATTTCCTTTTCTAGCCATAATAAGCTTATTATCCCTTAGGACAAAGGTTTCCCTCAAATTTCCCCAACATCTCACCCCCAGTTTTGCTGTGGTTGCATACAAATCTTGGAGTATGGCCGAGAGAGTTTCTTCGTCAGATGTAATGGGCGATTCCAGAAAATATCTATACCTTACCACGACAGCTTCCATGTTTTAACCCTTCCCCCGTGCCCTCGGAATTTCCCTCGGCACATCTACTTTATGGAAGATAATTCATTGCATACAATGTCTAAGTTAGGACATGTGTAGATCCATGTTGTCATTAAAGTTCTTCATACATTCTAAGTAGCATAGTGCACACAGCAAACATAGAGATCAGAGAATGTGAGAGAGGTTAAAAGCAATGGAAAATCATCAACCATCAAGACAAGCATGATGTGGTATTGGTATTTTATAGATTTTCAACATGGTAGTTCAGTATTTGCCAATTTTTCTTACAGTATTGCAGTATTGGTTAACCCCCTCTATCTACATTGTACATGTATATGATGGGAGGAAATGAAATCAAATGTGAAGACTTTAACATACAGAAACTATTTCTTGATGGTAACTTCAATGTGGGCCTTCAAGTATGGTCAGATTTCCATGTCCAACCACCACACATAATGATAACCACGTCTCAGAATGGAAGTCGCAAGTAATAGACTACCTTATTCACAATACCAGCTATTTTTGCGTACCCTTTTATTTTGATGGGAGATATTTGGGAGCTTTAGCAGAGGTATTTTTGAGTGACGCACTTCAACCGGAAATGAGGTCTTTTCCCTTTTAAATATGCCTTGACACTTCAAAATTCGTATTGTAAAGTGTTTTAACTCTTGCAGAGACTGATACTTGCCGAAACATTTGGGCAAAACCACCGCTCAAGAATAAAAAAAATCCATATTTTCCAGTTAAGGTACATTGCTGAAAAACGTCTTTGCTTAGCTCCAGGCTATTGTCACTTACAGTGTATCTGCCCCCTGAGAAACCATTTCGCATTAGTCCTTAAGTGGGTGGAAAGATGGCAGGTGTTGGGAGTAACGTCTGTTACTAAACCCGGGGTGCAAAGAAAATCATTTTTACAGCTTGCCATTCAGGCACGCTGAAGCTAGCGTTTACTAGCCCAGACATCATTTCAGGTAGCCCCAAAAACTTTTTGACTAGCAGAATTGATTTCACAGTTCTTCTGTTATTCAAATTCCTCAAAAAACATCACTTGCCCATCGGGACAAGTTAAAAACAGAATTCACTAGCCCGATAGCAAAATCCACTAGCCCCGGGCTATCAGACACTTTCTTTCCTTGCAACTTCAAATGGTTACTCTTAGGCCCAAGAGAAACCAACGTCAATTTTGTCCTAACAATTATCAATACATCACGAAAAGAAAAAGTTATGAGAATGATTTAATATAATGATCACTTGGTGGAAAATGGTTTGATCTTTCACTAATTTCTGTCAAATAACTCTTTAAGGAAATCTTTGTTGATCAGCTAGGATAATTTGTAACGGGATTTTGGGGCTTAACGGATTAAGGGAAGCTTGACTGCGTTTACATATCTGAGTACATGTATACAGTTATTTTGAGAAATGTTGTCAGAAAAAGTGCACATGACAATCCCAAAGGGTGTTCTGAGTGGTTTTGAGTCCACTGTTCTTCAAAGAAATTTGAAAGAATGGCACTAGAAACCAATGGACATATGTTTGGGAGTGCTAAAGGGAAGCAGCAAAAGTAAATTCGACAGCTACAGTCGTCAGGAACAGTGTATTGATCATATCCCATATTACCTTTTGGGATTGTCGCGTACACATTTTTTCGGAAAACCTGTCCTTGAAATAGCTGTATATGTTACAGGTCAAATTTGATTTCAGTTTGGAATTTTTTCAGCTAGTTGATTCTTGATTTCTCGTGGAAATCAAGAAAACCGGGGGAAATTGAGAATTAATCTTGGTTAAATCAAAATTAACCTGAAATCGAATTTTGATAAACAGAATGTATCTCCATTTTTTTTTTCCATCTCTTCTTTGTAGAGCAAAGTGGCAGGAGTGAGAATGAAAAGAGCTCAGTTTGTAAAGAATCATCATCAGCTGCAGCAAATGATGGAGGGATAGAAAGTCATTTAACTGCAGAACTGAAACGAGAAGATTCTCAAATTTCCAGTCCTGCTTCAGAAGTTGCTATGGAGACGAAGGCAGAAAGAACGCTTTCAGCACGAGCTGAAATGGACACTTACGAAGAAATAAATAAGAGTGAGGTTGCATCACTTGACGACTGGGAGAATGTTCACAAGTCATGTCTGTCCGAGATACCACCAGTTGATCCTGAGGTATTGAGCGACTTGGAGCTTAAGGCCGGTGACATTGCCAGAAATCTGGATCACATGCTTACAGCACTTGCGCATACTTTGAAGGCGATGTCGCAAGTAAGCATGGAATGTCTTGGTGTGTATAATTCTTGTGTGGATCATGTGAGTGAAACTGTAGATGAGAACATCAGATCAATGTACCCTCTAATTGCGAGGTGTGAAGAACTGAACGCCAGCTTAAAACCTGTGCAAAACATGGCAGAACAAGTGAAGGAGATTAAGAAAACTTTGGATGCCTTTGAGGCAATTTGCAAATAAAAGAACAGCTAAAGTGTTTTATTTACCATAATTATTTATAGTGATCCTTGGACTAATTTAATTTTTAGGCTAAGTGGTATTGTCTGTTAAGTTAATTCATTCTATAAATCAGTACCACAGTAGGGCTTGAAAAAAACTTGAATCCCATCTTGTCCTTTCGGCAAACAGCTCTTGCATTTTGCTTGCCCAGAGCCACTTCTTGCTTGTCTTAGGGCTAGTGCACTGGAAAAGGTACCTGCCAGCCAAGAAAACCTACTTGTGCAGGACAGGACTGCTGGACGGAACTTTTTTCCAGCCCTGCACAGAAAATGTAAGAAGAAGAAGAAGAATATACGTTCTTATTGAGTGCATGTTCCATCCCCAACACGCTTTACATGGATAAGAAAAAAAGGAAAATAAGAAAAATCTCTAGCCTAGATGACATATTATAATTATATATTGTACACTTTAAAATGCTAGAAAAATGTTAAGAATAAAAATCAATGGAAATATTCCTCGAATAAAAATGTTTCAAGTTTTGTTTTAAGTGTAGCCACACTTTCTGCATTTTTGATATATTCTGGGATAGTGTTCCATAACTGACGTGCTGCAGTGGAAAACGTGGGTCCTCCATATGTTTTGGATTTTATGGCTGGGGTGCATAATAGAGTAATAGAATAATGTTGAGATGCATGCTGATACCAGTATTGCAAATGCAGTCGCTTGTTTACGTCCTCCATAAAACTTGCAATTAGGCATTTTCACGTCGTAGTCGTCCAAGGTCGGTAAGGAAATGTACAAAAAGGCGTGATGCACGTGCAAAGTTGTTGTTTTGCGTAATAAACCTATTGCTTATTTGACGTCCTGGTTGCCGTCGCCGTCGTCGTTGCTAAAGCTCCCTAATGCTAAGCGGCGAAGGCAACGCCGGAGAACGGTGAGAAACAACAATAGGTCTAATTAGCAAAAAAGCAACTTTGCACGTGCAGCACACTTTTTTGTACATTTCTTTGCCGTTGTTTTGCACGAGTACAACGTGAAACTTCCAGAAACTTCTTAGTTACACGTTTTATGGAGGGAATGTCGTACGTGTTATCGTTCACTGTTTTTTCACTGCCACTCATTTTCACCTTGCATTAGTGGCCGCTAGCATTTCTCATTTTCTCACCACCGCTACAAAATGTTCATGTTGTTTTCTTAACAAAAAAATGTCTCCATTGTTTTTCATCTCTCGCTCTAGATCTCTGTCGCCCTTTTTCTCGATGAGCTTCGCTGGCCTTTCGCCTGCTTTCTCTTTTTCTCCGTCTTTCCCTTTCTCTATATTCCACATTTGTGGACATGACATTTAATGTAACATTAATAATTTAGACAACACGGATACAGAAACAATTTCCGCTTTCCATTTTCGTCTTTGTCTCTGCTTTACAAGACGCGGGCGGCTATGCGATTTCCCGCCAAAATAACCTCGAGTTGCATTTGGGTTACCATACCTGTAGAATGAGTTATTTTACATTGGTATGCCTGTGGTGCGGACGGACGGTGGGTCGTTCGGTGTACGGTCACGTGATAACCAAATTTTCTAGATTTTTTTAGCTATGGGGCTATGCAATGCGCGCGCGCATGGAGCTCCGCTATCATGTCTAGAAAATAAAGTTATTCCTTTTCGAGCGTGAACTTAATAAGGTATCTAAGGAGCTCTTAACAACTGATGACTGGGCATTGGTACCGGGTAGCAGCAGAAAATGGTGCTCTGGTCCCATTGTGTAAATATTTGCCCTGTTTCACCGTGCTGGATGTCATTTTTAAACTTGAACGAAGCAGGAAGTTATGGGTATGTAAAGAAGTGAATGTCCCTGGAACTAACAGAAAATGCATGCACACACGAACCCGATACTTAATATTTAGTGTACGACAAGGCCTCGACCTTGTACTCGTGCACTGATACCTTGGCTGAATTCTGGCGTGGGTACTTGAGAAAAGGTGTCGAAACGAGTACCTAGCATTTGTAATCTGAAAACGCAGTGCGAACATCACCTAATACAGCACTTCACATAAACTACTCCATTGTGTAGTACCCTCTTTGTCATGAAAGGTCGAACTTGGGATCAATTTAGGTGTCTGGTAGACTGCAAAACAGTCGGTTTTTTTCTCAAAATCAGTCAAGAAATCGGTAAAGCGTGGCAGCGCGCGAGCCTCACACGCTCGTATTGCAGTCTCGCTCTCTGTTTTCAGCTGCGTTCCAGACCTTTTGTTTGACTGCTCGCGCGTACTTGAATACGCAAAAAATACGGACTGTTTTGCAGTCTAGGTGTCTGGGAAACTACCCACCTACCCCTCCCCTGAGCCATCATTTTGCCCAAAGAGAGAAGTTTAGTGTTAATGTCAGCTTAGGGGAGGGGTAGGTAGGAAGTTTCCCGGAAACCAAAATTGCTCCCAAATTTGTACATAACCTCGGGAGGGGGACACTTTAGAAATTTTTTGGTAAGGATTTTCCGCTGGGAACATGGTATCAGTAGCTTTTACCAGTGCTAGTTCAGCTGAATTTTGCTGCCCTATACCAGACCAACACTCAAAACCCCTCCCTATTTAGCCTGCGAGAGCATCCCGTTTTTTCGGCTCTTGTTTCTAGTTTCACCCACCGAGAAATTTTTCAGAGGAAGAGAAGCGACGACCAGAAATACGTCTGCGGTTCGCAGGCTACTCCCTATCCTAGTGTTGCTATTTTCAAAGATAGTCCTCTATCAGTGCTTTCTTTGTGATTGGACTGAGTTGCAGTTATTTACTGGTTTCATGTTTTAGGGTCAATTTTTGGTTTCCCTAGTCTAGACTGAAATCTTCCACCGATTAATCAGTTTCCTGGAAAATGATACCCTATTCTAGATCCAAACTCTCTAATTTCTATTCCGGCCCTGTCTTAGACTAAACTGCTTGAAAACCACGCCCTTCACAGCGGCACATACCTATATAGCCTATATTTAGAATGCTGCATCCCTTTTATCTGCTGTCAGTGAAGTGTCACTAAACTAGCCATAAAATGCATCTGTTAGCCAAATTTGGGTCCTTTTGCAAACCAAAATGACAGATTTCCCTGCCCCTTCACAGGCTTCAACTACTGAAATCCCTGACCTTTCATAATTTATACCTGAAGCATGAAAAAGGTACACCTTTCAGGCGGAGCCACCCCAACGGAATCTTACCTTTCTTCTCAAGATCACCGTTGGAGAGAAGTTCGACTTTCATTTCTCAATAATAATATCGGGCGCAAGTACTGACGAAATACTGACAAGCCTCTGAAACCAGACTAGAAGTTCTAGAACATTAATAGTTCACTCATTCACGAGTTTTGCTTACGTCAACCGCCTCATTTTGTCTTTGCATTCTCTTAGAATTAACATTTTACGTCTC
>CALNXK010000015.1:3722500-3830000 GCA_942486035.1 Porites lobata
AATCAGCTTTGCTGTAGTCCTCGGACTTCTCGTTCTTGTTCTTTATATTTTGGCTGATTTGATCTCTTCTCTAGAGATCCAACGTTTACAACTAGCAGGATCTTCGTCCACGGTTTTTGCAGTTAATTTAATGCTTCACGTTAGCCTGTGACAATCAACATCAGCCTCCACTAGTAAACTATACTCCTACAACAAGTCAATAGGAAATCCAAAATTCAATCTAGACGGCTTTTTTCCCGACTTTTTAAGGGCTCCAAAACATGGTTCGAGTTATCGAGGGTAAAATTATATAGAAAATGACCTGAAGGGAAACGAAAATTGGTTCGATTTAGCATAGCGGGAGTTCGAGTTATCGAGGGTTCGAATTACCGAGGGTAAAATTACAGTGAAATTATGACGGAAATCCAGGGGAGATCGATTTTGGTTCGAGTTAGCGAGGGTTCGAGTTATCGGGAGTCGACTGTAATAGAAAACGTCCCTTACGGGCGTGTTTTCCCTTCGTGCGGTTCGGCTTCATCCTTAATTTTGTGGGGTTGGTGGTCTTCTGTGATCCATTTTGAATCTTTCAGACCACACCCAGCCTAAATCTTTGTGATCCCGATTTTCAAGTCAGAACTCTTTTCAGAGCCCAATTTATTTATTTTTAAAGTGACCGGGTATCTTTGTGCGCCCGATTCACTACAGTAATTTACTGTAATGTGACGGAGACGGTAAGTTTTTTTAGATCTTGGCTTCGTGATCATAAGTGTAAGGGTACGCCATGTGCACTACAACCTTTTACAATAACCAAGAATGACGGATATTTTGTTTGGAATATTCAACATTGGAAACGATTTTGTAATTCCTGAATCGTTTGATACTAGCATCCAGATTTTTTTTAGGGAGTAGGTGGTCAGGTACAAACTAGAGTAGCTGCCGTAAAGACCTCCTTCCCCCAACTTATTAGACTACGAGCAGTCTCTCTTTTTTCTGTAGTCCGTCGAGCAAAACGCGAGACACGCAAATGGCCACGCGCGTGACTGTTGGTGCGAGATGGGAGAGGCACGAAAAAAGAGAAAGTGAGAACCAACTCCAGGTTTAAGTACTACGAGCCTCAGCGCTCCGGAAGTTAAAAAATTCGTACCGTCTGGTTGCTATGAAGTGACGCAATCATCCAGTTGAATATTCATCACCGTAACACTTTTGCGGTCAACTACCGCAGCGCTCGTAAAGTACTTTAATTAAAACCGTGTTCAAAACCCTGTAGGAAGTCTGTTTATTTTTGAGTCGATTAATGCACTGCTGACTTTCACGAGGTCAACTTTTGCATAAATTATCAAACATTATGTTAAGCGGGAAATCTACCTATGGTTCGCGGGAGAAGCAACTTCTATAGCGGCGCAAGACAAATGTTTCGAGAGTCGAGGATGTGCTCACAAACTATTCACTATGCGACGAAAGGAGAAATCACTGGCATGATAGCTGCATGTAATAGTAATTTTATCAATCCAGGTCGCGCCGTGTTCGCTCGAGAACGCTGTGACAACCTCGTTTGGCGCGCTTCTCAATACTTCCAAAACATGTTGTAATCGGTAAGTAGACTTCAGCACTTAGTATCGCCAAGCCATTCGAATCAGTGTATACCCAATTCTTTGTCTGAAGATTCTCGCAAACACATATACCAAGTAAACCTGGATGGAAGAGGAAATTGTCTCCCTAAACGCAGCCAGATTATATTTTGAAGGATGGCGGCACAATTCAATGCGTCTTCCAGGTCAGCCCTAATTTATAGTTGGTAAGAGTATAAATTGCGATCTTCCTATTAAACTTTCTTTGATAAAGTAGAAACAAAACAACGCAGACATGACATTCTCCTGCATCAGACACAATCGGCTGAACGAAATATCTGTTTACAAGTCGGGTAAATTATCCATTCTTGCGCACCGCAAAATCAGCTAAAATCAGTCGCTGGAAATCTAACATATTATTAAGCCTGAGCGCTTCTAAGAATAACAAGTTTAGAACTTCGACGCGTGAAAAAAAAAGGCAGTTGTTCTATATCCTTTCTGGTTCATCCAGGTAGAAGTCCTGGCATGATGTTATTATGCCTGAGCGCTTCTAGGATATATAACACGTTTAGCATTTCAAACCGTAGCCGTAAAAATAAAATTAGGCAGTTGTTCTATATCCTTTCTGGTTCACCCAGGTAGAAGTCCTGGCATAATGTTATTATGCCTGAGCGCTTCTGGGATATATAACACGTTTAGCATTTCGATCCGTAGCCGAAAAAAAAAAATTAGGCAGTTGTTCTATATCCTTTCTGGTTCACCCAGGTAGAAGTCCTGGCATGATGTTCTTATGCCTGAGCGCTTCTAGGATATATAACACGTTTAGCATTTCGACCCGTAGCCGAAAAAAAAAAAATAGGCAGTTGTTCTATATCCTTTCTGGTTCACCCAGGTAGAAGTCCTGGCATGATGTTATTATGCCTGAGCGCTTCTAGGATATATAACACGTTTAGCATTTCAACCCGTAGCCGCAAAAAAAAAATTTAGGCAGTTGTTCTATATCCTTTCTGGTTCAGCCAGGTAGAAGTCCTGGCATGATGTTATTATGCCTGAGCGCTTCTGGGATATATAACACGTTTAGCGTTTCGACCCGTAGCCGAAAAAAAAATTAGGCTGTTGTTCTATATCCTTTCTGGTTCATCCAGGTAGAAGTCCTGGCATGATGTTATTATGCCTGAGCGCTTCTAGGATATATAACACGTTTAGCATTTCAACCCGTAGCCGCAAAAAAAAAATTTAGGCAGTTGTTCTATATCCTTTCTGGTTCAGCCAGGTAGAAGTCCTGGCATGTTATTATTATGCCTGAGCGCTTCTACGATATATAACACGTTTAGCATTTCGACCCGTAGCCGAAAAAAAAAATTAGGCAGTTGTTCTATATCCTTTCTGGTTCACCCAGGTAGAAGTCCTGGCATGATGTTCTTATGCCTGAGCGCTTCTAGGATATATAACACGTCTATTATTTTGATCCGTAGCCGAAAAAGAAACATGATTAGGCAGTTGTTCTATATCCTTTCTGGTTCACCCAGGTAGAAGTCCTGGCATGATGTTATTATGCCTGAGCGCTTCTGGGATATATAACACGTTTAGTGTTTCGACCCGTAGCCGAAAAAAAAATTAGGCTGTTGTTCTATATCCTTTCTGGTTCATCCAGGTAGAAGTCCTGGCATGATGTTATTATGCCTGAGCGCTTCTGGGATATATAACACGTTTAGCGTTTCGATCCGTAGCCGAAAAAAAAATTAGGCAGTTGTTCTATATCCTTTCTGGTTCACCCAGGTAGAAGTCCTAGCATGATGTTATTATGCCTGAGCGCTTCTGGGATATATAACACGTTGGCAATGAAATCGACCGCAGACTTTAAAATGTTCTTTTTAGAAGGCACTGAATTATTTTTTCCGGACATTTTGTTTGATACCGCATTTTTAATTAATTTTATTTGTCGCCTCAGGATGATGACATGATTGCGTGAAAATTGACGCCTCTATCATATTAGATGCGAAATACGATCAGAGATTAAGGGAATAGGGAATGTTCCAAGCTACTGGGTATCCAGCTGAGATAGCTGACTTTTACTCAGCTATCTCAGCTGGATACTGAGGGGTTTTTTTGGTTGCTAAGACCGTGCAGCTCGTTATGGGCGGGCGGGGCGGCGGCGGAACGAACTTCGTTAACAGGAAACGCTTGTTTTCCCATTCCCCGAACTTGTTCCTGTGTTTCTGAATAAGTTTGAAGAGGTGTTTCTTAACCTCAGTTAAACCTTTAGTTGTGAAAG
This sequence comes from Porites lobata, assembly GCA_942486035.1. NCBI lineage: Eukaryota > Metazoa > Cnidaria > Anthozoa > Scleractinia > Poritidae > Porites > Porites lobata. Next base: position 3,726,323 of record CALNXK010000015.1, read on the forward strand.
ACTGAGACTACACTTATCATGTTTCCCGCAATTACCGTGCGTCCAACTTCTATTTTTGATTGATCCCAACACCAAAGAGTTCGGTACAAAGATCTTTTACCAAAGGACTTAACTGACCAGCAAAGGTTTGCTGGTAAAATCTAAAGTGTGTCCAGCTGTTCTGACAGCTTCACATCCTTTGTCCCTTAACAAAAGATATTTGAGATATGGTGGAACTTTTGATTTCTGAGCAGACCTAAAAACAAATCTATTTATTATACAATATATACCCCTGAATAAAGTTAAAATGTCCAACACCGAAATAAATAGAATAAACTGAATAAATATTAATGATTACGAAGAGAAGTGCATACAATGAAGCAGACTGAGCAACAATGTACCCTGACAGTTTCTTCTTATTTTCAAGTAATACTGTCTCTATACAGTTGTAATTTTGTAATACTTGTAAACTGAAATTTGTTTGATTGTTTTCTGTGTGTTATTGCAGTTCTGTAGTTGTTTTAAGGTGGCTCGATACAGTTTTTCAGGGTCCATACCTCCCGAGTTTGAGCATAAACTTCGTACGTCGCCACAAACAAAGATTTGGAAAAATTGCCACCACAGTTGTATTGGATAAAGATGATTATACTACTACATGAGAAATTTCTGCAATTTGATTGGCTTAGAGGAGTGGTATTTCAGCTTAATTTGAAATACCTACATGTGAAAATTACAACGTTTCGCGGGTAGTAGTATAAACAAATAATAGCATGATTTGTACGTGATATTTGGCATAAAAACCACTCGTGATGTTTCAAAATTGTCTCAAATTTCACTCGCCCAACGGCTCGTGTAATTACGTATAACAATTTTGAAATATCACTCGTGGTATTTATGCCAAATATCACTACAAATCATGCTATTACCTATACAAATTTGTTATGATAGGAGCCGATAATCGGCTCCTGGTTATGATCAGGGTTGCAATGACATCGGAGTTGTCATAGCAACAAAATGACGCCATTACCTAGTTTACCTGCAGCATTATTTCTCGGCACTGGGAACTTTTCTTCCAGAATCGTTCACGGAAGCGCGGTTTTCCTCCAATAGCTGCCTCGATGTTCATGATGATTAAGCGAAGTGACATTGTCCAACAAGAAAGCTCTTGCTACTTTGGACACTGTACACAAATAAACTTAATATCTTTTAGTTAATTATTATTTATCAGCTACTTTATTTTCCTACCTACGTACACTTGTGTAAATATCTTATATAGTGTGAAATAAAGAATTGAATTGAATTGAAATCTATAAGAGCGTTATCTTCTACATATTTTTCTGAGCCCTGTATTATGTAATTAAGGGGAAAGTGTATTTCGTGGTCCCGATTGCAAAATGACGGGCCCGATCGTAGCCTTGAGAGTGTCTTTGTAAGCTTTTTGACTCCAGAGTAGTAAATCAGTACCACCCAGTTTTAGCGAGATCGGATCGGTTCGATCGATCGGTTGGATCGAAATTAATAAATTTTCGAGATGCTAGTCTCTTTGGGTTAGGTGGTAGGAAAGGTGCTAGGGGCCTCTCTGTCAGCTTAAAATAAGCAGTGCGTTTCTGAGGGAGCTCAAATTTGAAGGATGGATATCTCTGTGAGACCTAAAACTGGTAGATAAAATACCGTATTTTCTCGAATAGTAGCCGTGCCTCGATTAAGGGGGGATTACAGTTTTTTATATTAAATGCATTGTTTGTATTCTACGTGAGCACTTTTCCTTAAAAAATCTCGTTGAAATATCGTTCGATTTTAAAAATAAATCACTCATCATGAAGTTCTTGGAACGATGAGTTTTTGAGAACTTTTTGGTGATTGTTAGAATATTTGTAATCAATAAAAGTTTGAAGGGCAAATGTTAAAAGCTATGGAAAAATGAGAAAATATTGGATTAAAGGGTAGTTAAAAATTAAAATTTGAAGTGAATAATTAATTGACAAAAGACCAGGGCCCAGTTGCTCGAAGCATGGTTAGCGTTAACCAGCGTTTAATACCTTGACAATGCATTGGTTTTGATACTGCTTAACCAATGGTTAAAGCTAACCATGCTTTGAGCAACTCAGCCCAGACAGTCCGCCAACACAAGAAGGTGGCCCTGAGCCAATTAGCGGACTAACTGGTTTACATGTATACCCCCCCTGGGGGGGACTCGGTATATGAAAGGGGAGGGGATGCTCGTCGTCTTGCTTAGGGGTGTAAATTTCGGATTCAGTGGTCTCACTTAGGCTGTTCCGGGCAAAACGCCATCATATTTAGCCGTGAAGGTCTCGTTTAGGGTTGCACGCGAAAAAATATAAAAAAATGTGTTTTGTCTGTGTTTTAACATGGTCTCCTTTGGGGATCAAGAAAAGCTTGGGCCACGCCCAGATCGGTCTCCTTTAGGGATTTAATTCAAAATTTCCGGCGAGCATCCCCACCCTTTCATATGCGGAGTCTTCCCCCCGTGGTATACACTCTTCTATCCTTCTTTCTTTCATTCTCAATTCAACCCCAATTCCCCCAAAATTCAACTGTAATCCCCCCATAATAACCTCGCCTCAAATAATCGCCTACCTTTGACGGAAATGTATAATATAATAGCGTCCCTCGAATAATCGCCCCTCTCCCACCCATATAGGTTGCCCGTTAAAGCTAACCATAGAAGTAAATCTGAAGGATGAAGCTAAAGTGGGGTCTGATTCATCACAACTGATCAGTGACGATTCAGGTTCTGACGACGAGGACACTGACATTAAAAATCAATCAACGAACCAAATTTGGAACACTTTTAAAAAAAGCCCATGTTCAGTTGATGTGATGATTTTTAAAAAAGTATAGGTAATAGCATGATTTGTAGTGATATCTGGCATAAATACTACGAGTGGTATTTCGAAAATTGTTATACATAATTTCACCAGCCGTTAGGCGAGTAAAATTGTGACAATTTTGAAATATCACGAGTGGTAAAAAAGCTTTGATCTTAAAACCAAATTCTCTTTACTAGTTTTTCAAGGAAACGTATGGAGATCAGTGTAGAGAATTTTTGTGTTGATATTTGGGCTTAAAGGAATATCGAAAATCCGTCGGCTGGAAAATACGTTCTAATCAGCAAAGTACCAAGTTTGAAAGTCATTTTTTGAAAACTAACAAAGATGTAGCTCCGCAAACTCCGCGATTGATCAAAATAAATGGAAGAGGTTAGAGGCAGTATTCAGCAACTTTTGGAAAATTCTTTGGTATGAAACTTTCTATGGTCTTCCAACCTTAGTAGGAGTCCTTAAACCCTCCACTCCCGGAGTGAATAATGGAATAATGAATACTTTTTTTGTCTTTCGAATCTGTGGATGAAATCCGATGGTGTGACCATTCAAATGAAACCTCTTCAGCAGTACTTTAACATGGTATACGTACTATTTATTTAGTATGTGGTTCCAACTTTTGAGTCTGTGGATGAAACCCTATGGCGTTACCATTCAACTGAAACCTCTTCTGCAGTAGTTTCACATGGTCCTATTTATTTAGTATGTAGTTCTAGCTTTTGAGTCTGTGGATGAAATCCTTTGGTGTGACCATTCAAATAAAACCCCTTTGGCAGTACTTTCACATGATACAGCATTTACAAAATGAAATGTAAAAAGTTTTGTTGAATTTTAACTTTGCCCACTTTTGGGAGTCAAAGGTTAAAGCATCTATTATATTTTGAAGTATATTTAAATAATATATATTAATAATTATACGACTTTTGCAATGGACAAAGGCAGTCAAATAAGGTGGAAGTTGGCTTAGAAACTGTGGATTATTCTAATTATAATATACAAGTAAATTTAAAATAAAAAATCAAATAAAAATATAGCTTTTCTTCCAGAACGTAAACTGAGGTCCTGAATGAGCCCGCTGGGGTTTTGAGAGAAAAAAAAAATTAATACTTGGGCCACTCCCGTTAGTAACCTCTTTCCAGGTAAAACAGACGAAGATTCCGTAAGCATCCATGTAAAATGCCAGGAATTGTTGGTAGCTTACGTTTCCACCCTAATACCTTACTTGCCTAAACACAGCTAAACTTGACTTGAATCCTTTGTCAACTATTCTTCAAAACATACTGGAGATCTTCTGGAAGGTTCCTGGTGGGTGTGCTCTGAGTTGTTGCTTGATCTCGTGGCTTACAGGAGAGTAAAAAAATGCTGAACCAGCCTGAAAAAAAAATAAAAATCACTGAGTATGAATTTCAAGAATAGAAAAGTATAGCCCACTTTCGAATTCTTAAAATTCCCACTTGAGTCAAAGGATAAGGGGTTATAAAACAACAGAAATCGCATTAAGATTCAGGGATGAATAATTCATTTCTCATGTTTCATTTCCGGGCGGCCTCGGAGCCAAGTATGAATTATTCTATACAAAGTGGTAAATATTACGCGCGCCGGGATTGGTCGTCGACCATGATCACATTTTCACGTTGACCATAATGCATCTTGCTCACCCACCCCGAAACTTTAACATAGTCATTGTTTTCATTAGCTTAAAGTTTAAAAGAGAATGAAAATACTTCATTATTAACGAGTGACGTTTTTATCGTTGGCGTTGTCCTAGTTGCGTTAACTCTTCATTAAAGCCTATTTATTGAGCACTGCGTTCATAAGGTTTGCAAAGAGCTTGGGCTACCTGTGCGTCAATGTACTTGTTAGTACCATGCGATCGTTGGCGTTTTACCTATACCTGTACCTTCCTGGGATATACGCATTGAAAAACCCGACTGAGTCACCTTAACAGCAGCAGAAATTTTGCAAAACCTCTTCAATGGTCTCAAGAAAAAGTGTTATGATAATTTTTTCTATATTATACGTTCGAAGTATCAAGACCTGATAACCAGACAGCAATATTTAACGAACAATGCGAATGCTACTTAACGGTTAGGTGATTTGCAAAAGAGAGGCGGAATAATAAGATTGCCTTGAAATGCCATTTTTCAGACCGTAAAATGACATGCACACAAAGAATTTTAATTTGTCGAACAAGTCGGAATGCCCGTGATTCCAATTTTGTTGACCGCAAGATTCACGAGATAGGCAACGATTAAAAATGCGATAAACGAATGCTTTTAATCTAGCAGTGAAAATGTGCTCATTAGGACGTAAAACTGCACCAACCGGCCCGGAATGTGACTGGGATTAACAAGAAATGTTCTGCCTTGTTTTTGTTTGGTTTGCTCAAGGGGACATTACTGATGCTGGCAAAACAGCAATCACAAACAAAAGCGGAAAAAACAAATTGGCAAGATACTGCCACAGGAGGTTTTCGTGCTTGAATTGTTCATTCATGAAAAACAGATTTTTTGCTCATAAAACGCTTTGAGTGCATTGGACAGTTAAGGAAAAAAAGTCGCAGAACATGGCTATCTACGCTGTTTTTCTCATCGCAGTTTGTTTATCGACGACCTCTGCTGTTCACAAGCCCTGTGGCGTAGGCCAGTGCAAGCTTGTTCTAGTTGGGCAAAACCCTGCCGTCGCATTTCAACAGCTGGCTTCAGAAAAGGGCGTAAGGCTTGTCTACTTCAATTTACAAATCGGTAACAACAGCATCCATCCGCTGGAGTCAAGTGAAAGGTTTTTGGCCAAAACGTGGGTTTGGGCGAAGACAATACGAGAGCCAATGCTGCTCATGACGGACGACGCACACGATATTCATTCACTGGGTCTTTTAAGACGAAAAAAAAGGTACATGACGGTGCAACTGGCGGAACAACCAGCTGGATGTCTCGCTAATTGGAACGTATCTTGCCAGGACAATGTCGTCGGGAAGACGTTGTTGAGTAATGTCACGAACGTAAGCCATGGTAACCGCTTGCCACCAACTGACTGTGTGTGTACATTTCATACGAAAAAAATGTATAGAGAAGGATGGGAAACCGTGTGCTGCAGCGTGAAGGAAATTACAGAAAAAAATAGTACGGTCTATCGTTGCGGGATTGCTCCAGAAAATGACTGGTTCGTCAAGCCGTTTCACATCATATCTTTTTTCCTCCGATATATTCTGGTGCTTTACGGCCCAGCAATTTTTCTTTTACTGCCGGATTGGATTTTTAACCTTCTGCACGAATGGAGCAAAGAAAAAGAGGAGTCTGAGGGCGCAAGATACCGAGTTTCACGGCAACAACACAGCGAAATGACCCAAGCTGAAAATGAGAATGAACAAGAAATAAACTGGGATAATCCTGTGTCACCAAACCAACAAGAGAATATGCAAATTGTTGAGACTGAACAAACAATGGAGTCGGGGGACGAAGCATGGGAAGAAGAATTAGACAGAATATGCGAAGAAAAATTATCTGCTGTTCACGAAGCCCAGAAAGAGATTGACTTTGAACTTCCTATAGACGACATGAGTCCTATCACTTTATGTACTCTTCTAAGCGATTTCGTAAAGAAGCTTCCACTAACTCACATGAACTTCAATTTCAGATTATTACTTTTGTTTTTTGTTTTGTTTCCTGTTGTCGTACATATCAAACTTGCAGTGGTCTTCTTTTATGAGTTAGAATTTTATCACGAGGTCTATCGAAAATTTAATTACAGCTGGCCACTTCTAATCCCTGAGAATGAGTTCTCATTTCAATCCATCGCAAGTGAGAATTGGAGGACTATAGCAGACCAACAAATTTGTATTGGAATTAATGCCGCCGTTTCCTGTTCATTGTTTGTGATTTTGACATTGGTCAGACCAAAGGACTTGCTTTGTCGAAGAGCACTCGGGTGGTCGATTTGTAGGGCTTCTATCGCCGATTCTGTCTTGAATTCTGTTTCATTAGGAGAAGACATCATTCACAACTTAACAATACAACGTCTGCTAGTTTGCGAATTAGCTTCCTCCGTGCTTGAGATGTACATGACTGTATTAAAGAAATGCTTGACGAAACTGACTTTACGGCGCATTCGAGGAACACGACTAAAACGGGCTCTTCGATCCTGTTGCGTTACTCTTTGCTTTTTTCCTGGGTTTCTTATTGCTACAGCGCTCGGGATAGCTTTTCTGCTGATTTTTCTGATCAGATTTGTGCTTCTGTTATTATTTACATCACCATTTGTCACTTTTTTTATGTTTGTCGTAAAAAAGGGGATGGATGCTTATACTGACTTAGCAAGATCGTTCTCCAGACACATTGCATTTAAGCCAGTCGTATTGGTATTCGTCATTGCGTCTTGTCTTATAATTCTTGGTACGTTTCTATACTTTTCAGTTCATATTGTTGCCAAATCGGCGGTAGAAGTTATGATAAACACATTTTTGTTTACAATTATGGCAGTAGTATTAAACGTAGAATTCGTGACTCCTTACGTAGCTTTTATTCTGGTAGTGGCGAGGAACGTACATCTATGTTTTTTAAATTTACAGAGCAGATACAAAGAAGTCAAAGACATGATCTCAAAGCATTGGGAAGAAGAGACAACTAATTTGTTCTGGATAAAATGTGGCAATAACGGCACTATTCCGAAAGAACTCTTCTGGTTTGTCTGTAGCAATGAAGAATTGGTTTTTGAAGGGCAAATTCTTCCCTTAAGAACGGAAATCTGCTTCATGTTGAGAGATATGGGTCTAATTACATTATTCTTAGGCTTGTTTTTCTTCGCTGTACTAGTTTTTGAAACTATGGAGGAAATATCAGCAGTGGTTTCCACTTTCTTTGTGTTAATTAGTGGAGTAATTCCATCATTAATATTCACCAAAAAGAAGCAGTTTAGCGGATGGGATAAAATTAAGATTGACAACAAAATCAAGGAAGCAGTCCGCGCGTACGTACTCGCGAAAATGGAAAAAATACCTTTTCCTTACGAAGTCTCAGAACCACCAACCAGAAGCGGTTCTAGACCTTCAGATACGGGGGAGGCCCGGTTTCAAACCCTGGATCCACCACCGCCGACAGTCTGGCTTTCAGCGGTTTAGGCAGATGTCTTGTTAGTTGCAATTTAAAAATTTTCCTTTTATTTAATTACGGAATGTCAAACAAACTAAACAGAACAGCTAGAGCAAACTGTTCAGAACTGGTTCTGAAAGTAGTTGAAAAAACTAGTTGAAGGTACTCATTTGCCAAAGTGAAAGTTTGTTACAGAATAAGAGATTTGCTTGAATCGTTAAATTTATTAGGATAGTTTCTTACGTCCGTTGTTATTGTTATTGTTGTTTCCGTTTTCCAAAAAAAAAAAAAAGAGAGAGAGAATCATACTGTAGAAAAGGGCGACTAGAAGAATACTTAAGCACTAGTGCAAAGAATTGTTGAAAGTTTAATTTACCGATTTCTTATATTGAATGTAGAAAACAAGGCCAATTACCTTGATGAGGAGTAATGACCAATTTCGATGTATATGATTCATAGTTGGTTAGGAGGCTTAAGGGAATAAAGCACAAATGTATTAAATGGATTATTCATTGCTGAGCTTCAAGATGATTTCTCTTGTTTCATTCCCCTCAGCCTCGAAGCCAAGTATGAATTTTAATTTAGACTTTTTTTTCTCGACACGGCGGCCATATTGAATAACTTAGATTTAAGGAGTATTATGGGATGCCCAGGGGGCATGAGCACGATCCGATATACTCGCTCAGTATTTACGCGCGCTTTTCCGGCCAGTTTTTCTTTAAGTTTTCCTAGAAAAAGATTGTAATAGGAAAAAAAGAACGTTGTGCCGTGTTAGGATATAATAATGATCACCTTTTTCCGGAGAAATAAACAGTGAACTTCTCGTTTAGCCCAAAAAGCACTCGTAAATACTGAGCGAGTGCTCCCTGGGCATCCCATAATACTCCTTAAATCTAATAAATTCAATATGGCCGCCGTATCGGTGAAAAGGTCTATTATTAGGCAAAAGCATTAATAAGCGACAATAGAGTTTAGGAGGTAATATGTGTGTATGTTGTAAGTTAATTTTAGCAATCATGCTCTTATATGGATTAAAGAAGTAAAAGCTATTTACCTTACTTACGATGAATTGCTTTCATTCAATATTCGAATTATTATTTAAACATACTCTGCCTCAACAGAGTTTAGGAAGCCATCTGATAGACCTACTCCTTCGTTAAGCCAACGTTAATACTTACTTCACACTTAGAGCAAAGTTTTACCTAGGAGAGGGGTAGGTGGTCAGTTTTCCAGAAACCTAAGCTGATCTGCAATGAACCAGCCTATCAGGATTCTTGTAACCAGAACTTTAGATCTAGCTCGGCGTGACGCCAAGAAAACACAGAAAATAATAAAAATGTTATTGACACTGAGTTCCAAGTTTTTGTTTCCAGCGTCCAACGCTGGATTTTGTATTGGATTTTTACAATGGCAATTCTCTTCTTCAGAAGATGATGGGATTTCTTTTCGGAGTTAGTTCATCTAACAAATCACACGATTTGTTCTAGGATATCTGTATCACAAATCCTGTTGCGCGTTTGGAATAACAGGAACACAAAATGACCGGGTTGTGACGCATCAGGGTGGAAGTGCCAGGATATATGGCAATTGGCCAAACAAGGTTACTCTTGACCAAGTTTGAGAACCGTACGCCCTCTTTAGCATTACTGGGGCACCCAACGACTGTTTTCTGTAAAATATCTGTTGTATATATATTGTATAGAATTTTCCATAAGTAGAGGACGGCTAAAAAAGATTCTAGATGACCGTTCCATTCATGTATAATTATCAGCCTAGTTCAGTTTTGTTCCAACTTTAATTTTCTCATTTCCTTTACGTACTCCTTCCCTTCCCTGTTCCCCGTGTTAGCAACATCCGTAAAAACCTGTTAGGGTTGTAGATGGTGCAATCACCGAATAACATAATACAAAAAATTGAAAAGATACTGGACAATATCCACACCACAACAAAACAAAAGGCCAACAATAGTCCCTGAAACACCCAGAAACGTCTCCTTAAAGATTCTGGAATCCTGGTTCCAAAAGTCTTTTTCAAAATATTTTCTCATAAGGTTACAAACGTTTCTCCTGCTACTAGAGTTTTTTCTTAAAACCCTATATTTATGCCTCGGTTGCTCAATATTCTCAATGCCATTTACTTTAAATTTTGAATCGAAAGGTTCCTGGGACGTTAAATTTGAAAACGCACCAGCTTCTTTTTGATCTTTAAGTACAAATCCACTTTCTCTACTTCATGCTTGTCTTTGATCTAAAATAAAACATCCTGAAAACAAAGGGGAGCGCCGGGGGGATGGAGGGCAGTGTCTTCCTAAGGTGATGTCACATGAGACGATTCGCAACAACCGGCGATTTTCAGGGCCAACCGTTCGAGACAATAGAGAGATTAAGAATTTCACGTTCACAGCGAACATAAATTTGTGCCTCGTGAAATAGGCCTTAAGCATTACCTGGCTCAAAGCTCCTTTTTACTCCAGACAGGCAATTTGAGCCCTTAAATGCGTAAGGCAAAGATTTAACGAGAGTTTAAAAATTTGTAAACTTACAAGGATTTGTATGAAAAATCACTTAAGCGTGGCTGGGTGGCAAGAGTTGTCTTTCTAATTTTAGGCGGCCGCTTCTTTTGAGACATACGGCTGAAAATTTACAGGTTACTTAATTTTAATATGCTCTTTAAGTTCCTGCTAACAGAATTTTCCAAAAGCAAAATTTTTTCGTGTTCACAGAAACTTGATCACGTGACCAACTATTACAAAAGGCCTATTCGTTTTTTAAGTGATGTTTTCGGTTGTTGTCACCTAGAAAGTTTGCTACCATGGCAACGTGACAAAACGACTTTTCCTCTCCATTTAACGACGAATTTGATTCGAGGTTCATTACGACTGCCTTCGTTTGCTGATTGGTAAGTCAACTGTAGCTGCCTCGTTCCTAGGCGTATCAAGTGTGGAAAACGGGTAACGCGACTGCACGAGCCATCAAGGAGTATCACGCAATGGACCATGGGAACGTTTAGCGTGGACGCAAAGGACGCCGGGAAGGATGAACGAGAAAAATGAGACGCCTCGCAGATTTGGTTCGATTTCTTTCTGGATTTGGGCTGTGAACCGTTCCCGTTGCGCTATTTTGAGGAGAAATAATGTCGCACAAGCACAAGAATTTGTCTTACCTTCTTTTCGCTTCTACTTTTAAAAAATTTATTAAGAATATCAGTGGTTTCTTTGGCATGAAGCCTTCTTCTAAGAGCTAAGCTCTCTTGCAAGTTTACGTCCATGAAGGTACATTTGTGTACCACACGAAAATGCTGGGAAATGCCATTTCTTTCGAAAAACTGTGGGTCCTTTTCACAAGAACTGTGTGGACAGGGGATTTTGTCCTTCAGGACGAGCTGGTGAACTTTCCCTTCGCTAAAAACACTCTAAATGATTTTTTTTCTTTCCCTCTAGTTTTGCATAAATTACTTTCCGCCATCAGTGAAATCATAATCTGCATGGCGCGTTTTTCTCCTCGCCTTTCCCATGATACCCAGCGCGGAACCAAAATCCCAGTCGTTCTCGAATCCGCTAGAACGCGCCTGGGTACGAGACGGGAACTGTAGAGTTGAACGTAAGGAGATCGATTGAAAAACAGTACAAACATTAACCACAAGGGACTGCAAAGGACCGCAAACGAATAAGCCGAAGAACGCAGGATCTATAAAGACCTGATCAGCAAAAATAATAATGTAGACATATTAAATATGTCTAAAAAACAGTATTTACTTTGGCAAAACTTCCAGGAGCGAATAGGTTATACATGTGCAAACTGCTTCCTTCACAGGCTTTGGCAAGCGAGAAACGCGAGAATGATGGGATACGAGCGTGGAACACGCGTGCAGAGTGATAGGAGGGAACAAAATACGTATTTGCACCGACAGGTTTTTGACTTTTATTACCTTAAAAGTCATTTAATAAATTTGAGTGTCAGTCATTGAAGTGGGCACGTTTAGGGTTTATAACTGACCTTGATTGTTATGGAGCATCGTAAGTTTTGTTGCTAACCCTTAATTTAAGATCAAAATTTGAATTCTCATTTCTTGCCCCTATTCATTTCCTACAGAAGTAGTGGCGAGAAGTTCATAAAATATCAAGCAAATTCATCTTGTGTGATCATGTCCGTAATTCTCATGACCAGTCTGTTTTACAAAGCATTGATATTACAAGGAGAAATTTTGATGCTGATCACTCTTAGGGCTTAAAGGGTTAAGCTGTCTTTGATTTTCTTGTACTTGACTAGGTTTGATTATTCCACTTTGGTGATCAACAGGAAATTGGTTTGCCGTAATCTTCCGTATTAAGCGCCTCTCTCTAATTAGCCCCTCCCCCTTTTTCAGTAGAAGAAAGTTAATGCAACCCCTTCTCTTTCAAGCTCCCCTCCAGTTATTGTTCACTCATAAATGATAGACTGTACCATTGATCAATCACCACTGTAAGTAGTTCTGTATAACTTCGTGTGGATTGATCCAGGATGTTTTTTTCACCAGCTGGGAGTTCGGATTTGTGTTTGAACTTCAGCCGCATGACCTCCAACCTCTTTTACTTGTGCTTTTCCACTTTGCGTTCTAGTTCTTTTTGGAGAACTGATACCACCATCTTTGGTAAATTGCATAAGCCCCTCCCTCTCCCCAGGCCCGTCTCTATTAAGCTCACCCCGCCAAATGTGTTTGAAATAAATAAGCCCCCCGCCCCCCTCCCGCCCCTAGGGAGAGAGGATTTACGAATGATCAGCAAGCCCAAACGTACCCAACATTTGGCTCAGTTACTTGAGTTATGGTTATACTGTAGAAGTGTGCAGTCTTAACGGTAATGTTCGTTAGGAACATTCCGACCGGAAAAACAGGTCAACCTTTTCAGATGTTCCGTTACACATAGAAATTTTCCGCTGGAACGAATCTAAAAGTCGTGTTCCATTCACTTCCCAACGGGATTTTCAAGAAGCTTTTGTGAAAGGTAAACGACCTTAGGCTTTAAAATCCGGAATCCACGTTCCACTAACAGGAAATCTGGAATTGTCCTAGCAGTTGGAATCCGGAATCCAGAAATCCACAGTTTGGAATCTAGAATCCAAGACCGTCTTGGATCACGAATCACGATACACGGAGAGACTTCAATATCAACTTAGCAAATACAAATAATGAACAAATTTAATGTCGTTGGGCGTTGGAGACCTCTTCTATTAGTATTTACATTTAGGCCACTCCCATAATAAACAATTACCCTCATAAGTATATAAAAATAATCTTTAGCGCCATTTACACTTGTGAAGGGGAAAAGGTCACACAAAAGCCGCTATGGGTTGAATCACTACCTAATATCCTTTTCTTGATGTTTAATTTCTTAGATATAGTTTTGTGATAGACGTTACCACTGAAAAGTCACGACGTTTCGACGTCGGAAAATCTGTAGCCTCTTCCTCTTGCCAGAGCATTCGCCACTTTAGAACCGACGAGAAAAACTGAGCCCAGTTAACTTTCACAAAGACTTACGAAACTGTTACTAGAGACAGGGGACAAAATTAACCAATAGCTGACCGACGCGTCTCCAGTGACGATACCAAAAACAATTATGGGACGCATTTCAGCTCCAGTTTCCTTTTCGGCGCTTCTAAAGGGGCGAATTGCAAAAGATGTCGTTTTGACCATACAAAACTCAGAGCATTCAAAACTACCATTGTGGATCGCTTCACATAGCAGTTATTTTAAAACGTTAAGTCTATCTCACGAGTCTACTGAAACCGCACACCATTTCCCCCTTCGATTAAACTTATCAGGCCGGTTACAAAACGGAGTTTAGCGACTGCTTATCGAGATTGTATTCTAAACTATTTTCACATCGGCGAACCTTAATAAACAAAATTTGTGTAGCCAACCGTTAAAGGTGTCAAATAAGGCTCGCAGAACGGACTGGAAAATGCACGTCTACTTAAACCTGACAAACGAAAGCTGATGTCGAACGACTGTTCTACACTGAGGTCTAACTAGACTTCGTTTGACTAACTGGCCAAAGATCTTTCACTTGACAAAATAAAAGGTTAAATTTGAAGTCGAGCATAATTTACACAATATTTGGTAAGTCATCCTTTTTTTCTTCTTGCATAAAACTAGGTTTTGCTCTTCTTTCCGAAACAAAGCTCAATCAAGTTACCCACTCGCCGGGTGGTTCATTACTACAAGCAAGCTTTGTAATCTACCGCTCCAGCGCTGTACAGTACAATTCCAGTAACTGTAAAAACTATCTTCTACATGCTGCCTTAACCTCAAAACCCCAATATCACAACTTTCAAACCTTGTTTCGTATAAGAAAACAATTTTAAAAAAATTACTATAATAAAAATAACTCCCTATAATAATAGACACTTTTGAGACCTACGACTCGTTTAAATTAAATTGCTGGCCCAAAACTCTGTTTAAAGAATACGGAAAAATGGAGAAGATGAGCATTCAAATAAAACCTCTTCAGCAGGACTTTCACATGGTACTATTTATTTAGTATGTAGTTCTAACGTTTGAGTCTCTGGATGAAATCCTATGGTGTTACCATTCAAATGAAACCTCTTCAGCAGTACTTTCACATGGTACTATTTATTCAGTATGTAGTTCTAACCTTTGAGTGTGTGGATAAAGCCCTATGGTATTACCATTCAAATGAAACCTCTTCAGTAGTACTTTCACATGATACATGATATTTTTTCAGCATTTACAAAATAAAATGTTAACATTTTTGTTGAATTTTAACTTTGCACCTTTTTGGGAGTCAAAGGTTAAAACATCTATTATATTACGTATTTAAATAGTACATAATAATTATATTAATTTTTGTAACGGACAAAGGCAGTCGAATAAGGTGGAAGTTGGTTTAAAAGCTTTGGATTATTCCAACTAAAATATACAAGTAAATTTAAATTAAAAAATCAATAAAAAATATAGCCTTTCTTGCAGAACGGAAACTGCATGAAGTCCTGAATGAGCCCGCTGAGTTCTTGACAGAAAAAAATACTTTGGCCAACTTTCACTCCCGTTAGTAACCTCTTTCCACGCAAAACAGACGAAGATTCCGAAAGTATCCATCCAAAACGCTAGGAATTGGTGGTAGCTTACGAAAAGTTACAACTATTGTCTTTGACTGGAAAACGAACTTCATCCTAATTCCTTACTTGACCAATCACAGCTAAACTTGACTAGGATCCTTTGTCAACTATTCTTCAAAACATACTGAAGATCTTCTGGAAGGTTCCTGGTGATTGAACCCAGGTGTGCTCTGAGTTGTTGCGTGATCTCGTGGCTTACAGGAGGGTAAAAAGATGCTGAACCAGCCTGAAATAAAAATAACAATGAAAACCATTGAGTATGAATTTAAAAAAATAGAAAAGAATAGGCCAGTTATTCCCACTTGAGTCAAAGGATAAGGTTATAAAACAACAGAAATGGCATTAAGATTCAGGGATGAATAATTGATTTGTTATGTTTTTCCATCGGAGGCAAGTATGAATTATTCTATACAAAGTGGTGGATATTACGCGCGCCGTGATTGGTCGTTGCCCACGGTCACATTTTCACATACACCATAATGCACCTTGTTCACCCCCCCCCCTACCCCCCGCCTCTCCCCCAAATTTTGCATCATCATTGTTTTCAGTTTCTCCTAGGTATCAAAGTCGCCCCAAGAACAGGAGGGCATTTTGCATGCGCATGCGTGAATCCGCTGAATGACAATAGCGTGGGCGCATCAAATCTGATGGCGGGAAATCGAAAACTCGCGCGTAAAGTTACAGTCCTTTTAAAAGCCATTTCGTTGGTGCTTTAAATACCGCACTTTCCTTCAAAAAATATTCTCCATCACAAAAATCAGACGTTTTCTACGCGGATTTTCACTCGTAGATTTTTCAGCAGTAGGTTTCCTTGGCCTTTTAAAGACTTTCAAGACTCAACGCCAAAAAGTCATGTTCCTGTATAAGTCTGATTTTCACTGGCAAAGCAATGCATTTCTATGGTTTGATTTCCAAACTCGTGGTTTTACACATCAGCGAGGAAATGCATCGTAGCAATGTTCAGCTGCTTTAGGGCAAAAAGCGAAAAAAAAAAATTACCACGCAAGGTTTATTTATTAGCGCGATGTCTCATGTTAAACTGATCGCGAAGACAAGCGTTTATATATGCCACAAAAACGTGAAATCTATGGGGTTTTTACAGTTTTTTGAAAGTTTTCGCGGAAAAATTTATAGAAAATATTCTATAGGAAATGAAGAATGGACTGAGTTTGAGACAGAAACAATTACAAGTGATTAGGTAGAACATAATCACTTGAGCATTTCTAAGCTCAGTACTGTTGCAGACAAAACGAATGCACGCATACTCCGAAAAAACGAACAGTACTTTTATTTTTTTTTTTAACTCTAAAGATACAAAGATTTTTCCTAAGCTACTATTTTGAAAGTACTCTTGAGTAACAGCTCCTGTGCTCCACAATCGATTTCTTGTTATTAATCTATATTTGATGACAGTAGTGATCCCTTCAAAACAGAGAATGGCCATCACTCCATATAAATCTAAATGACGATGTTGTTCACCTTCAAAGCCTGTTTGAACATAAGATAGGAAGTTTGTTAAAGGGGTGCATATAATGCTGTTTCCTCAAAAGATAAATACTTCTGCTAAAGGACCCAAATGAGCTGGGATGCGACAACAAACATGACACAAATGGATGGATAAATTTGTCTGTTCTTAATGTTTCTGTTGAGAGCTTTTTACTGTATCCAGATGAACCCCTTATGTAAGTTGTACATCATGGAAGAATTATCAAGCAGAAACTGATGCACTAAACAAGAATGTGGTTCAATACAGAGGAGAAGCTGGTCTCAGTCAACATCCTTCGTGAACGAAATGTCTCACAAATTAGCATATCAACAAATGTAGTATCCACAAAATGGTATCATTTAGGAATAAATGCGATTTTTTTGCAACAGAAGCCAGGATTTATTTAAAAGGTATATTGATAACGTTTCATTTCGTGCTATTTTGGGGTTGGGGAGTTAGGCTAGATTTTCTTTAAAACGCCAAAATGTTATATTTATTTGCATAATGAAATGTAAACAAACAGTGTACCATCAAAATAATGTGGAAAAAAATCAGAATTCAAACCGATTGCTGATATTTTTTTCCTTTGTATAACTAAATGATAGAATATTCTTATTTTCAAAACACAATCTTACTGGCATCATTATATTGATTTAAATTTATAGTTGAAGTGCGTGTATTTTATTTCTCAACGAAGACGTACCGGAGAAGAAAGCTAAAATTATTACAGAAGGCGATTTTTCACAGCCTTCATCAAAGCGCCATTCATTCGCGGAAGTATTCTTAGTTTCATTAATCATTAACTTAATCTGGGGAGAAAGGCAAGATTTCGAGATAAACAAGCCATAGAAAGGGTGAAAAACAGTTTCACGGCAGAATGGACATTGAATTAACCACTGTATTCCTCGAAACGATTAAGTTCGATTTTAGAGTTATACTATTGAGAAGAATTGACTATCTATAGGATAATTGTTCGACGAAAAACTATCATACTGACCTTTTCCTCCTGCTCAAAAAATGTGCGCGAAATGTTAGGTGGTAAGAACATTCAGCCGCCATCTTGTCTTCGATGTACTGTTTTACGAAAGGAAAGACTGTCCTCTCAAGGGCGACAGCGAGGCTACAATAAACTCACTTTCATCGTAAAAAATACCACGATACCTTAAAGAACACGTCTGAGGAACGTAGCACCCAATACACGTCATTCAGCTCCAGAAAACAGCCTGCAAATGCTGGTACTGAACGTAAACAACTCACAGAAAATGCCTCTATGGCACTTCAACAGCCCATATTGACGCATGCGCATACAAAATGCCCTCCTGTTCGCCCCAAGAGATCGAACACAATGGTTATATAATTTTTTTTTTTCGGGGTTGGGAGGGGGGCAAGGTGCATTATGGTCTATGTGATAATGGTGAATTAAAGTACAGAGACATGAATGAAGGAAAAAACATCAGTGACACACTCGTTGTTTTAACCACTAACATTTTGACGTCATCTGTGATCTATTACTGAACAGACGCACGACAACATGGCATCTGTTTGTTAATTCGATAACTTGGAAACTGGCCTATAGAAAGGTTGATGACATACTCGAGCGAGCGTGGAATCACCACCCACGACACGTCGAATAGCGCTCTTAAAGTTCACTAAGAGAAAGGAAAAGCGGCCATTAGAAATGAGTTGCCGGGACGTGTGGAAACGTTTTTATTTACAATGACAAAAGTAGTCTATCACTGGCCCAAAGAGGAAACCAAATAAGCACACTGTGAACTAAATGGAATTTTTTTTTCAAACAATAAGTAGCTTACGAAACGGCGATGACGACGACTGCGATAATGTAAAAAAAGCACAGTCGGTTTCGGGTCACCAAGATCATGGTGCATCAAGGGTGCCGCTCAGAACAATTGTCTAGACGGGATATAGCGCTTTGTTTGAAGTATCATGATCAACTGCGCTGCACACGCATAACACATTTTGGAACATTAATATTCCGTCCACGTACGACGTGAAACATCCTAATCCAACATTTTATATACGACGTGAACATACAAAGACGAATTTTCCTATCTCTTTTTAAATTTAGATGCGGCTAACAATTCACCTCTAGGGCAAATTTTATTAATTACTGCCATTTGATAAATAAAGTGAGAGG
Organism: Porites lobata; assembly: GCA_942486035.1. Classification (NCBI taxonomy): domain Eukaryota; kingdom Metazoa; phylum Cnidaria; class Anthozoa; order Scleractinia; family Poritidae; genus Porites; species Porites lobata. The sequence goes on from CALNXK010000015.1 coordinate 3,744,991, forward strand.
AAGTCATTAGCATAAAGTTTGAAAGAGCGTGAAAAATACTTCATAAGCGAGGTTTATAGCGTTGGCGTTGTCCTGGTTGCCTTAACTCTCTATCAAAGCCTATTTGTTGAGCGCTGTGTTCATAAGGTTTGCAATGAGCTTGGGCCTCCTGTGCTTCAATGTACTTGTTAGAACCATACGATCCCTTGCGTTTTTTAGTCGCTATACCTTCCGGGGATATAAGCATTGAAAAACCGTACTGAGCCACCTTAACAGCAGCAGAAATTGTGCGGTGACCCCTTTGATGGTCAAAGGCAAATTTGTTATGATAATTTTATCTACATTGTACGTTCGAAGTATCGAGACCTGACAACTAGACTGCAATATATTGAACAAAACCCAATATTCTTCGGATAATGCGAATGCTACTCAAAGGTTAGGTGATTTACAAAAGAGAGGCGGAATAAGATTGCCTTTGAAATGCCATTTTTCCAGACCGTAAAATGACCCGCACACAAAGAACTTTAAGCCCCAAAACAAGACAATGCACATGATTCCAATTTTGTTGACCGCAAGATCCACGAAATAGGCAACGATTGAAAATGCGATAAATAAAATGCTTTGTGAAAATGTGCTCATTTAGGACATAAAACTGCACCAAACGGCCAGGAATGTGTCTGGGGTTAACAAGAAACGTTTTGCCTTGTTTACTAAGGGTTGATTTCCGGTGTCGCGTAATTGTTACGTCCGTGCGTGCGTAAAATTTACGTTCGCAAATAAAATAGAAGAAATGCATGGAAGGTTGCTCGTAAGCGTAAAAGTTAAATTTCGCTCAACTTCTTGTTTAAGCTCTGTACTTTTTAACTTGACTCTATTTTATTTACGTGGTTAAAATTTACGTGTGTTAATGTGTGTTGCCAAAAACGCGTCGGTGAAAATAAACCTTAAAGGTGGCAAAACAGCAATCACAAAGAAAAAATTGGAAAAACAAATTGGCGAAATATTGCCACAGGGCATTCCAATGCCTTATTGTTAGGTTTGCCGATAACAATCATTCCTGAAAACAGATTGTTTTGCTAATAAAGCGCTTTCAGTGCACTGGACAGTTAAGGAAAAGAAGTCGCAGAACATGGCTATCTACGCTATTTTTCTCATCGCAGTTTGTTTATCGGCGACCTCTGCTGTTCACAAGGTCTGTGGCGTGGGCCAGTGTAAGCTTGTTCTAGTTGGACAAAACCCTGCCGTCAAATTTCAACAGCTGGTTTCAGAAGAAGGCGTTAGGCTTGTCTACTTCAATTTAGAAATCGGTAACAATAGTGTCCATCCGTTGGAGTCAAATGAAAGGCTTTTGGCCAAAAGATGGATTTGGGCGAAGACAATACAAGAGCCGATGTTGCGCATGACGGACACCGAATACGACATCTACTCTTTGGGCCTTTTAACACGCCAGAAGAGGTACATGAGCGTGCAACTTGAAGAAAAACCACCTACATGTCTCTCTCAACTGAACACATCCTGCCAGGACAATGTTGTCGGAGAAGCGCTGTTAGGCAATATCACGAACTTAAGCCCTGGAAATCGCTTACCACAGACTGGATCTGTGTGTACATATCACAAGAGCAACTCCTCAAGTCAGGAAGGTTGGAAATTTCTTTGCTGCAGCGCGCAGAACAACGCCGAACGGAATCATATGATTATTCGGTGTGGGCTTGCCCTTGGAAATGTCTGGTTCACCAAACCGTTCAAAGCCGTATATATTTTGTTAACGTTTATACTCTTTTGGTACTCTCCAGCAATCCCTCTCTTAATTCCCGATTGGTTGTTCAACGTTCAGCACGAACGCGACAAAGAAATTAACAGCGCGGCAGAAACAGACAGTGAATACGAAGAAATTTCCCCTCCTTATCACGAAAAGGAAGACCAGGAATTATCCAAATTTGAAATTCCTGTAGACGACAACAGCCCCATCACTGTTAGCGCTCTACTGGGAGACTATATAGAGGAACTTCCACAAATCCAAATTAGTTTTAACCTTAAACTATTCTTTTTTATTTTTGTTGTGTTTCCCATTTTCCTACATCTCAAGCTTGCAGTGGTCTACTTTTATAACTTAGAATATTATCAAGAGAGCAGTCGAAAACGTCAGCAACCCTGTACTCAAGATGGACATTTTTTCACTATTTGTTTATCCCTTTTGTTTGATTTTCGATCGCAATGGAAACCAACGTTTGTGACCACTACCGCGTTCATTTCTTCTATATTGTTGTTTGTAGTTATTGCATTTATCAAACCGAAGGATTTACTTAAACCTCCATTTGGTCAATTGATCGCCGAAGTCTTAGAAAGACAAAGTCAGTGTGTCTTCAATTTCACTCATTCAATGATGGAGCAATACATGAGTAAATTGATAAAGCTTTCTTTAAGCGGCAGAACAGGCAAATCGAGACTAAGACGGGCATGCCGCTTCATGTGTGATTTTCTATTGATTTTTCCTGTATTCCTTTTTCGTGCAACGTTAAGTATAGTTTTTATACTGATTTTTTTAATCGGCCTGTTAGGAATATTTGTACTTTTATCGCCATTTGTACAATTAATATTTTTTGTCTTTTTTAAGACAAATGAGATAAACATTTTAAAATTGATTGTCAAAGCCGGTGGATGTTGTTTCATCCTGCAGCGTATTATTGTATTCGTATTATCTTTTTTAATGTATGTTTCTATGCTAGTTGCTGTCTTTGTACCATCGGTACTTTTTATAACAAATATATTCTTTCTTACAATTGTGGGATTGGTTTTAAATTATGAATTTGTGACTCCTTACGTAGTTTTTATTTCTGTAGTTGCAGCGAATATATATCTATGTTACTCAAATTTACAGAGTAGATATAGAGAGGTTAAAGGTATGATCTTAAATCACTGGGAAGAAGAGACAAAAGATTTGTCATGGATAAAATGCCGCAATAAGGGCACTATTCCAAAAAAACTATTCTGGTCTGTCTGTGGCAATGAAGAAGACAATGAAGAATCGGATTCTAAAATGCAAATTCTTCCCTTGAGAACTGAAATCTTCTTCATGTTACGAAATGTGGCTTTAATTGTCTCATTTTTATGTTTATTTTTCTTGGCCATATTATTTTTTGAAACCGTAGAGGAAATATCAGCACTAGTCTCCACCTTCTTTGTGTTTATTAGTGGAGTAATTCCAAAATTAATATTTAAAAGATTCACTAAAAAGAAGAAGTTTAGCGGACGGGATAAAATTAAGATTGACAACAAAATCAAGCAGGCAGTCCGGGCGTACGTACTCTCGAAAATGAAAGAAATACCGTATCCTTACGAAGTCCCAGAACCAAGCTCCAAGTAAATTGTCCTTTTCTTTACGGAATGTCAAATCAAGCCAAAAGCAGAAAAGTAAAGAACACAAACTAAACAGAACAGAGCAAACTGTTGAGAGGTGGTTCCTGGAATGAGCTGAAAGAAACTAGTTTAAGGTGCTCATTCGCCAAGTGAGAGTTTACAGAATAAGAGATTTGCTAGATTCGTTAAATTTATTAGGATAGTTTCTCACCTCCGTTATTAGTTATTGTTATTATTGTTTCCGTTTTGCAAAAAAAAAAAAAAAAAAAATTGGAGAAAAGGGAGACTAGAAGAATACTTAAGCAATACCGTATCCTTACTAAGTTTCAGGACCACCAACAGGCTGGGCTTAATACAGATGTCTTGTTAGCTCCAAGTAAATTTTTTTTTCATTAAAAGGGAATGTCAAATAAAGCCAAAAGCGGAAGAGTACAGAACACAAACTAAATAGAACAGAGAAAACTGTTCAGGGTAGTTCTAGATGAAGCTGAACAGAAGTAGTTGAGGGTGCTCATATGTCAAAGTGAGAGTTTGTTACAGAATAAGAAATTTGCTAGATTCGTTAAATTCGTATAGGTAATAGCATGATTTGTAGTGATATTTGGCATAAATACCACGAGTGATATTTCGAAATTGTCATACGTAATTGAATTTGAGACAATTTTGAAACATCACTAGTGGTATTTACGCCAAATATATCACGTACAAATCATGCTATTATTTGGTTATAATATACTACTAACAGCAAAAGTTTGTAATTTTCACATGTAGGTATTTCAAATTAAGCTGAAATACCACTGCTCTAAGCCAATCAAATTGTAGAAATATCTCATGTAGTAGTAAAAAGGACGTAATATGCGTGTATGTTGGAAGTTAAATTAGGCCATTTCTCATATGGATTAAAGAAATAAAAGCTATTTACCTTACTTACGATAAATTGCTTTCGTTTAATATTCAAATAATAATTCAACATACTGAGCCTCAACAGAGTTTAGGAAGCAATCTGATATCCCTACTCCTTCCTAGACTACGAGTTTTCCCTCAGGGATAGTAGAGCGAGCGAAACGCGAGCGCGCGTGAAAATCACCCCATGCGAGTTTTCTTTCCCAACGCCGCGTCTCGCCTTTCTCGCGAGGGGTGATTTTGACGCGTGCTCGCGTGTCGCTCGCTCGCTCTGCTACCCCTGAGGAAAAATAGGGACTACTCGTAGTCTAACTCCTTCCCTAAGCCAACATTAACACTTACTTCTCCCGTAGGGCAAAATGTTGGCCTAGGAGAGGGGTCGGTGAGCAGGTTTCCCAGTTGCCTGCGTGCATCAAAGGAAATAGGAGACGTCTGCACGCAGGCAAGTTTCCCAGAAACCTAAACTGATCTGCAATAAACCAGCCTATCAGGATTATTGTAACCGGAACTTTAAACTAAGATCTAGTTCGGCGAGACACATAGTGAAAACGCAGAAAATAATAATTAAAGAAAACTATAGCATAAGACGTGAAAAAAGCATCTAGCCGAACGTAGATAAACGGATGGTCAATCCAAACAATAATACTTGCTTTGAAACACCGGTAACAATAAAATAACTGATAGCTTGCTCAACAGAGAAGCTGTTATTTATTAATAACTCACCGAACGTACTCAGACCCCCTAGAAAAAAAACCCCTGTAAGCAACCCCCACCTCCTCGGAAATTGCCTCCTTTTGGGACCCCCCCCCCCATCCCCTCTGAATTTCCGTTGCCCTCCGTGGCGGAGGAGGGGGGTATGGATATTTTCGAGAACTACACAATGCAGGGACACAAAATATGACGCACCAGGGTAGGTGTGGGTTGGGAAATCCACCAATACCAATACTAAGTGGGAAAAGGCAATTTAAGGCCAACCAAGGTTACGTTTGACCATGTTTGAGAACCGTGTGTCCTTTTTAAAGACGTTAGACTTCAGCATTACTGCGGTACCCAACGACTGTTTTCTGTAAATTAACTGTTTGGAGAGGCAAATATTGCATAGAATTTTCTATACCCAGAGGACGGCTAGAAAATTTCTAGATGACCGTTCCGTTCATGTAAAATTTCTTGGTCTTAGTTCAGTTTTGTTCCCATTTTTAATTTTCTCATTCCCTGTACTCCTTTCCTGTTCCCAGTGTTAGCGACGTCCGTAAAAAAAACCTTCAAGAATTGTAGATGGTACGATCCGCGAATGAGGTAATACTAAAAATTGCAGAGACACTGGATAATATCCACACTACAACATCAAAACAACCAACCCATAATACCGTAAAATTCCGAAAATAAGCCCCTCCATGTATAAGCCCCCCAAACTTGGTAACGCGAAAAACCATCCGTTAAATCGCTCCTTCCAAACATAAGCCCCCCGGGGGCTTGTACTTGGAAAATTGCCCTCAAATACAAAGTAAAACAAAGCAAAAACGGTAAATTTCCTTCCAACTATAAGGCTAGCCCAATCGATTTAGAAACACAAATTTCCCTCCGTAGATAAGCCCCTCCGAATATAAGCCCCTCAAAAAGGGCCTTTGAAAAATATAAGCCCCGGGGCTTAATTTCGGAATTTTACGGTAGTTCCTGCAACATCCAGAAAACGTCTCCTTAAAGATTCTGGAATCTTGGTTCCAAGAGCCTCTTTCAAAATATTCTCCTATAACGTTACAACCTTTTTCCTGCTACTAGAATATTCTTAAATTAATTTATGCCTCGGTCGCTCAATATTCTCAATGAGATTTACTCTTTGAATCGAAAGGTTCCCGGGACGTAAAATTTGAAACGTTTTGTCCAGCGGGGAAGTAAAAAGAAAACAAAGACGCAAACTTACCAGCTTCTCCTTGATCTGTAAGTACAAATCCACTTTCTCTACCTCATGCTTATCTTTGATCCAAAATAAAACATCCTGAAAACAGAGGGGGGAAGTGTGCTTCACTTAAGCTGATGTCACATGAGACGATTCGCAACGACCGACGATTTTCAGCGCAATACATGGCACTGCAAACCATTCGAAACAACAGAGAGATTAACATTTCTCGTTTACGGCAAACGGATAACGTTTGCCACGTGACCAAGTTTTCCCTTTACTTGTCCTAAACTGTTCTTTACTTCTACAAAATAAGAAGTATTTTCACGGTATTTTCATCCATAAGAATTGTTTTAGACTCTTTTTATTTGTTCATGTTCTATTTTGTTAAATTCTCAACATGAGTTTGCCGTTTTCAGTAAACATGACTCTTAATTCCTCCAATATCGCAACAATGTTACAACGCTCTGCTGCGCTCAAAATCGTCGTTACCAATCGTCCCATGTAACATCACCCTTAGCCAATCACATCATTTTTGTCATTATGAAGTTATACGTGAGACTGGGTCGGCGTTGTGTCGCATTGCACTATGGGACTGTTTTGGGGACGCCATCGCTAGTTTGATCGGCTGTTACGAGGTTCCACGGGCCTTTCCAATAGCCCCTTCATTAAAACACCACATCCTTTAGAATGCGGGCTTAGCTTCGTATTCAAAACGAGTCATACCCCAATGTCCTTTAAGTAACTACGCCGGTGACGTCAACGAGAACGGCAAAATAGTAATAGGTTTAATGAGCAAAACAACAACTTTGCACGTGCATCACGCTTTTGTGTACATCTCTTCGCCGTCACTGCACGACTACGACATGAAACTTTTTAATTTTACGCGCTCGCTTTATGGAGTTGGTGAACACAACACGAACATTTCCTTTTTCTTTTTCTAAACTTAGATATGGTCTTTCGGATTCAACCCCTGAAATTCCCGCCAACATTTGACAAATTAAATAAGATCGATGAGGTTTGAACCAGTACAAATTCACTATTTAAGTGACGTTTGTGGTTTGTTGTCACCCAGAAATTTTGCTACCATGGCAACGTGACGTAACGACTTTTCCTCTCATTTAACGAGGTATTTGATTGGAGGTTTATTTCGACTGCCTTCGTTTGCTGATTGGTAAGCGAACTTTGGACTTGAACGTATGGAGATCGATTAGAAAAAAAAAAACGGTTTTTACTTTTGATTAAAAGCTCTACTTACAGCTTTCCCCAGTGCCTCTAGGTGCAGAAGTTCCAGCTTCTGTCGAATTTCTCGCTGTCGATGACGAAGCCAGCCCTCGAAGTTAGCAGATTTGAAGAATTTTCTGAGGTTAACAAAAGGAACCGAATGGTTAGCTTTTAACCACTTGCTGTTTAGGTCCTCAACAACAACAAAAAAACAATTTCTCGTTTGAAAAAAGTCGACAAAACTCCGGATAAATAAGTATCGTCAAAACATCATGAAAAAAACTATTGTAGTTGCTCAAAATTGTATTGTACGAAATAGATACAGTAGAACCACCCTCGGGACCAAGGCAGGTGTACCCTAAAAAGAGGTGTCCCCTAAATGGAGGTTGGGCTAGGGTTTGTTAATAACTAACCAACAAAAAATGTATTTTTCTTTTCTTCTGCTTCGCAATCTACCGCAGTCATTATTTCGAGCAGCTAGAAAATGTATGAAACGTATCTCTGCGATGTTGTGTGTTGAATTCCCACAGGTGCAGAACAAGTTTTGAAAGATGTCGCCACTTTTACTAGTACACACTTTCATTTATCAAAGATTTTTTTGGCCAGCCACTTTTTGAATGCTAAGGTGACCCCTAAATGAAAGTTAAGCCCGAGTTTCGGGACCCAGAAAAAGTGTCCCTTTCCCCTGAATAGAGGTGTCCCTTCAATAGAGGTTGGGCCAAATTTTGCGTCCCCTCAATGGAGGTGTCCCGTCAATAGAGGTGTTCCAAAGGACAGGTTCCACTGTACATGTAACTCTATCCACCGCACGAAAACTGAAACCTGGTTATAATGTGACCAAGAGATCTCTTGGTCCTACCTGTAAAGCCCGATCCAGTTCCCTTTCAGCTTGGACGTCAGCTGAGGGCCTGAGTGTTCCAGTGTCCTCAGAAACTCGTCAGCGTCAAAAGGTTTTAATCTGGGAGGATGCTGAAAATGTCAAAAAAATTAAACAAACCGCAAAAAAGTCAAATGCCGCTGATAAGCCCCCTTCAAATATAGGCCCATCAACCAGCAAACAAAAAAGTACATCCCTTTTCCAAATCTATTGAGAGAAATCTGGCGCTTTCCATTCAAAAAGTCCAAAGACTTCTGCAAAGCTGATCATAACAATATTTTTCTTCAGGTTTACTGATGTTACCTGAAAAAGGCTGGCATGACCAGCCGAAATATTGTTATGAAAAAGCAATACACGTTGTTATGATTAGCCTGGTCTCTCAGCGGGCGATGAGCGAAGAGAAACTTCTGCCGTTCGCAGGCTATGTTACGATCAGCTTTGCAGTAGTCTTTGAAGTTCTAGACTCGTTTTTTGTTCTCATGATTTTAGCTGGTTAGATCTCTTTTCTGGCTGCCTGGCTCCGCTAGCCTCCATGGTTATTCCAGGAAGCCAGTACTCTAATTTTTACTTTTAGTATTTTCATTGTTGTAATTTATCTTTCAGCAAGAGTGAGTACAAATGAAGATTGTTGTCGTTGTTGTTCTAAGATACAACGTTGACAACCAGCAGGTTCTTCGTTCACGGTTTTGTAGTTAATTTAACCCTGTAAGCCCCAATATCCACATACAAATTCTCCGCACTGATATTCATACATTTCCTTAGATAAAAGTTGAGAGAGTTTACTAAAAGATCAAAGCATTTTCTCTTTAGTGATCATTTGATTAATTCTCGTAACCATTTCTCTTGACATGGATATTGTTAGGAGAAAATCGATGTTGGTCACTATTAGGACAAATGAAACGGACCACTTCGGTTTGCTCCGACTGGAAAATGACCTTTTTGAAGGTGGTCCACTTTGACCGGTCTGTCCCCAGTATTGCTCTTTTGTATCCTGCTTACAAGAACAATAACCAAACGCGCGGTGGCTTGGGTCGGGTCTGTGAAACGAGAATGTATCGTTCCATTGGGCACGTGACATTTCGGAAATTTCAAACCGGAATTTTTGCTGAATGGAAAGCGCCTGCATGAACTCCATTTATTAAGACGTTTGGAAGCTTAATAATTATTAAAAGCGTATTTTGATCTGCGGAGCTATAGCTTGTTCCGAAGCGCTTTTTCTATTCCGGTTAAAAACCTCGTCAGACATAAGCCCATCCGTTTATAGCCCTCCTAAAACGTCTTATGGGTTTGGGTTTGGGTACATATAAGCCCTGGTATAATTAGCGGCAGTCCGTTGTGTTGTCTGTTGCTAAGATTATTACAATCACGGAATGTGAAAACTCGAATGAAATACAGTTTATAACTTGACGCATCCAAAATAAGGATAACTGTCCTTTTCTCTTTTCCTTTCGACCAAAGACACACAGTACGATAACAAATAGCAAAATCTGTTTGATTTTAACCTTTACACTACAGGATTTTGTCCGAATGCAAATAAGAGCCATATCACAAGTCCTTTGCATTCACTCGTAAGAGAACGGATTTAAATATTTACCTTCCAGGGAGATATGCTTCTCTGTAAAGGCATGAGACTAGCAACATATCTTTCCTACGCGATAGGAGAAATCATGGTTAGGGAGGAAAAATATTATTTTGATGTTTAGCTACACGTTCTAACAATGTCGTATGTTACATGCTGGTCATTTGGGTGTAGGAAACTTGACTGAACGTTTGCACGCATGTCCAATACATGCGACCCTGGTCAGATAGTCTACGGGCACAGTTACCTACAAATTTTAGCAAGGAATGAACTTGAACCAACATCAAAATGACAGAGACTACCAAAGTTACACATTTCAATGCTAAAATAAGAATCTAAGCAAGAAATTTAGTGCTGTTGGACAGGGTTCACTACCAAACCCACACGAAGTTGTGGTAAAAGACCTTCATCTTAATGCAATAAACCTAAACTTAAAAAGCAAGCAGCCCTCCCATAAGATGAATTGTAGTATTAACAACCATACCAGCGGAATCATGAAGCTTTGTGTAAGTTCTACCATGTGTCTCCTCAGTATAGCATTCTAAATAAAGTAAAACATGAATAAAGTGTAAGAGAATAAAGTAAAAAAAATGACGCGAAAAACATGGCGAAAAGTCAGTACAATTGAAATTGATAAAATTGCCTACGAAAGGAACCTCGCGTTTACGGAGATAGGAGGAAAATAATCCACGAATCCATAATCGAAGTTGACAATCTACTTAAGTCTTCCTGCAAGTCGCCACTTTAAATAAAGGCAGTTAAGGCGCACACGAGCCAAGGTCCAATCGGCCGGAGTTTATCCCGGTTTCCTTAGCATGAAGCACCTAGGAGTATTGCTACTCCCCCCGGGACAGGATGCTAGTCCATCGCAGGGTTACCCCTTCCATCCCCCCTCCCCAGCAGTATGTCGCCGGAACCCATTTATACACCTGGGTGAAGAGAGACAAAGTGGAGTAAAGTTCTTTGTCTAAGGAAAGAACTGGACGGGCGAGGCTTGAACCGCGGACCTCCAGATCCGGAGTTAGAGGCGTTAACTGCTCGGTCACATACGCCTCCTTGAGTACCCTAAGAAAAAAATGAAATATCCTTCCACAACGATCTCACCTGCACTTCTGGTGGACGCTTTGGATGATTTCCCTGCAAAGGGCGACAGGTCAGTTATTAGATAGCTGTTTGCAGAAATAACGTCATGCGAACTAACCTTTAAATGAATAAATTACAAAATTTGTTTTCAACACCCAGGTAAACCAACTGGACTTATGGACAACGTCACAAGATGGTACAACCGTGTCAAATGCTTGGTATTACTTCTCAAACAAAATAATTTTAGAATGAGAAATAATTAAGGATGCAAAAGTGAGCAGCTTTTTATGACTTCTAAACACCCATTAAACGTTAATTTCGTTTGCATTTTCTTTATGAATTATGTATGAGCTTGAGAAGATCTTTTGAAGACTGTACGAACCATGGTTGACGAACTGGCTCTTCAGTGATGAGAAGGACGAAGAGAAGGCAAGAAGGCGCCGCGTCTAGGTTATGAAGGCGTAGTTCAAAAGCCACCGAGCAGTCCCTTCGAGACATTTCAGCATTTTTACGTTTTCATTGTAAAAGAAGACTCACAATTTGGATGTTTTGAAATTACCATCACAGACGTCCAAAACTAAATACAATGTACCTTCATACTAACCTTGCTAAGTCTTCTGAAAATAAGTTTGTCCTTTGCTAATAATTGCTTGTACTTTGTATAGATTCCTGAAGGAAAAACAAGTACAAAACTTTTAAGTCACAGTCGCGCTCACGCTTTGTAAACACTAATTCATGTACAGTTTTCTGAACGGAGAGAAAATAAGTTGTTTGAATTCTCTTCCCATAAAAAAATTCCTGGGAGAAGATAACGGCAATGGTCAGTATTTGTATAGGTAATAGCATGATTTGTAGTGATATTTGGCATAAATACCACGAGTGATATTTCGAAATTGTTATACGTAATTTCACGAGCCGTTAGGCGAGTGAAATTTGAGACAATTTTGAAATATCACGAGTGGTATTTATGCCAAATATGACGTACAAATCATGCTATTATTTGTTCATACTACTACCCGCAAAAGGTTTGTAATTTTCACATGTAGGTATTTCAAATTAAGCTGAAATACCACTGCTCTAAGCCAATCAGATTGCAGTAATTTCTCATGTAGTAGTATAATACGTTGGCAACTCGTAACAGTAGCAAGCTTAAGCAACAACGACGGTGATGGCTACGACAACGTTACTTAAAAAGTGAATTCGCGCTGCCTCAAACTTTATCGCGCTTATTCCATCTTGTTTAATTCGTCAAATGTTGGCAAATTTTTTTGGACTTGAATAGGCCACTTTCGAGTTCCGAAAACCCTCACTTTCAAAATGAGGCTAGGTGCACAACCTTTCTCGTGAAAACGAGTCTTATTTGCATGAGAATGAAAAATGATTTCCATATGAAAGTCTGAGCACCTACCCTCGTTTTGAAACCGAGGCCCAGGGGAACTCCGAAATGGCCTACTCTAAAGGACTGTATCAAAGTTCAGGAAAAGAAAAAGAAAGTTGTTGTCTTGAGTTCTCGTCCTCGACAAAAAGTGAAATTAGGCACTTTCACGTTGTAGCCGTGCAATTAAGGGCTAAGAAATGTACAAAAAAACGTGCAAAGTTGTTGTTTTGCTACTATAAACCTATTGCTTTTTTGCCGTTCTAGTTGCCGTCGCGGTCGTCTTTGCTTAAGCTTCCTAGTACAACCTGAGGCCGACGGTGCGCTCATTTCAACACCTTCAACACCTTCTCTCGATCACTGCTCCGTTTTATGGGTGTTTAAATAAAGCTACTACCCCGAACAAAGGCAATGGTGTAATTCACTCTCTGGCAAGATTAGCTACTAAAATTTGAACAACTTCAGTTACCTGGCTTTGACGACAATGTTCTTTTCGAATTTTGGCCAACACCTGGTGACTTTCTTGATGATATCACTACAAATAACAAAAAAAACCCCGTCACATTGGCCGTTTTCACACTAAAGACGGATTGATGAAGTCAGGCGGATTGTCCATCCAAACTGAAGACCGTTCCATTTTCGAATTAAGACGTTTTACCCGTCTGACGCGTATTCTTCAACGGATAACCCGTCTCAAGACGAATAATCTGTCTTTAGTGTGCTGAACTGGAGATACAGCCATTGATACTCTGTCTGCCTCGTACCCAGACGTCTCTCTCTCGATCAAAATGTATGCACAAAGGAAGGCGGGAAGGAGGTTGTACCCTTCCCATGGTCCCTTGCGGCTCATCACCTGTCGCTCGCCTCTATCTTGTGAAAACGAAGCACCTGAGGAGGAGGCTGATACTCTGTAGTAATATAAATCTTAAGGTGCAGTTTATTAGTCCTATAGACCCTTCCACGGTTTTTTAACTTTTGACATGGACCAGTTAGGGAAAATCCGTCGACACTACTGGAAAGGACGCCTTAAAATTAGTAAAATTGCCAAATTTGAAAGTGATGCGTCTTAACCGAGTAAAGATGTAGCTCCTTTAAGTTGCGAAAATTTACAGACGTTTGTATGGTGGTGGGGGGGGGGGGGAGGAATTTGTACCCCCTCCCCACACCCTCCCCCACCAAACAAACGTATGTAAAATTCCGCGTTAAATTTCTGTACAATGTCAGTACAGTAAAAAGCAAGAGGTTCCAACTTTATATAATAGGCTGATTTGGCAACAAGACGGGAACGTCAGTTTGCGACGGGAAAGCGCGCAGAAAGGACTAAACACGACTTCCGGTGTCCAATTTGCCGCTCTGCCATTGGTCAAGCCAGTTGTTTGATTTGCGCGCGCTGTCGTCAACTGACGTTCCCGTTCTGTTGCTAAATCAGCCTAATTATATGAGACTACGCGCTTAGTCTGAAATCAGGTCAGCTGTCTTTACCCCTAATCCATGGGGGTAGACAGAGCGCAAAAACCGCTGATTGGCTAATGGATAATGACGTAGTTTGGCCTGTTTTGCGTAACTGCGCATGCGCAAACCCGAGAAAATTCAAGATCGATAAGAACATCGAAGCCTGGCGGCTGAACGTGAGCTAAAAGGACCTACAAGACTGCTGTTCGTAGAAAAAGAAATAATCAAATATAGCAAGAAACCTTAAATGAAACTTATGAAACCTACTGTTTAATTGCCTTCAAAACTATGTGCGTGAAGTTACTGAAAGCGCCGTTTGGGATCATTGTCCACCGTATATGTAAACATCGAGTATTTATATTACAAATCCTTCGAGCATATTTCAGCTTTCAGCAAACTGACATCGGATTACTCCTTTGCCCACTGGAACAGGTACAGGGAACTTGCTATTGATTATACCCAAAGGTTTCCAGCTTTGATTGTCCATATTTTGAAAATGCGTTTGGCTGGCCAGAATCGTCATGCTTCATGAGCTTCGCGTGGTCGAACAGCTTTCATAGCTTTGATTTCAAATTAAAGCGTCCCACTTTGCTTCCTTTGAATTCTGATTCACAGTCGAGTCGTAGAGATCCAAAAGTTTCATATCAGGGTCATCATCATCGTCCTCGTCGTACACAGGCAAACAGGTGAGAATCCAAACTCTTGAGATTATTTGTTTGTCATTATGATAACCTGCTATCAGGTGTTTGTTAGACATTTTACAACATGCTACAAATAATGTTTTAGCATGTGGATAATTGTTTACATGTATGAAGCTCATTTCTTTTGCTGTTTGTTATTTGTAGTAGCTAATTTTTATTTGTTCTGTCATTGTTGATTTTTCTTTTTTTTCTTCCAAGTGTTTGTTTTGAAAAGTAATTTCTTATAAAACAAGCTGTACATCTACCATAATCATTTTATTACTTCTTTTGTTGTAGGAAACAGGAACCATTAACCTGATTTCTAAAAAGAGCGGAGGTTGTATATAAGTTCCCGTAGATGGTTTTCTGATCAGTACTCCCGCACGGCAAATATGTAAAACAGTTTTTGAGAATTTTTAATTAATTTTCTATGTTAGACTGATGTTTTTAACCGTGTATAAATAAAGTTATCATTCATTCATTCAGAAGGGCAACTACCCTAATTCTCTTCAGATTAGATTTCTTAATTGATGAAAATTATTTTTCACTGTTGTAAATGGAATGGAACAATATAACTTCATTCACGCCAGGATCGTGCTCATTGGAGAGTTGTTCTGTGTCATTGGGATAAAATTAATACTTTTCTTCTTTTGTGTAATGATGGACCAATGACTTGTATTATTGAGATGTACAAGAGTACTGAACATTGTCTCCTTTTGCACTGAGATAATTGCTTGTCATGATGATAACCTGCTATCAGGTGTTTTTTTTTTGCACTGGACAGTCTCTCTGTCAATCAAACATCACACGGGAATGTGTATAATACTTGCTTATCACATAATTATAAGCATTGCTTTCATGTTTGTTTCTCAAAGTATGCTACAGTAACTAAATGTGCTCCTTTGTCTCAAACAGATATGATATAATGAAAACACATTCATCAAATGAACATAAATTTAAATACCATAAATCCTCTTTTACCCCCCCTCAAATAAGTTCTCCTTCCCTTTATATTCTTCACTAATTAATGAATGATAGACTGTATTACTCAATCACAACTGAAAAACTTTGTGTGGACCAATCCAAGATGGTTCATTCACTAACTGCACGTTTGGATTGGTTTATGGTCCTCAGCTTTTCCACTTTGTATTCTATGTCTTTGTGGAGAGTCTTTGCTAAATTAAATAAGTTCCCCCTCTCAAATAAGCCCCCCTCCCTCAAGTGTGTTTGAAATAAATAAGCCCCCCCTGGGGGCTTAATTGAGGATTTCAATAAACAAAACTGTTTGCCAGTTAATGAGTTAAATATTAATGGTGTTACAAAGAAAAATCTAAGATTTTGAACAAAATTTTTTTTTTCCTGTAAAGAGTTTCATTTCCTTCTGCCTGAAGCTATATTTGACATATATGTTGTAGTTAATTTTTTATCTCAGGTAATTTTTATTTTTTCTTTTGTTTCAACTTTATTAGCATACATTACCTGAGTTAAAAACTACAACAAATACAAGCTTCAAGTTTATTAACATGACATTGGCTTTCAGTACAAGCCAAAGAATATTTTGGTCAAGCATGCAGTAAATGCCTACATTAGTGCACACAGGGTAGTCAGACTCAGTGCTTTTATACACGATTTACATTGCACTTTCTTGTAAAGCATGTTTGCTGAGTTTAGTTCTCCACCAAAAGCTTCTTATGCTGTATGACTTTTTTCGGATAATAGCAATAACCTCGGGCAGGTAACCACATAGAACATAATCTCTCTGAAGTTATTATTGTCAACTAATGGTCTGGTGCAGGTCCTACTGTACGCTACTCTGAAAGATGGTGAACAGTACAACTCCATGAGAAATTCATTGGTTTAGTTATTGTTTGTCATGGGGTCAATACAATGAAACTTTCAGAAGTGAAAATATCTACCAGTGAAGTTATTATTTTGGGCTCTGAAAACAGTAGCGACACTTGTGTATTTTTTAAAACTTTTTAATGAATTTATCACTGGTTGCCTTCCCAAGTAATAGGAACACAACAAGTTTGGGATGTCACTTACTGTAACCAACCCATCACAACATTTAATGCTTAAGTAATGATCCAGGTAAGAAGGAAAGCAATTTCTATTGTTGTGGCGCAATACGCTTTCCTCACATAGAAATGTTTTCATTTTTACGCAGAGAGTTCATAAATCTACAAAAAGGCTGTTTACGAAAAGAAAATGTATTTAAACTCCACTTTTAAAGGGTGTATTTTTGTGTTAAAACATTTCGACCAATCACAAGAGTTGCAAACAATGGCCAAGAGATGTTCACAATTTTACATGATCCGCTTTATACGATTTCTGTGTTACTTAGACTCAGACGAGATTTTGTTATAAGGAAGTTGGATAGAAAAAAAAGGATTGATGTACATGCTGCTTTGCGAAGATTTCGTAAAATTTGATGTTTAAACCAATCAGAACCTTAGTAGAGACGATAGTAAAGTTAGCACCTTTTTGCATTCCGACGTGTTCACTGCGTTTTGGTCCTTTCCTTCTTATCTGGACCATCTCTTAACTATAAACACATTCCCCTTGAAATCTTGTTCCACTACCCACTTACACGTCCTTATATCTAATCCTATGATCCTACAAGCTTTCCCAAAACATTTCCTATCAATGGGAGGAGAGGAAGTGAAAAATAAACCTCAAGACTGCTGTGTCACTTTTAAACCTAAAAACTAGCTTGAAATTTTGCTTTCTGAGCATGATCAAATGTTGGAAGCTGATACTTTGCATCTGGAACAGAAGGCTCTGTGAAGTGCTCAACTCACAAACAGCATTTTGGCTTATTGTAGCCAAGCAGTGACCAGAAAACAGCTTGATTAGCTTCAAAAAAATTATTTTCTGCAAAATTTCCACGAGTAAATGGGCTAAAAATAAGGACTGAGCATGCAACACATTTTGAGAAGGCTGATCACTGCACCTTTCCATTGTTTTGAGAAACAGCAGATCGCTATTGTGGCCAGTGAAATGGAAAAGGTTATAAGTACTAATGACTTCCTGTTCCACCTCAGTGGCTTAGGTTTCCATTAAACTTAGGCTGAGAAAGTGAACTTTTATTTGGAGGAAGGGGGAGGGTAGATGATGAAATGTGTTTTAAAAGATAGTCTGGATCATAATAATAAGAGTTAAAACAACAAGCACCCACCTTCAAGTTTCTCGTGGACTTTTTTATTTTGGTCTTTGATTTCTTTCAAATTTTTTTAAAAATTGTTTTGGAAGGACCCCCCCCCCCCCAATTTTTAAGTTGTCATTGATAATAATTGGAATTTTTCGATATATTTTATTTGTAACAGAAATACAGATTTACATGGCATTTTGAAGAACCTTAAAAATTTTCCCTACCCCCACCCCCCATACTCCCTAAACCTTGACCGTCTCCTTAGTTCTCGTGGCCCCTTTTAAACACAGAACATGTCATGAGAAAATGCCTTTACTGCTGTTTGAAACTAGAAGAATGACTTTTCCAGCTGCATTGTAGCCGAGATTTCGCTGAGAAAACAACGTGAGCAATCACAACGATTCAGTGTCACCAAAGTGTATTTATATTTAGCGCCTCAAAAACACAATGTTCATCACCCGAACTTTACTACTTAACAAAAAATCCGCAGATAAGCACTTTTATAGGTGAGATTACAAAGTTCTAGAATTCAATTTTCGTGAAAACCAGTTGCAAATCGAACTCCTTTCACTGTCAGTACAAACAAAAATTGCGAAGCAACGCGATAAATGACGTAAATATACTTGTAGGTTCTTGCAACTTCGCCTTGAACAAGCCTTCCTTGTAATTCTTAAGTCATGAAACAATAGTCCACTTTTAAAGAGCTCTAAAAAATTTTCATAGAAACGAAAAAAAAGTCATATTTGATATGTTTTACATAAACTATTTACCTACAACATTTCTCTTTCCTGACCTTAAAGAGTAAGCGACCACCTTAAGAAACGCAAAAAACCTGCCCTTCTTCGAAACAACAAGCTTCAAAATAGGCTCCGAAGCTGGTCACAAACATCGCTGCTTTAGAGAACCTGTTTAAGTCCGATCCTTTCGCTAGCGTCGCCAAGACATGGCTGAATGCTGACAGATTCCGTTAAACGATGTTGAAAAATTCTCAGAGCGAGGACAGCGGCTTGGCAGCGTCCGCAGTGACGTGTTAGATTCTGATTAGTCCTCCGCCATTTTGAAAATCGAAAGGCGGGAATACAAGAAACAGTGGCGAGAGCTCTAGTGCGCATGTCTGGCGGTTTTTGCGCTCTGTCATGGGGGTATGGGTTACAGGGGTGGAGAGTGTGACATTTCAGGCTACTGCGCACTGTCCATTCAAAAGAATGTTTTTGGGCTGTTTGGTGAGTAACTTATGGTACATCCCCAGGGCGTAATTTGGCTCTCTTAATTAACACTAATAATTATACTCCAATTTTTCTGGGGCTGATTTGGACTCAAGG
The DNA here is from genome assembly GCA_942486035.1 of Porites lobata. Classification (NCBI taxonomy): domain Eukaryota; kingdom Metazoa; phylum Cnidaria; class Anthozoa; order Scleractinia; family Poritidae; genus Porites; species Porites lobata. The sequence goes on from CALNXK010000015.1 coordinate 3,763,870, forward strand.
GTTGAAATGAACCCCACAGTGTGCTAGAATAGATCGTTGATGGTTCAAACTGTTCGCAAATGACAACACGAAAAGCTGACCACAGGCGTTGGTCTAGGGGGCTGCGGGAATTGGCACGCTGGGTCTCAAATTTTGCAGGGCTGTCACTAGTGAACTTACGCAAAGGGACGGCAGAGGGAAAACGACGGCAAACCTTGCGTGACAAGCGTGACAATAATTCTGTTTGAAAACAATTTCCTCCAAACTTCACATTCCTTTTAAAAGATCTTTTTATAAAAGATCCAAACACAGTTTTATTAATTGAACACCACAAGAAACGCGCAGGTAATAGGCCTGTCACGTTTGTCACACACAAGCGATTTGCCGTCCTGTTGCATAAGCTCACTATTATGGGCTGGGGACCGGGCATTTCCCTTTGCTAGTTTCTACTAAGAGCATGTTCCTCGGCTACTATCACAGGAAACAAAAGAAAATATAACCAAAAGTGCTTCTCAGCTTTTCAATTCCCCGCCTAGTTATTGCATGCACCCAACACCTTGAAATCTAAGTGACAGTCCTGTCAAACAACTATTATTTTTACATTGTACGTAAGTGGGCTTTCCGGACAAAAGTTACTGTGTAGTACTGTCTAAGCGTATCCTACTTTTCAGTTTCTGCACTGAGTTGCTTACTTACCGAGATTTGACATTTCTCCTATTCTAACCATATGTGGCCAGTGTTGAAGAGTTTTGGCGAAGAAAGGATTTGTTACTCCGAGAATGACTCCAGGTCTGAAATAAAAAAGTTGTATCTGCAATTTTACAAGGAACAGTGCAAGGAGGGAGAAGAAGGGACCGACAAAAGAAGCGTTGGGAGAATAATATCTCTGACTGAACAGGGTTGAAGTTTTGCAACGACCTAAGAGAAGCTGAAAACAAAATCAAATGGAGAGAGAGGGTTACTATGTCCGTGGCGTCCCAACGATCACCATATCTGCATGTGTCAGGGCAAAACTGCTTCTTGGATGACTGTTTCAATTTAGATCAATTTATCTCACAATTTTGTTCTGCAGCAGCACGGTTTGTGATTCGTTAAAAATATCAGGCCACTTTCTCGAGCAATTAAGCATAAAACCAGGTAACTCCTCACTTTTTTACAAACTGAAAGCCTTGAGACACGAAGAGCAAACTTGAGAGCAAATTTTCCTGCGGCTCGAAATTCCTTGGATTTTAGCAAATGGCCTTTCATCCACTGAGTGTCTCAGACCTTTTTTGCGAGAACGCGCTCGACGGACTTTGAAGAGAAAATGGCTATTAAGTACAAAACAAAATGGGAAAAAATGCTTGATTTCCTAACAAACCAGGCAAATGCTCTGAACAGGGATATAAATTATGAGTTCTCCTTTCCACACCATGCAATAAAGGAAAACAATTTCTTTTAATTAATACTTACGGAGCTTGTGTTCTCGTGGTGTATTCTTTAAATTCTGTATCATGGATTGTGAAAAAAGGTCTGTAGTCGGAGCAGTAGTGAAGTGGAGAGATCAGACTATAGTTACAAAATAAAATTATTGTTTAGTTCTCCAAGAGTACTGTAAGTTTTGTACTGCCATTTCCTGCTTTTAAATGTCCTCTACGTAGCTCTTGGAGAAAACTGTCTATAACAAACTTGTATACAGTCGCACATTCATCATGCGCAACCAAATCTCGTAAGCAACCACCTCCCAATCAAAACACCAAGAACTTACCAACTAAAAGCCTTTGTAACCGGTCATTTCGCCTCCTGGTCGATTTAACGAATTTTCCAAAAAAAAAAAGCAGAATGTTCGTAACATAAAGGAGACATTAGGGCCATTTATACGAGGAAAAATAAGACGCGTCTTACATAAGACGCGTCCTAAATAAGACGTCTAAAATAAGACGCGACTTAGCTAAGACGCGACTTATTTTAGACGAAATGTGCCGTTTATACGGAAAGTTCGTGTCTTATTTAGGACGCGTCTTATGTAAGACGCGTCTTATTTTTCCTCGTATAAATGGCCCTGATGTTTGTTGGAAGAACAACATGAAAATTTTGCAACAGCGGTGAGAAAATGGGAAATACTAGCGGCCATCAACGTGAAAATGAGCGGCAGTGTAAAATGAAGCGAAAGTGAACAAGAACACGTATGACATTTCCTCCATAAAACGAGAAACGAGGAAGTTCCTGGAAGTTTCTGGAAGTTTCACGTTGTAGTCGTGCAAAACAACGGCAAAGAAATGTACAAAAAAAGTGTGCTGCACGTGCAAAGTTGCTTTTTTGCTTATTAAACCTATTGTTGTTTTTCACCGTTTGCCGTTAGCTTCGCTGCTTAGTACTACACGATTTTATATTTTGTTAGAGCAAACTACAAATGTTATCGAGAGCTTCGCTTTTAGCCCCGGCTAAATCTATATACTAACGAGGACTTTCGTTATTAAATTATAGAGGTTCGTTACATCGAGGTTTCACTGTAGTGGAAACCTCTCACAAAAGACCACCTCCAGTTATTTAAGGGGCATGAAGTAGTTAGCAAATCAAATTTGAAATTTGCTAGTCATGGATTTATGTCCTGCTCAAGCTCCTAGTTTAGGTTTGTTTTTCAGCAGTCCGGAGTTCAACTTCTCTTCTCTGCCTGTATAAAATGGCCAACTGGTTTGTTTCCGCTATTTACACCCTAGCTGACGCGTGGCAGTCGCTGGTTAGTTTTTTTTTTTTTTTTTTATAGACTGCACAAGAGGAACCTCTCCCTTTCGCCACTCGTGTGCACGTATCCTTGATATTTCTCCTTTCGCCCTAAAAGACCGGCGCCTGCTACCAGTACGCATGCTAGCCATGTAGGGTTTAAATCACGACATATTTGATTTTGATTGCTTATAAGTATTGTTTGAGTATAGTTTCTGTGTGTAAAAGCTGGTTCGAGCAACCGTGTGTACTTCAATTATCTAAGCCCTATAAAATACCTTGTAAGAGCTTGGACGGTCTCAGAGCAGATTGTAGGTGAAGGTGCCATCACAACAAGGGGCTAAAAATATAACGTCAAAAAAATTTACAATGAGAAATCTGTTCACTACCAAAAAAAGATTATAGGTGGTTTTCACGTCACGTCATCGCCGCCATGTTGGTGAACGGTAAACAAAAGATCGCTCATTAGCTCGCTTTGTTTGTCCACCAGCATTTGTTCATTTCACCATTGTGCGTTCTGTCTCCCGAGATTGAATGAAAACCACCTATAGTTTATTAGCATTTGAAGCAATACATACATGTATACTACTAGTACAGCCACAACCTTGTAAAGAATACTACTACCACGTTAAGGTTTTAGCATGCTGGACTGGTAGGTTGGATCCCCAGAGCTGGGACAATATTTAGGGCCCCAAAATAACAGGGGAAGGAAGGTACTTCCTTTGTGCTGCGGATGGCTACATCTCCACGTGGCTCAGATGACCATGTATTCCAGTTTGAGGTGCAAAAATGGTTTCCTCAAAATTATTAGCACTTTCTTCTTACGTACATGCATTGTCACAAAAACTCGGATAACAACATGAATGTCTACAGTGTACATGAAACAGTGAATAATTATAATGTTTTTTTAACATCTGCACAATCAGTACCTCATTGGTAAGTGCTAATTCCCATAAAAGATGAATGTGTGGAAGAACAGTCTGAAGACACCTAGAAAAAAATATACAAGTACAACTTTCAATATCAAATACAGACAGCGTCCCATTACTGTGGACACTAACAGAATTGTAGCATCCACAAAAGAAATCCATGTCTACAGCAGAAATTTACTGAAGTCATAATTATGTCTGCTACAATAAAGATATTAATTTTTTGCAGGCAATTTACTGAAGCCACTAATCGCATTGTCGGGGTGTGCTGATTCTCTGTTAAAATCATTATTTCTAAGTTTTATTACAAACCTAAATATATCTGGATCTTTTAGAGCTGGGATGACCTTGGGTGAAGGCATTTGAGGCTGAAAAGTAAGAAAAAAGGAAATATATATTCATGTCAATATGCCAATGTGGTAAAATATTATGGTCATTGACTGCAGTCAACATGCCAAAGATGGGACAGTGGTATTAACTCATGTTAAACCTTGAAGGACTAATATTCACATACATGTAAAGGACAAATTCTTCAGATTAATTTTCATACATTCCGTTAAAATAGCTGAGAGAATTTGTTAAAAGATCAAAGCATTTTCCCTTTAAACATCACCTTGTTAATTCTCATGACCAGTTCACTTGATGATGCATAGATATTGTTAGAAAAGAATTAATGTTGGTCATGCCTGAGACTTGTAGGGTTAACACTCGGATGCAAAAAGGGTGGAGTCAGTAAAGATCTTGTTAAACTATTTCACCTTTCAATCTGAAGGCTGTAGCTGCAAAAAAGAAAACAAACAAGCAAATAACAATAAATACTTACTACAATATGAGTGACAAGTGGATTGTCTGGTGAAGAAACTGCTCCTGGTTTGTCTCCTCTGGAGGGAACTCGCACCTTCCATCAATAAAAAATATATTTATTAATAAACAAAGTTATTACTAAACTGATCACAAAGACATGTTGAAAAATATATAGAATCATGAAACAAGAAGGTACATACAGTTGCCTACGCCTTTCCAAGACTGGTCAAACATGACATATAACAGGCAGCACCAAAATGCTGATTTATTACATGACATAGTGAAAATGATACATTTTGTGTAGACTTATGTCACAGTAGTGACTAAGAAGAATGTGGTTGACTAGTTGTGTGGTTTCCTTCGAGCCAGTTTCAGTTGTAGAAAGCAGCGTGCAAAGAAAGTGGTGTCCGATAACCTAGGGCTAGTGGATTTTGCTATCGGGCTAGTGAATTCTGTTCGTAGCTTGCCCGATCGGTGACTGACTTTTTGGGGGGAATTCAAATTACAGAAGAACTGTAATCAATCCTGCTCATCAATTTTTTTTTCAGACTAGTTGAAATGACTTTCGGGCAAGTACATACTAGGTACAGCTTGCCGGAATGGCAAGCTGTAAAACTGACTTTCTTTGCACCCTGAGTTTCACAACCAAAAATCCTGAAAATTCAGTATTGAGAAGATACGACATTGGCAATGCGGAAAGAATAATCTAAACCAGCTATAAATTTAGCAGGGATCAAGCTTGACACTCACTACATAAAGATCTATATAATAATGTCATACCTGCATAACATTGCCCATCAAAGGTAACTGTAATGTGTGACCTGCCTCAGGGAATGGCCATTGATCAATGTCATGACATACTGAAATTAGAACAAAAAGCATTCCTTTAACCCTTTAAGTCCCAATACTGTCCAACAACAATTTTCTCCTAACAGTATCCATTCACTGTCAAGAGATAAAGTTATGAGAATTAATAAAATGATCATCATAGAGAAAATTCTGTGATCTTTTATCAAATTCTCTCAACTAATTCTTAAAGAGATGTATGAAGATCAGTTTGGAGAATTTGTATGTGGATATTGGGGCTTAAAGGGTTAAGGATCTGATCAAACGTTTCTACTGTAAATAAACACATGATAAAATATGAGAGGTAACTCAAAGTATAAAGAAACAAAGAAAAAATGAATGAAGTCAAACTTTAATCAGCCAAAATTTCAAGAGGTGTGGGGCGCAGTTCTACAGCAGGCGTTAACACCACAAACTTTGAATCTGTAGGTAGATATATATAAATTTATTGTGACCTTACAAAGGGAAAACGTACACAAACGGCTTTCCATTTACAAGCCATTTGTCAACTGTTCAAACGCTTTGGTCACCTGCTCACTAGAAACATCAGCTAGTTTAAACAGCTTCATACGTCTTGCCATTTCATTGATTCACAACTATAGGGATTTGCCAGAGAAACTAATTTTTGTAGTTTGGATAGAGTGTACAGTGTTTACTTATGAGTCAAAGTCACTCACAAGAAGGGATAGCACATGGAGGTTTGAGCTTTAAAATATTTCAATGAAATGCAGTGTACAAAAGAAAAACCTCTTCTACCTGTTTCTAAACTGAGTTCCCCATTTTCAAAGTAGCTTGGTGCTATAAGCTGAACCTGTAAACAAAATGCTATTATTAGATAGTGAATGAGAGACAAAAGATTAACAGTACAATGCAGCTGTTTTCAATAATATAAAATGATGAAAAATTTTTTTCAAAGTACATAGGAAGTTTGTGAAAACAATGACAATCGACAAAAACACTTACCACCTCAGAAAACAGGTTGACATAAGGTAGCCTTGAAATTAGAACAACTGACTGAAATACAACAACAACAGAAATTCAGAAAACTGTCTTTAACAAACTACTTTTGACCATTATTTTAACCAACTACCTCAGAGGATGTTTGAATAAGATGTATCCAGTGGATTATGGCACTGTGGGTAGCAAAGCAAGCTGCTACATAGAATACTAGTACCCAACTGATGGGAGCTGAATTAATTACCTTTTGAAAATAACCTCTTTGTATACTTGGGTCTTTCACTTGACGGAAATAAGCAAAACCATAAAAATGCGCAGGATCACTCTGCAAATAAGTTTAATAAATACCAAGTTATTGCATCCATCCCAGCACAATCTTAATCTAGTGGCTTTTTGGGGGATTCTGATATACGTATATGTATCACAACCTGCAAAATTTGAGATTATTTTTTGTAGACAGCAATTTAATTCGACCACTTTCTATGACTCATACACTGTACTTTTGCAGGGCCCTTGTATCAGCACCAATAATGTGGTGTAACACATTTTTTATACATGTACACGAAGCCAAGCCAAAGCGAAAATTCTCATGTGACAGGGCTGTCAATAAGGGCCAGTAGCCGGACCAAACCGGGGCTAGTTAGCCATCCTTAGCCGGCTACTTTCATCTCTTTCTACCATAACTGCTAACAAAAAATAAGCACCATCGAATAAAGCTGTAAAGCATCTAATTTCCTGGTTTTGAATGACATTGCAATTGAACGCACATTTAAACAGGTTTAGATCTATGAAACGGTCAAACCGTGTGATGTCATGGAATGCCTGAGACATTATTCCCAGCATTATTCCCAGTCTTGAGTGTATTCTGACGAAAAAACATGGTGTCCGCGGTGGAAAATACCTCTTGAATACTCCTGAAAATGCCATTTCTGAGACTCTAAATTTCAAAATGTCCCTAGATGCCTCAGCCCTCGACAACTCGTGCCTTTGGTGCGAGTTCCAAAGCTGCCTACTATTCATTACCAGCCTCCTACTTAAAAACTTTTTGACAGCCCTGTATGATCTGGGAACAGTGGTCTTACAGTATGGATCCACTACACATACCCTGTATGACAAAGGAACTTCATTTTCATATTGTGAAACAAGTCGGCTTTTGTGGCAACTGCGAGGGCTACATCGAATGCGGAAATGAAATTGAGTGTCCCCCATACATCCTGTTACAACAAAAAATGTTAATTAAATAAATACAACAAGAGACAAATTATGCAAAATCAACATGTTAACAATTCTCCCTAATATTTACAAGAACCTTAGAAGATAGCATATTGTGGTACAGTGGAACCCCACCTTACGGCCACCTCGGTAATAAAGTCACCTCATTATTACCACCACTGTTTTTGGCTGCCCAGCAAAACAGCCATACATTTTCTTGAAAAAAACCCTTGTTAATACGGTCTCCCATTGATACAGCCAAATTATTTTGGCCCATTGGTGACCGTATTATTGGGGTTCCACTGTAACATTATTATTCACCTTAAACATATGTAACATGTAGTGTGACTTTCAAATAATAATTACGTTTATTTAAGTGTTGGGAATTGGCTGAGATTTTATGATCGATCTTCAGCATAATTCAGATTGAACCAAACTAGTGAACATCAATTATAATCAGAAAAATCTCTACCATACGCACAATCAAATGTGAATAAAATAAAACAGTTACAAATACATGTATTAGAAAGAATTAAAGATGGATGTTGGGTCACACTTAATTTTGAAATGAAAATAAGAAAATTAAGGGTCACTAAATGAATTATAACTGCACAGTGCGTCCAAAGACAACATGTGATAACATGTTGTATTTTCAAGATAATCAGTTGGATTGCAGTTTGGTTGAAGATCCACATGGCACTAGTTGAGTTGATACATGTATTTTCATACCTGAATTTGAATCAGGAAATGCCAGATAACAAATGCTTGTTTTCTGAAAAAAATGTATCATGAAACCTTTTAACAGGATTTTCATTAAAAAAGTCCCCAATATTTATGGACACTGTTAAAAAGTGGAGTTCTTTTTTCCTGATGGGAGTAAATTTGTTTGGGATAGTAATTTTTGTAGCTGGAGAACAATCCTAGGCTCGATTACCAGCTGCTGTTCGGGAAAATGAGCCCACACTCATCCCCCGAAAGAGTCTCTCTTCGGGGAGGATCAAAGACCGGACCCGGGAGACGGCGGAAATCGAGCCTAGAACAATCCTCAAAATCTGCAAAAATTGAGACCCAGAAAATCTCATACTACCCTGCAGGGCTAAGTTTTAAACCATGAACGAAACTCTCAGAAGAGGCAATTTAAAGGAATACATGTCAATTTTGATCAAGGGGCACTTTGCTTTAACAGTCCTTTGGTTAAAATTTTTCATTTTGCATTATTTTTGGATATGATATAATGAATGATCATGAAGAATCTGAAACATAGGAAAATAACATTCAAATCAAGCATAAAATTGATCTACATAAACTCTACAACCCTATATCTAAATATTGTACAAGTATATGAAATAGTTGAAGTCAAGTATATTGCTTGATGGCCTCTTATAGGATCACAGTATTTAGTACAAGTATTGGAATTTTTGGTTATCAGCCAGTTGCTTATGGATACAATATTATTTTAAACACAAAATATTTGGCACAGTTCAAAAATTTAAAAGAAAAATATTTTTGGCCAACTTTAATGGTTGGCTCAATGAGATAAAGTGAATCACGTATTCTTATAAGCTGCACAAGCCAGCCTTCGTACAGGAAAATAGCTCTTTTTGGTTAGCTTGCAGTGGCGGATGCAGACCTTTAGATAAGGAGGGGAGGGGTCATCCAGACTCTAAGATGGGAGGGGGGGGGGCAGTCTCAAAAAAACCTAACCCTAACCCTAACCCTAAAAAATAAGGGGGTAAGGGGGGTCCCCTCCCCTCGATCCACCACTGGCTTGTTTAGTCAAGGTGACTGAATATTGGTATCAGTTCTTTTAGTATCCTCAGTGAAATGCACAAAAAAAATGAACTTGACCAATATCCAGCCAACTTGAACAGAAGTTTAATCAATAACATTCCCCTGCCAAAAATATAGCACTTTTTTGAAGACTCGAAAGTTCTATTATCACCTTAATTAAAAAGTCCTATTTTTTATTAATCAACAATTATTGTTAAAAGTAACAAATTATGCTATGGGTATAAAACAGTATCTACTTCTTCAATTAGCGTGATACCAAAAGCACTGAAAAAAATGATTTTCAAGAAACCAGTTTGTGTGGATTGAGATTATCATGTTCGTAGAATAACCAAATGCAAACATTTATGGTCCCAACTGCTTTGAGTCAGCCGGCAGATGGTTGTTTACCTTGATCCACTGACTGTCGACTGTCTGCTAAAGCAGCACCTACAGATACAGTGAATATTGTCCAAGCTCAATTTTAGTCCAGTTGGCCGAATATTAGCCTTGTTCTTTACTTCATTTGCATTTTTAATTGACCGTGCCTTTGCCTTAATAAAAACGCAAACAAAACTTGGTCGATATCCAACCATCTTGACTTCATGCTTGATCGATAACACACACGTGTATAAAATTATACAAAGAAACTGAGACAGGATTGAAAATAACTAAAGTAATGTTTTTCAGTTAAAATCTTTTTTCTGCTCATTTATCTATGACCAAACAAAACCTTAAGTACTGTACTTTCAGTCAGTTTAAAACATTTTTTAAAACAACAGGAAGCTGGTTGTTGGGTATACCCCTACCCTTCCCCAATAATTTCCTGACCTTCTGGCATTGGAGACAACAGACTTATTTCAGTGTATTGCTTGAATTTATAAGAAAACAAGATATCTATTAAAATATATAGATAAGGCAATGTCACCTATTTTAAGGAACCGTCATAGATGACAAGCATACTGGCATCATTTAAATGCATAAGCTTGGTTACAAAATACAGGGTTTACATGTGATAATGAGGGACAGATAATTGAGAATTCAATTGATACAGGCCGGAACTTCTCTTATAAAAAAAGGAAACAGAAAGGAAAAGCAGGCAGAATGTGTCGAATGTCAGTGAGTGAAAATTTGTTGTAAAAGGATCTGTCTTTTCGAGCCCGAGGAAGATTAGGATCAAATATCTACTGTATCTAACTTTTTTTTAGTCAGTAAGAAATGCCACGAATTACGTACATAAGGCTAGCTAGGATATATTGGAAAATGGATTGGGGGCAACGAACTGGCGAATAACTGTTCATTTCATCCGTACATCATAGCGTTAAAGGACAGAACGTGTTGTACTTAGCTTGCGTATGAAATGAAATGAACATGACAATTTAAAATTTCTAAATCCGTACACCTCATTTAACTATTGACTTATAAAACGATTCGAGTTTAATTGCTCACCTCGCGATCAGTCAGTTCGATGTGTGCCGGGTAAACAAGCTGTGACAAGCAGACAAAAAAACACTATCACCACATGCTTATAAATTATGCTGTGTTCAGACCAAATAAACGCGCGCTTCTCGAACGACAAACATTAATCGATTCGATTCATTGAAGCGATATGATTTCATAAAACCTACCTCTAACGCTTGTCCAAGCTCTAAATCAAATGTTACAACGCAAAAGCAAGTCATCCATCTTCTGAAGCGATCCCAGGGTAAAATAGGACCTTCAAATTCACTTTGAAGGAACATTTCGTCCCCGTCGCTGACCGCCATCTTCTTCCACCACCATATAAACCATCTGTTTCGAGACTGGTTCCGTGACGTCATATCCGGCTAGTCTGATAAAATTCGCAGTGCATTCTGGGCAATAAACAATGCAACCACGTGTTCTTGTGTTTCAAAATGGCGTCTTGTAGCGATGGAACACAAGATCGACAAGTTTCTCATTCAGACGAACTCCTGCATATTCCTTTCAGGCCGGGTAATGTTGCCTTGATATCTTGAAGAAGTAAATGGCTCGTGATCCAGAGTTTGTCCGCTTAAACCGCGTGTTTTTTTTGTTTTTGTTGCAGAAAATTCCAAATTTCTCATAACCAAAGAAAGCAAGTCAGAAAGTAGAGTTCCATCGAAGATTTTTAAGGTTGAGCCACCTTCAGGTAACATGCAAACTTCGTCTTTGTTGTTGTTTTTGATTGTCGTACCCAAGAGGACAACCTCTAAAAGGCTAAAATGGCAACTTCATGGAGTTCTACAGCACTGAATAAGCACACTGAGAGTGATTTTGTCATCGTGTTTAAGCAGAGAAGCTCGTCTATGCACTGACAAACTGAATAAACACTAACATTTGTTGTAGTTTATTACAATTATTGTTGAGTGCAATGTGCATTTTCAAAAGGTCAACATAATTTGAAAGTAATTTGGGAGAGTGGAAAAGCATTTTAAGACCCTGGTCACAGTTTTTATTGATAAAAAGGAATCCTACGGTGCCAACATACAGCCACTGTCTATCTTGGTACTTAGAATCTATTGGATATTTTACAGAACTACAGTACATAATTATATTTTATTGTGGGAACCCTCTCCATAACATTGGCTGCGATCAACTCCATTTATTGCAGACACTGTAGGGACCTCGAGTTAGTGTCCTCATTAGTGAGAGTCCGTAAGAGCATAAGCTTATTTCAGTCAAATGTCTGTAATTTGTTTTTGCCGGGGATTTATCTCCTGTCTGTATAATTATCAGGGTGTAGAGAGTTGACTATTATTATGGAGGTGTCCTTGGCGTTGTTGTCGCACATTTCTTACTAATCATTGTCTTTGATCTCCTGTGGTCCAGTTTTGAGAAGAGTGAAAGATTTCCTACCAAAGATAAAGGAAGCTGAAGAAGCACTTCAGAAAGAACTTGAAGCAAAATCCCCCTCTGAACTGGACATTGAAAATGTTGAAGATGCTGGTCCTTATATTGAAATGGTAGGACTAAAACTTGTGCTCTGGCTTAGGACAAGGCTGAGCATCCCATCTACAGAGAAATAAAATTACTGTAAACTTCCGCTTATTATTGCTGGGCTTATACGTGCATCTACTTAAGGGGTTTCGGGGGGCTTATATCTCAGGGGGCATATAACTGGAAGTGCTGATCAAAATACGTGACCAAACAAAGCGACGGGCTCTGGCAACGAGAGCCTGGCAAACTCCTGTCCTTGTGCAGTGAAGCAATTTAACTAGTGCTACGGCAGCCTCCCGGCTCAATTTTCCTAAATTATAATACCTTATTTGATATACTTTAACATAATGTATGCATTCAATAAATTCATTGGGGTCATTGAGTGGTGTCTTAAATGAGATGCTCTGTAGATGTTTTATCCATCTGGCAAAGACAGATAAAATTACTCAGATTAATAATATTTGATTCATTTTATATGTCGCAGTATTGTTGAATTCTGTTGCATGGGTTAATTTGTCAGTCGTTCAAATTAAATTCAATGATTGCATGATGTGTTATCAACTTTCCTCATTTATCTCAATTTATAGAGTTTAGCCATGGTGGAAACTCAAGCAGATGGCAGTGAAGGTTCCTGTGAGGAAAGCAATTCCATAGATGTGAATTCTGATGGAGATTCTGATGAAATTCAAACACAGGAAATGGACTATGGACCTCTCACAGAGGAAAACTTTGTTATTAGAAAGACAGCAAATGGCAGTATTAAGCCAGTCATTGAAGAAATAACGAAAGAGAAAACAATCACTTTGCAGAAAAAAAAGAAAAGACTTAAATCTAAGAAAGATTCAAGAAAAGGGAAAAAGAGATAGTAAAAGATACAAATGGCTGAATAGCCCGCGAGCAAGCTCTCCAGCTGTCATGGAAATTTTCATCCAATCCCAAAAGTGTCTAGGATGAGTCATGTGCAGTCGGGTTTTTCTTAGAAGTTTCAGTAGTAGATAAGTGTCAGAGGTGAGGAGGAGGTCTGGACCCCCTCCCGCCCCCTACCCATGAGACCACTGGATTTTTTAAAGTACTTCAATTAACTCCAGTGGGATCAAACTAATTTTTACAACCCTAGAGATGCATAGGGCAATTTCTTTTTGTACTTTGAAACAGGAAAATATATTGCAGAGGCTGTGCAGTCTGCTTTTTTGCCATTGGCTTCTTGCTCAAATCAATGAAATCTGGAGGAAATTATTCTGTCTCTTATAACAACACTTGAGAAACATTTTTTAGTGCTGGGTCCTATACAAGGAGACTGTTAGTCTGGGTTGCCGCCTGTTGGGGGTAGGGTGAAGAGGCGGATGACATTTCAGACTAGTAGAAGAATGTCACATGTCAATAATATTGTGAACAAGCGTATCATGATAGCAGGGCATACTCTGAGGAAACTAATGCATAAAGCCATCATAAAAGAATGGAAAGTGTTGGTTTCAACCTTGTGTATATGCACTAGTTGGACCAAGTTGGCTCTGTAGCAACGAATTATTAATCTGGCACATGCTTGACGGAAATCACGAGCTGCTTACTGCAGAGGTTTCTCACAAGGGAGTAAATAAACCAACTACGCGACAGACGGGCCATGCAAACGACTTGCAAGAGAGAAACCTCTGCTTGCAGGGTAATTTTTAGTATATGTGGAAATAAAAGTCAACCAGGCCTACAACTAGTTGAAAAGCTGGCTACGCCCCTGTATGTGCAAAGTTGTTGCTTTTCTTATTTAAAGCCTATTTCTTTTTTGTCTTTCATTATGGGGGAGCAGCTTTAGTGACTGATATTTCAGAGAAAAGAAATGAGTAAATAGCAGTCTAAATATTTTTGCGTTTCTTTCAATCTCCGAGCCTCAGATCTGAGATTTTCAATTAGAATTTTGGCATCTCAGCCAGCCTACGGTTTGTTTGGTAACAAGGCATTTGAGAAGAAATACTCGGAGGTTGATGTTGTCTAAAGAGCATTTTTTGTACCAGAAAGTCTCCCTCCTCAGTTGCCAGGAGCTTTTTATAAACTGCAAAACATTTTACAGCTGAATTGCCCCATTCTCGGAGGCCCTTCCGCGCTGACCCCCTGAAATCCTCTTTATCCTAGAAAAGCCTGATATTTTGGACTGCTCTCATCCAACTGACGGACAGCTTTCTACAGAAGGGGGTGGGATGTGGCGGTCCTTTTGCTACCACACCTCCCCACCCTCTGTGAGGAAATACTGAATTGCAATCTGCAAATTCTCTACCCTGGGTACCACCTTTTTTTCCGCATGTGGTGGGATACTTCGGTGTCGGGCGCAGGTCGACAGGCAGAAGCATGGAAAGTTTCCGAATTCACCTCGCAGCCCATTTTTTGCGTCGTCACGCAACGCTACTCTGAACGAGGAGCATTGCGTTACAAAACATAAAACGGCTGCAAAGACTGTGAATCGCGATTTCACTACCATTGAAGTGGAAGTATTTATAAAATTATTTGCCTGAAAATCTATAAATATATCGTATTAGTTAAAGCTTTGTTTGATGTAAAAAAAGTCTACGGGACCCAGTGGCTCATTTGAATATGGTTGGTATGGTGACAGAATGTAACCATCCCATGCATTGACGTCCGGATTTATTTGCATTCCTTCGAAACGGGCAAGCGATCATCAGAAGAACAATCAATCGGTCATGAGGTAACTTCAAAGTTGAGAGTGTTCGGGACAGGTTTGGGATTAACGTACCGCCCTTTACCGGCTCGAGAGCCGGCGTTTTTTTCCCTTCAAAATGGTGAGTATGAACGATTTTCAAACAAGCACGCAGCGCCAGAATGGTGTACCGCATTTCAATGGCTTTCCAGCAGCTTTGTTTACTTTTCGCTGTTGTGTTGTAACAACTCGCGTGTGGTGTTTTTGATTATCACAGCCGGCAGGACACAAGTCTGGTAAAGTGAGAAAATCTGGTAAAAGCAGGAGTAGAAGCAGAGGAAGCAGTAGAAGCCCATCGAGAAAAGGTGGAAAGAAGAGTGGGAAAAAATCGCGTTCTCCATCACCGACCAAAACGAAGAGAGAAGTGGACTTGCTGAGCCCCGACGCAATGTCGAATGGCTATTACATCTCTCATAATGTGCCGCAGTTTTTGGAGTTTAGAGGATTTGGATGGGACACAGGAGGAACGAAAGGAAAGAAGAAAAAGAAGGGCAAAGGAAAAAAGAAGAAATAACCAATACATAAAAGAAACGCATCGTTTTGTAACTTAACTAATGATCAAGCCGCTGGTTGTTTTGATCGCTCCCCAAGGATTCTCCAGCAGTGATTTAACTCTTTTTCCGAGACAAATCGAATCAGTTTTGTTGGGTTTAACATATAAATGTAAGAATTCAAGATATGGTGGACCCATCCTGGCAGATAAGTGTCAAAGAGACATCACATCATGGAAAATCAATTGCGAAACCAGCTAAATTATATTCAGTCTCTTTTAGGGCCTGTTTACATGGAGGTGGGGGATCCCAGGTAGGTGAGGTAACATGTGCCGGGTCACCCCATCTATCATGTAAACGTGATAAAATTAAAATGAGAGATTATATAGACAGGTGGGTTACCTCACCTAAGCTCTTTACCTCACCTACCTGGGGTCCCCCACCTCCATTTAAACAGGCCCTTAGTTTCTGTTTCCAGTCCTTGTTGCAGTGAGATTTTTGCACCACTTTTTTATTATGCACGCATGCAGCATTTCATACTATTTGACACAGATCAGATCTGGAACAATGCATTCAAAGTACATAATTATATTGAGACCATTTCTGTTTTACCAGGCATGATGGGTAAATTACCCATACCTATAGCCCATAAATATGGGTAGATTGTCTCTTATCACATGAAAATGGCTAGAACAGTGAAGCAATAATCACATCTGGAAATCATTTTCCTTGTATTTAACTATGCAAACATGTTGGCCTGCCTGCATCCGACTTGCAGTGTCCCTAATATGTTTGAGGTTGTGCAGAAATCTCTCCCTTGTTTCCACTAACTTAAATTATGCAATTATAATTAAGGGGCAGATCTAAAACTGTTTTAAAAGGGGGTGACATGCACATGTAAGTTACAGGGAAAAGGCAAGTATCCCAATACCATCTCACAGGGTGACCTCCCCTTAGATTTTGATTGTGTTGGTAGGGCAGACTATGAAAAAGTTGATTGGCGGATTTATTCTTTGGTACAGGACAAAGAAGGGGCAGATATCTATGAGCAAGAAAAGGAATCAGTTATGGACCCCCTGCACCCTGATCTGCCTCTAAATGTTTTTAAATGTTGACATTTCCACTTGTTTTTTTGGTTGAAGAGTGTATTAGCATTGAATATCATTGCCTAGAAATGGTTAAAGCATATTTTGTCAAAATGCACTGCTTTTTGTTGATGTTGTTAATTTTTTTTAATCAAGTGTGCATGTACATGAGATCACTGGAATTGTATTAAAACTGTGGATTTCTTTAATATCACTGGAATTGTATTTTTCAAAACTGTTGAGGGGCTTATTTTTGGAGGGGCTTATATTTCTTTATCTACGGAGGGAAATTTGCGTTTCAAAATCCACTGCCTTGTACACAATGTTTTAACTTTGTTTTATTTTCCAAGTACAAGCCCCAGCCAATTTGACCTGTTTTTTATGTTACAGATATTACAAAAGAACTCTTTAAAAAATGTCATTAAAAAAAGTGCACGACATCATAAAAGTGTTCTCTAAATTTAATGTTCATCAGTGCCAGTTGTCTTTCACTCAGGTTGGAAATCTGTGGCCTCTATATTGCAATATAGATTTATTGAATATCTATATTGCAATATACATTTATTGAATAACAGGGTAGACCATCCTGAGTCCCCTCTTTCCATAGTGACATCATTGTTGACTGAAACATTTGAGAGGCTGCTTTCTAGATTTTCAACTGGTAAGAGTAAAATACTTCCCTGGGGATGAATCTGTGGGAGGTGCCACTAAACAGCCAAATTTGCATTCATGCAGCTTGTGAAGGAAAAGATGGCACCCTTTCAAACTCAGCGGTTATTAGCCTGTTCCAGGCTCCAAGATAGTTGGGTTCACAAAATTGAGAAAGTGCGAAAACAAAACTACAACGGGAGGAAACTGGGGAGATGAAGGGTGCCACCGCCCCCTTTCCCCAGGGGCAGATCACGCACTCATTTCACTAAGGTGTCATACCCACTATCTGAGAGCCTGGAACAGGCTAGGCAGTTCCTCTCTACTATAACCTGGAAAGATAGTGGGGGACTTTAAGCAGTCCACTATAAGCTCTCTCCAAATATGTTTCAGAAACCCGGTTTCCCCAGGGCCTTTAGGGTCTGGTTGGGGGACATTATGGTATTCAAGCAGATGTCATACAGCAAAATAAAATCAGCACTTTTTTAGACTACAATGAACTGAGGCAGTTTCTTGAGCTTGAGATAAAGAGAAAGCTTTTAATTATTCCATACAAAATCTCGTTATAACAGGGCCCACTCCCTGGGAGAAAAATTGCACTACAGGCACCTTACCTTAACCCATGGCTGCAATGTTGTATCAAAAGTCCTCCAAGGTATAGGTTCAAAAAGACTCCAAGACAGTATTTGAGATATTTCTTTCTGAAAAATGTCTGCAGGCCTAGATGTTCCAACTGATTTGGTTCTCGAGCCCAATTATCCGGGTGCTTCTCAGGTACAGGAGAAATCTTCGGCCGGTCTCCCGTACTGGTCACCAAGCCTCCCGGTCAAAATTGAATTTTGAGCAGTTTGGAATTTAGCCCTTCTCCCAAAACATTCAACACTTTTTCGTTCATCTGTTTCTGTGCCATTTTTTCACGTATTTCATTACTAACAAGTCTACTGTAGCTTGTCAAAAAATTTTGATGGTCTGTAAGTCGTGTAAGACTTCATAATCCGGCTTGCAGCCGCACCCTTTAGCCTTGTGGGGCAGGGGTTTGGGAACTGAGCACAGGGCTCCCACACTATGTGTTTGTGTAGCCGATTGTTATTTTATACTGAAATGTACTGGATTTAACGTTTGCTTCACCTATAGCGATATATCGCTAACCATGTATATAAATCAATGATAAATAAACGTTGAATTACCTTACCTGTGGGATATAGTCGTCCTTTTGCCTCAAAAGCGGTTTCTTGAGAGATTTTGAGATTTTGAGGGGGTGGTGTAGGCTGATGTTGGAATGTACTGCAAAAGAGACAGTCTCACTCTCAGCCAAGATGCCCTGCTTGGCTATAACCAAAAACCAAACAAACAAAATAAAAAGCAAATCGCCCATGAAGAGTCGGCTTAGCCCCTCGGCAATTTTTATGTAAAAGTAGATGGTTTAAGCTTAGGAAGACCTCGAACTAATACCTCTGGCCTCGAACTAATACCTCTGGAACAAGTTTGCCCAGCTCACCTTCTCCGAAGTTCAGGGGGTCCTAGTTAATGAAGAAACAAAAGACAAAAGACGGAATGTGTTTTCAGTTCTCAAACTCTAAATGGGCTGTCAAACAAATTGAATACATAGCAAATTTTAGATGCAAAACCACTGTACCACAAAATAAAAAGAAAACATTTAAGCCAAACTAAAACAAACAAAAAGTACATGAAAGTATTTGAAAGGATAATGAATATCTATGGTCATGATTGTGTGAATATAATGAAGACATGTTAATTTTCAGGAATTCTTTGTTGACCTACATCTGCTCCTTTATGCAGTAAAAAATTAACATGATATTTTTTTTTCTTGAATTCAAAGAAAGAAAAAAAAATTGCAGGTACATGAGGTCAAAGAAGAACAGGTGCTGCCACGCCAAGCTTTCGTGGAAACGCAAACAGCCAATTAATTTTTTTCTTATAAATAAGGAAGGAATAATTGGCCAATCGTAAAGTTTCTTAGATTGCTCTTACCCCTGCGAGGACGAACAAACCGGGACGCCCCACAGCTAGTTAGCACATGCGTGGCAGCCCTACGCCAGTTTGTTCTATTGAGCAGCCGCCATCGCGTTCTCTTTTCCGCGCAAGTCGGACAGAGAGAGCTTCTTTGCGCAGATTCAGAACTTTTGCCGAGTTATTTTGATCCTGACCGTCAAACCAGGTATCGTTGAGTGTGTTTTTGTAAGGTTTTGGTCTTGTTTGAACGGCAATGGAACATTTTTTGCCGTCTACCAGCGTAAGTATTCAACCCGTCACTAATCTAACCCGTGAACGACTTTGCCAAACGAAAAGGTGGAAATTTTGGAATTTAAACGCCGTTTGCTTCGCCTTGATCGAGTCGACGGTGCAATTCGATCAGAGGGAACTCAGCGGATTTTAGCTGGGCTTTTTTGTTGATTTTCTTCGGTGTCTTTGCGCTGAAAAACTTCCTCTGAGGCGAGACTTTTTAAGCGAATTTCATATTCATAGCTTGAAAATTGCATGAACAGGCACCAAAGAACTGGTGATGTTGTGTTTTCGTTTTGGTTTTGACTGTTTTTTTCTTGGCTTTTTGACAGCAAACTGGCGCAAGTCAGCCTTCACCAGGTGGGGTTATCCCAAGCGCTGCCTCAGAACATGTCGCAGACGATCCAGATTTCACATTCTATGTCTCAATCGATGAGTCAAATGTCGGACGATGAACCCTCATCGCCTGAGTCAACAACCTTCGATGGCTCGGACCTGCTGAATTCCACAGTCAGCGATGAAGTCACCGCGCAGCTAGCGGCCGCCGGGCCCGTTGGGGTAGCTGCCGCCGCCGCCATTGCTACAGGGAAGAAACGGAAAAGACCGCATTCTTTTGAAACGAACCCTTCTATTCGTAAGCGGCAGCAAACTCGTCTTCTCCGGAAGTTAAGAGCCACTATTGATGAATATACAACAAGAGTAGGTCAACAAGCTGTTGTTTTGTGTGTGTGTCCTGGCAAGCCAAATCCACTTTTCAAGGTGTTTGGGGCTGTACCACTAGAAAATGTGGTAAGGAACCTCAAGCAGCTTGTACTTCAGGATTTAGAGCATGCATTAGCTGAACACGCTCCACCACCACCCCCAGAAAACCCAGATACCTACACACTTCCTCCTCTGGTCATTGATGGTATACCCACTCCTGTGGACAAAATGACACAAGCCCAACTGCGAGCGTTCATTCCAATGATGTTGCGGTATTCCACTGGTCGCGGGAAGCCAGGATGGGGAAAGGATTCTACGAGACCAGCTTGGTGGCCGTCTGACCTGCCTTGGCAAAACGTGCGCAGTGATTGCCGCAGTGAAGATGAAAAAGCAAGGATTTCGTGGACAAATGCATTGAGGCAAATCGTAAAGAACTGCTACAAATTCCATGGGAGAGAAGACCTGCTACCTGCATTCACTGAAGGAGATGCACCCCAGCACCAGTATGTCCAAACACCCCATCAAATGGTCCATACAATTTCTAATGCAGATGGAACTGTGTCTCTCATTCAAGTGGATGCCTCAGGTGCTGTGAGTACATTGTCAGATGCAGCGACCTCACAAACTGAGGCAACACAAGCTGTGGCAACATTAGCAGAAGTTGCAGCAGCAACTCAAGTTGAGGTTACCCTGTCCCATCCAGGACAGAGTGATGGTGTTTCCATTGACCAAAGTGATTTGTCACATACTGAGGCAATTGCACAAGCAGCAGTAGCCACTCTTGCGGAAGCGACATTAGCAGATGGAGGACAAATTGTTTTGCCAGAGCATGCAGCTGCTGCAGCAGCAGCTTTAGCAAATGTTCCAGACAACATAAATTCTTCAAACATGGTGACCATTCCAGTCCAGGCAGCTGCGTCCCTTATGCAGATTCAAACACATCATCTACCAGTAAGTACCCACGCTCAGTACATGTCAGCATCAGTACCTCAAGTAGCCATGGCACCACATTCAATAATTCAGACAGTAACAACTTCGGCAATGGGAGGACATGAGGTCCACACGCACATGGCTGACACATGCGAGGGTGTGCCAGTTGCCACCCAAGCAGTGGAGGTAGTGACACTAGAAAATGCCCCAGATCCCATGTCTTGAACTGATGAAATGCCCATGTTGATGTACAAATAGTATTGTAAATAACAGAACAGAGGAGCTCCATGCATAGGAAAGCAATGGGCAAGGCCGTGCTCTTTGAATTAACTAAGATTTTCTAGGCACCATGGAGCAAAAGTTAGGTACCTTGGCCACCGAGTGCTGCTGGGGCACAGTCTTGCTCAGTGAACAAAATTTAAGTAGATGAGGTATTATTGATACCAGATATTCTTTTAAGAGCTGGAAAATGCTCCACTGGGCACTGCTGAGTTTTCTCTATAGTTTGAAAAAAGTTTGTCTTCATAGACAGCAGTACTTCCAGATGCATTGAGTTTCCTAAAACTAGGAGTAAACTACCGGTAGCCTTCTATGCCTTTGTTTATAATATTTACAGAAGGTTGCATTAACTGTAGCAAATGCCAGTGACACAAATACCAGTTCGTCCATCCCAGTTTTGGTTGTACTTGACCGTGTAGCCAATCTTGACAACATGTGGTTGTAAACTCTTCTCAAACTATAGAGTGCTATCATCTTTGTTCAAACTAGATAATTTGTTGGCTATTTCAAAGAACTCCAGGCAGTGGCAGATCTAGGGAAGGGGAACAGCCACCTTCCCTGCCCCTATTTGCTCAGGCCAGCACTGATAGCTAAGGTGCCAGAATACCTCATTTCAACCAGAGAACCCCACCCCAAACCCCCTTACAACAATTTCTGGACCCATTAATAGCAACTACATGTATGAGCAACAAAATGTTGACCTTCTAATTGTCCAAAATAACTGCCAGAAGGTGACCTTTTCTGTCTTTTAACCCTTCAAGCACCAATATCTGCATTAAAATTCTCCAGAATGATCTCCATGCATTTCCTTAAAGAATTATTGGAGAGAATTTGATAAAACGATCCAAAGTATTTTCTCTTGGTAATCATTCATTAATTCTAGTAATCTTTTCTGTTGACTTTGTATTGATGTTGTTAGGAGATGATATTGATATTGGGCACCATTGGGACTTAAAGGTGTGGAGTGCTCTGATTTGATACAGGGGTTAAAACAATCGAATGCTTGTTAACCTGTTGTTTCTATCAGAAGTCTTCTCACAAAGCCAAATGAAACACCAAACTTCTGGTTGCTATTTGTGACATCTGGAATGTGAGCATTCTGTTTGCTTAAGCTTTAACTACTGTCTGGGATTAGTGCATTTGTAATGAGAAAAATCAGTTATTAATCTTTTTATTTTGGGGTTGCAAATCCACTTCAGGTTGTTGTTATTTGCATGAAAACTATTTAAAAACGCCAGGATGGAAATAATAAATTATTAGTTTAAAAGGTTTGGTGAATTCTGAAATTTATTTAAATCATGTTCTAAAACATAACATAGTGAGTTTCTCTGATTCAGTCAACAAATTTATTTTCCTTCCAACTAGTTGCTGATGTGAAACAATCAAAGTGGTATTGCTAACAGTCTTGTAACCCCATCTTACAACCTGTAGGTGCTTTTGAAAGCTTGCGGGTTCAAGTACATTTTAAGACCTTCCACAGTGAATTTATGTAAGGCTATAGCTTTTAGTATCAAAACCAGAAATCTAAATTATGTGGTCTTTTTGGAGTTGCTGGAAATCATGAAGATAATTAAGCGTTATTGGAGAAACATTTTAGTATCTGACTGCATTTAGTTGAGTCATGTCTAGGCTATTCTTTTAACCCTTTAACCACTTAGAGTGACCAAAATCTAACTTCTCCTCACAGTAACTAATTCTCAAGAAATCATAATGATTGTGTGAAGAAGGGAAATGAACCACAAATAAACAAGGCCTTGATTATTGAAGAAATTGTCCTCATCAGTATCAAAGGAAAGGTGTGGAGATTGGGAACAGTGTATAGAGACCAGGCTTGTTGATATTAGGGTCATGCGGGAGGGTTTGAAAAATGTCCTTTTTGTTAGTCTCGGAAAAGAACATTCTGTAGCCTTTGGGGGCACTCGGGAGGATTTTTGGAGTTGCCTCTTGTTGCATGTCTCGCTGGTTCCCCAAATAATATCTTTTGTGCAGGCTACTTTTTAAGCTCACTTGCTTAATAGGCATGGACAGGCGGTGGTGGATAAAACACTGACCCCAGTCCATGGACTACCCTAAAATGGACAAGGCCACTGAGGTTAAGTGATTAGGGTTAGTAAACTGAGTGAATCAGGTTCCATTTAGAGTCCTTATACTGGGAAAACTGACCTGAAACTTGATTCACTCAGTTTCCTAACACTAATCCCTAAACTTCAGTGACGTAAATCTTCAACCAATTGATCAGTTTCCTGAAAAATGATACCCTGTTCTAGACCCAAACTCTCTGATTTATATAACCTATCCCAGAGTAAACTGCTTGAAAACCATACCCTTCATGGCTGCACATACCTGTAAAGCCCATATTATGGCAGTATCCCCCCTCCCCCTGGGGAATTAGGAAAGCATTGTTTTTCAATGGAAATCCCATGCTGGGTACCCTGGGCTGAGAGCATTGGGGTCCTTTTTTGTTCTTAAAGCACAGCTTTGGAGATGCAGTGAAGTTTCTTAGTGACCCTAATGATTCATTTTGAGTTAACTACATGGGAGTTGGGCTCCCGAGTACCAAGGCCTGGTTATGGTTAAATTGTGCCAAGGAGCATGGCCTTGAATCAGCAACATAAGACAGACGAAAAGGTGAATAACAACAGTGATGAGGATGATCACAAAAACAATACAATCCATTAATTTCACAAACTCATAAAATTAATCAGATGAAAAACTGCTCATTTTTGCATCCTTAATTTCTCCTTCTAAAATCATTTTGTTTGAGAAGCAACATCAAGCATTTGACACAGTGTTTCATCACCAGATGAAACACTGTCTCTCATGCTTAAATTATTACATCACAGAACAACAGGAAAAAAAGTTAAAGGGGCACTGTCGGGTATGGGACCATGCTGACCTGGACACTACTTTTGCCAGTTTGAAAAGTGTTTACCTCAACCCAAAATCAAATCTAAGCATCGGATATATCTAGAAATCCGCTTGTAGGTAACCAAGGTTTAATAACAGCACAAGTGGGTGAAAATAATGTCTATTATTGTAGGCTTTTAACATGAAAAATCTTTATTTAGTATTAATTGGTTTTACAAGCAGTGGTTTCCATTAATTAATTATTATTACACTTCAACTTTACTTTGGAAACCTGTGTTAAAATTCATCACTGCTTAGTTCACATCCTTTAATCATACTGTCATTACTTAAGGTTATTATAAAAAGAAGCTCCCATTTACAATCGCACATGGTATTGTGACAGCTGTGTTTCCAAAAAAACAAAAGCAGAGTTCTTTACTTTAACCTCTCCTTGCAAATACCTCAACAGGGTGCAAAGAAAGTCAGTCTTGTAGCTTGCAAGTGGGGCAAGCAGTAGCTAGCATGTGGCCCAAAAGTCTTTTCAACAAGCCCGAAAAAAAATTTGATTAGCAGGATTGATCAAAGTTCATCTGTAAGTGAATTTCCCAAAGACCTTCACTCAGAATGAACTAGCCTGAAGCCACTAGCCCTGGCCTATCGGACACTACTGTCTTTGCACGCTGCGCTGTAACTATTCACAGACAATCGCTGTTACAGACACTTAAGATGTTTCTTGGTGTTGCAGAAACCATTGTTAGGTCGCTTTTGTTTTGTGGTGTGCAGGGGTGGATCCAGGATTTTTCTTAGGAGGGGGTGGACAACTAAGAAATGGTGATGTAACCAAATTTTAAAAGCAAATATGTGAACTGCTGAGAATACATGGCAAATGATACAGCAGATTTTGTATAACTGTGAAGCAGACTGCACAGTGTTAATGCAATGCTGTAAAAGTAATGTGTCATTTCGTCATCATCTCAGGGGAGGTGTGCACCCCCTACGCCCTCCCCCTAGATCCGCCCCTGGTGGGGGTACTGTTCAGTGTTATCTCCGTGTTTTTGGAGATTGCACCTGTCTGCAACACCAAGATACTACCCACAGTTCTCTTCATTGTCCTAATCAACTTCATATATTCCCCATCCATAATATGGACACCTCCCTTTTATGGACAATTCTCTTGGTCCTGAGGATACCAAATATCATGCAATCCCTACCACTCTAACACAGACACCTTTGGAAGTGTGGGCACTTGGATCCATACTTAGGTGGCCATGATTTAAGAGGTTTTACTGTAGTTGACTTTTTACTAAAGGAAATAAACTTTTTGGAACTCTGTTTGTGAAGCGCCAGTAATTTATTAAATTATTGAAGGAACTAAACTGACTACTCAATGAAGTGGAGGAAAGTGAGAAATTCAGTTAGTACTTTGACAGTTTTGGCTAATTCTTCAGGCTGTAACCTTACTATTAAATCACCGTGTTGTGATGTTACCGATCCTTCGATTTACAATTCTCTAAATGAGAAAGGGAGGGGGTAATATTGGCTGTGATACTACTGACTTTCATCAAAAGGCTCATCTCAAAAACTTTCTTTAGTGGCTGCAACATCACATTGCAGGGAGGAAAACTGCAGATGTCAAAGGAGATGATACCTACAGTTTAATATGAAAATAAAAACAATTGAAAAATATATCTTTGTTTTAAATCAATTTTAATTGTCCTGTGAGTCACAATTTGAAGAAATTCATGTCAGAAAAAGCCCCCAAACTAAACACAAGGTCATTATTCTTATTTTGGGGGTATGCCTTCTTCACCCTCTTTCCAACCAAGAGGCCGATGTTTGTTTGTTGTAAAATGTGTTCACTAAGATTACCCTGTGAGCAGAGGTTACTCTCCTGCATGGCCACGTGAATGACTTTGTTAACACTACAAGCCATGCAAGAGAGAAAACTTTGCTTGCAGGGTACACTTAAGATGGGCATGCTTGAATATCTCAGTATTTCATATTGGCATACATCAATGAGTGGCCAACATGTTTGCAGGGAATTTATTTCTTAAATGTCTTGACTCAGACATTAGCAACACTATTTGCTAATAAAAGTATTTAGAATGAACACAGCATAAGCCAGATACACTTGGGAAAAACTAGAAATGAACAACATCACAACTATAGAACCAAAATAATTATCATATGACGACTTTGAAAAATAGATGTGTCTGTGCGGGAACTGTTTTTTACAATCACCAAGTTTGTGTCATTATCAAGAAAACAAAAACAACCTAACCTACGGCATCTTGTTCAATACAAGAATGAAAAGTCACCAAGAAATATCACAGTACAGATCAATTGCTTGCCTTTTTTTTCTTAGAATGCAAAATGGCTGGCACAGCAACTAATTCACAGTGCACAGAAGTGACTTTGAAAAATTTAATCCCTAAATTACAAATCAAGCTCTCTGAATGTCAACGCAAAGACATTGTAATTATTATTGCGACCTCTTCTAACCTAAGGCTGTACATAGTCCTAACCAAAAAAATATTTTACACCAAGCCAAATGATTTAATTACCTCACAAATTCTGGAGTAATTTCCATTCGCCTGTCAGATTAATTTTGTTCTTACGTCTTACTCACAGTTTTTACCTCAAATAAGTCGACAAGTTCTAGCACATGTTATGAAATGGTTTGGTATTGCGTATAACATACAAATGGCCCGCTGGGATATCCACACCATTGTTTGAAAACCTGAGACTTGAGACTTAAGACTGGCAATGACTTGTCATGACAAGTTTCTGAGGTGGCATCACTATTTTCAAGGTTCTACTCATCATCCACACAAGCAATACTTAGTTAACATTACTTGCACTATTGTTGCCAAGCAGTGGCAGCAAAGAACTTACTTTTTTCCCATTAACTAGTGAATTACCTTCACAATTCGCTTCCGATTTGGTAAATAAAATTTAAAACCACAAAAAAGAACTACCCAGATGGTCATACCCTAGGATTTCATCCACAGACAAAAAATAATAAGTTTATACAACCCTCTACATGTAACTTACACTGTAAATCAAGCACTGTTTTCATAGGTGTACATGAAAAGGTTGAAAATTAAGAAAAATGCACTACTGGAACTAAACTAAACTAAGCTATTATTATAATTATGTCCTGTAAAATGCTGAAAACAGCAGTGTGTTACGTCATTGGATAATATCATAAGAAGCTAAGTGCACAGTGGATTGCTCTAAGGCCAAATATGTGGCAAAATATGGAGCCTTATTTCATAAATAGGAATTTAAAAATGTTCCAGAATTTACAAGCATTATTGTTGGTTTTTGTGGATCCAGTCCCACACCATTAGTATCTGAAAATAAATAAAAATTCAGTCAGTAAAATCGATATTAAAAGAAAAATAAAAACTTATCTGCAAGGTCTTACTTCTTAGAGACAATGAGGGAGAAAAATATAAAATGTATCCAAAATACATAAAAACTATTATAATATAATTAAAATTATTTAATTTGTTACAATTAACGTTGAATGAATTTCACACATTTCTGGTTGCAGCTGCATTTTATAGTTATATGGGAAGGTGTATTGTATTCAACTAAAGAGTTGAAATTCTACCAATGTTTCACTCATAAGTTTTAGAGACATGATCTGTTTCAAGTACCACAAAGGACTCCATCTGCAATAACTGTAACAACATCAGAAATGGTAGACTATAAAATCAAAACTTCTTCATGTTAATAAAACCATAGTTTCCTTATAATATAAGGGTATTAAGCCTTACAGTCAAGGCAGGTCAAGGGTATACCATCCAAGATTCTATTTATGAAAAATTAATTGAATGAATCGGTTAGTTGTTCCTGTAACTGGTGTCAAATTCAAATCAGCATTCCTCCATGCATAACGAGCAGTGAAAATTTTACGAGAACATTTCTGTATTTGGTCATATTAAAAGTCTTTGAATGGATTAAATTTCTTACAAGACATTATCAAATTCAGGGAAACAGAGCTGGTAGAAATTTTGTAAAGTCCTGCATTGCATGTCACTTCACAGCTCACGACGCATGCAAGAATGCAGAGATGAATCTGAAATCTACAACTACCAATGGATTCAACTTTCAAATAATAAATTCATTGATGGGATCTTGGGGGGTACGCTTGACCTGGCTTGACTGTAATAGTTACAAGCATGTCGTTTCTCTTAAAAATATTACTATCTCATCAAAAACACTAGAGGACTTCATGAGAATAATGGCAATGATCACTATAAATAAACAATTTGTTTTCCTATTAACCCAAACTCAAAAGATAAGGTTGTGAGAATATAAAAAATGATCACGAAAGAGAAAATGCCTTGATGTTTTATTGAATTCTCCCAACTAATTCTTAAAGGAAATGTATGGAGATCAGTTTGGAGAATTTGTATGTGGATAGGGTTAAACACAATTGTACAGAAAACCAACCTGTAATAATTGGGCTTGAATGGGCCATTTTTGTTCACTCCAAGATACTTTGCTTGTTCTTCTGTTAGCTCAGTCAAATGGCCATCAAATGTTGGCAAGTGCAACATTGCTACATATTCATCTAAAAAAGAAAGTTCAAATATTGTTTTCCTTGTCTAAAGATCAATAAGCAACTGCTTGTTACTACTGGAAGATCGACCGGTCAGTGACTGACTGTTTGACTGTACCTCCCACTTGACAGGCCACCTCACCATGTATTTGTATAAAAGAAGAGAATGATCCTTGTTCTGGAAGGCTAGTTGACAAAAACGAATCTTGAATAGCCAACTGGCTGAACTTAGAAGATGGACTAAATGATTGTTTTATGTGGGGATTTAATGACTGACTATCTGTTAAAAGACTTACTGCTTCACCTGACTGGCTGATAGATTGATTGACTGACTGACTGACTGACTGACTGACTGATTGATTGATTGATTGATTGTTTGATGGATGGACTGACTGACTGACAGACTGAACGATTGAATGACTGACTGTATGTTATTTTTCTACACCAGAATGACCATTGGAAGATTGACTGACAGATAAACAGAATATTTGACTGTCTTTCTGTCTGTCTGTCTCTCTCCCTGACTGACTGGTCACGACACTACCTAGCACCTGGAAAACACTCTAACAGCAAAAAGAAGTTGAGGTGATATACTTACCCATCTTCTTTGGCAAGAGATAAACATCATGCTTATATCTACCGGGAGGTGCCTTGTAAAGTTCAATTAATGCTATTGCCTTCAAAAAAATAACAAACAAAACATTGCAGTGGGTTGGTACAAGTTACAGACTGTTGTAGGTCTGTTTTTGTGACTATGAACAGTCATGCTACTGTGACTTTTTAACAAAGATTATGAAACAAACTGCTACAGCTGTAAATGTTCAACTTAGTTGAAAACACCACCAATAATATTATAATCCTGCTTTAGACTTGCAAAGCACACATCCCAAAATTTAATATGCTCATCAAGCTACATTTCTCAACCAAATTCAAAAAGGCTTTCACAAATTAAAGCAGTTTCAAGAAAGTGCTTTAACAGTTTTACTTCTTTATAGTGAAAGTAACACAAAAGGGGCAACATTTTACCAACTAAAAATCACCTGAGTTGTGGACGTAATGGAAACTACAAAAGAAGGTACACTAGAACAGCTCAGATTAACAAGACGACCCTGAAAAAAAATTATTAACAACATGATCAACACATCATGAATAATATGATTAAAAGTATGTCAACCACCCCTTATAAATTATTATTACACCACAGTGTGTAACGGATTAAACTGAAGAGCATAACCTCCTAAGAACAATAATTTCAGTATGATTGCACTCACTGTCATCAAGAAAGCACTGAATTTCCACCTTCAAATTGTTTAACAATCTCCTAACATTAAATTTCAACATTATGTCAAACTTAGAATTCATTCACTTTAAGGTGTTTGGGCACACTTGCACCTTATGAGAGCTGAAATAGCATTTAGGGCCTGTTTACATGGAGTGTGGGACCCCGGTCTAGTAGGGTTGGTTTCTTTTGTTTTCACTCTCTGGGGGACACAAAACAAAAGAAACTTACCCCACTAGATCGGGGTCCCCCACTCCATGTAAACAGGGTCTTAACCTCATAATTATTATTAAAATAAAGTTATAAACATTTCACGCCACAACTCGTTGGCATAGGAATCACTGCAGAAATACAGATGCACATGCTGTCATACAAACTGATTGGAGGGCATGCAGATTATCCACTGTTCAGTGTTCCATTGACACACAATACTTCATACGTTTGTAACCAAGAAAACCAGACAGTACCTCAGCTAGCAACACAATTCTCTTGCCATCTGGCCAGATAATATGATCTACTTGTGTTCTGACTTTCTCCCATGTCAGGTCTGAAGTTCTTAAACTAGCCTGCAAGAAAGATGTTAATGTTAATGTTAAACCATGAAATCCATGTACAGCTCAGTAGATGGTACACATGCCCACTAGATTGGGACTTAATAGGGGGCTCTGATCATAATTTCCAGCACTCTAACCACTCAGTCACCCTGCCTTGTTATTCGCAGTCAAGCATGCTACATTCTTGGTTTGGGATTATCTGTTACATTTCAGCTGCAGCAATGAAATCTAACCAGCCAAAAGGTCGGAAAAGCACTGTTCAGGAATGTTACTGATATCAAAGCCTGAATAGTAACAAGCATCTTACCACATCAACTTCAGTATTAGAATGCCCCATGTTACAAACAATGCATCCATTCTTCATTCTGTCCATGTGATCCCTTGTGACCACATGCTTGTTGCCTATTTTAATACAAGGGAAATAACAAAAGATATTAAGACAAAATTAATTACATAATATACATGTAAGAGCATGATAAAAAAAATAATGAAAGATGCTATTTACATGTCAAAATGAGCTGCCAATGTAGAATGGAATAGACTTAATGCGATGGTCACATAGAAAGGTGGAGGACATACAAAGGTTGACTAATAATGTTAAATTGTTTATTACTAATTTTAAACAAAAATAGATCATTGGTTTTTCTTTAAACTAAAATTGTATTGACATAAGTAATAGGAATTAATGTGGATCATAAGAACATAATATAGCACCAAATATGAGCACGCAGCATTGTATTTTGCAGACAACAAAAATGCTGTCACATCAGTAAATCAGTTATTTCAGACAAAATTCTAATGGTACATTATTCATCACAAATGGCTAGAATTTTTGACATGAAAAGAGCTTACACTTACAACAGCCCGATTATCAGCATTCCATGGAACAATATTTGGTTTTAGCAACATACCTGTACACGTGATCAAGATGTCAATCTGCTTCACCACCATGTCAATCTTGACTACTCGGAAACCATCCATGCTAAAAACAATAATCAAAGAGTGCTGGGTTGAGAAGCCATGATCAGTCAATTAGGTATCTTCTCTTGATAAAAATACAAAGTTTTTTATGTCAAAAAAAGGAAGCGTCAACATTGTAGCAAAGATTTGTGAAACCTGGATGAACCTCCCGGGCTGGTTGATCACTTTTCTTTTCTCGCACTTTCTTTGGTTTTGACACAAAAATATACTTGATTTTCATAAATCAATGCACTTAGATTCGCCCCTTAGGATGGAGACCTCTTTTAATGGGGATGTCTCACAGCTGTTTAGTTCATTTTTGTTTACAATGCCAGTTATGCATATTATCCCCTATGGAACTTGAGAAATTATTTGTCAATGACAAAATCACAGCTTTGTGTCAAGTTAGTTATCCACCTTTTATCAATGTCAGGTAATTACTTTGTATACCTTACAGGTCAAATTTGATTTCAGGTTAATTTTGATTTAACTTAGGTTGATTCCCAATTTCCAATGTCTCCAAGCCCTGGAAGACAAAGGAAATTGAGAATAAACCTAGGCTAAAAAAATTTAACCTGAAATCAAATTTTACCTGTAAACAGTTACAAATACATTTGATCGTGGCCTTGTAAACTTATACTTTTATACCCCGAGGGAGCCCATTAGCCTTATGATTTCTTTTTGGGCCTCCTCACTACATTCCTTTTGTGTATTTTCTGTACTCTCGTCTTTTGTTTTCTCTGGTGAAATAAACAACCTCTCAAACAACAAAAATGAACTTTCTTAAAAATTTGTCCATTCCTGCCTTCTTTCACTTTGGTACTTAGTGTTTTTTATACATTCTTCAAAATTCTGAGCAGCATTTTCTATGTTTCAGCCAACTTAGTACCAGTTACAACTGTTTGAATTTTGATGAATTTTGTGACACAACTCCTTTAATACATTTGCATTATTAAAGCAGTTGCTTGTTTGAACCCCATCATCACAAATCCTGAATCTGCCCCAGGCCCCATTAGGGTGATCACCATGGACCAAGGTTTTGCTGAAATACAGCAGAGATACATGTACTCCACATACCATGCCTGCAGTGCACAGATTGGATCAATTTCTGCTACATAAACTATGGCACCAAGACCTTTGAGAGCAGAACAACAACCTTTGCCCACCTGAAACGAATTTGTAGAATAAAAACATTATACTATCACTTGGCCCAGAAAAAAGATGTTTTAAACAAATGCATTAATTAAACTACATAAAAAAATTTTAATGCAAAAATGTTTCACCTAAAAATGCACTAATAACAGCAGTTTTTACATCCAGTTCAAATAAAACCATCAAGAATAACAAACAGCTCAACACTACCAAAAATCAATTTGAGAAAATAATACCATTGCATTTTTAACTGAAAGTGATGACATGAAGAAATGACATGGAAAACTGACGGGAGTTAAAACCTAATTTATCTAAGAGAGTTAGAATTCCAAACAAAACTTACGTATACTAAGTTGCTGTGTTACACTGTATATACGCAGTTACACAAAGAATGAAAAAATTCTCTTGAGGGTCCTAATTCACTCACCTCACCATATCCACAAACAAGGACCTGCTTTCCTCCAAACATGACATCCGTGGTTCTCTTTAAACTATAGGACAAAACAATTTTAAAATAGTGAAAACTTAAGTGTACTTTGCTGGGATGTAATTTATACATGTAAGGTTGTAATATTCCATCAAGGAAAACATTAAATTAGATGTTGATTACAAAAAATATTATTTTATCATTTTTGGCATACATACCTATCTAAAATTGATTCTCTACAGCAATACATGTTATCAAATTTTGTCTGCAAGAAAATAAAAATAAGTCTATCAACAATTGGTTCTTCTTTATGACTTCTCAGCGAAAACACCGCCACTATTTGAAAAAGCACCAGAGATGTATAAACAGCTGACTATTATTAATTAGAGTTGCTTACTTTGGTGACTGAGTCATTGACATTCATGGCTGCAACCGTTAGTTTTCCTTGCTTTGATAGCTGGTATAACCTGAAATATTGCATGGTGCAAAGAAGGTCAATTTTACAGCTTGCTCTTGAGGCTGGTTGTAGCAATTTAACTAGCCCGGAAGTTAAATTTTTGACAAACAGGATTAGATTAACTAATATTTATTAACTATTTACACCATTAGGTAATTTATTACCTGCTTTGGTAATTAACTATACTAATAACCATGATAATTTCACTTCATCAAACAGCTTTCGAAGTAGGAATTTAAGCCATTGGTCTTAAAATATGTAATTTGAATTCCCCCAGAATACTTCACGTCAGGCAAGTTGACAACAGAAATCACTTGCGCAATGGCAAAATGCACTAGCCCCAGCCTATTGGACATGAATTTTTTTTTTGCACACTGTGTTGAATAACAATGGAATATTGTCATCTACCGTAAGCATTTTGCAAGGGACTGTATCAACCAACAATAATCAAAAACAAAAAAGTAACCTTATCTTATGGGGATCTATAATGAATGGAGCACAACTTTGCAGCCATACATTTACAAGGCCTCACCTGTGAACACCAGTCACACTCTCCTCCACAACACCACGTAGGGTGTTGAACGTACCATTAAACTTCTTGTACATCAGGTGGGTCGCATCACCGCCATCATCCAACACCATATTTGGCTGCCATTTATCTGACGTAATGCACTGCTCTATGCACCACCAGAAGTCCTCCTCAGACTCTCCCTTCCATGCAAAGATAGGGAAGCCTGGGGACCATAGTACATGCATTAAATGTCAAAACCAAATAGAGGTTAGAATTTTAAAACCCAGGTTCAGACTTGCCATGTCTCACAACTTTGTTATAAATGCATCTCAGAATTTCACAAACATGCATCTCAGAATTTCACAAACATGCATCTCAGAATTTCACAAACATCACAGATTTCAAATCACAGTTTTCTCACGCTTTCTTGAATAGTCACGTTCTAAAAAACATTTTATAACTTTTCCTTACTCTAGGTTTAAAATTTCAAGATTCTGCCATTGCTGGTTACTGAGCATGTCTCTGCAAAATGTAGCTTTCTACACAAAAAAAGGATTTGCTCACTATAAGTTTTTCCCATCCTATTCTATTGACGGTTGAATAAACTTCAGGGTATTTATTTTTATTCAACAATATTATTTGTTTCTGAATTGATTGAGGCAGGAGCACCCATCTATAAATAAAAGTTAAGAGCCTTGATTTGAGGGAAATTACATCATTGCCAAAGTTCCAAAAGTTATCAAAGTGGTACATCATTTCAATCATTCCTGAAAATAAATGGCATGCTTGTCACAAGATCCATTTTTATACGATGACTCGGCCAAATGACCGACCAACTTCGAGTGCTCAATATTTCTAACCTTGTGAATAGACTTAAAAGTTAAAAGAATCTACAGACCTGCCTCCGCCAATGCTGCTGCAACCTCATTCTGTAGAGAAAGATAAAATTTTTTGAATTTATATAATGTACAAAACGTTAAACCCTTCTACTCACTACATCGCAAGATTTCATCCACAGACTCAAAAGAAGACTCCATCATTATTTACTATGGGAGAAAAAGAACCTGTATAGTTATAGAAACACATACCTGTGTTGAGTAAATGTTACAAGCGCACCAACGCACTTGTGCACCAAGAGCAGCAAGGGTTTCTATGAGAACCTAGGAAGTCCAAATAATTTGTATAATTATCAGTCTTCATAGTGTACTGCTTAAGTGCAAGTCAAGGTCCGACAAGACTTTAATCTTGAGAAACAGGATTCTTTCCTCAAGAGAAACAATAATAAATACTTCTCCTGAGAGGGTTAAGAATTAAAACTACAGTCCAAAGTACAAGAATTATAGTGGACCAAAAGAAGTCTGCTAATGTGGTAGAATGGAATGTTTCACTATCTCTAATGGTAAGAACCACCATTTTTTGTGTGCAACACACCACTCAATCACAGATCAAACCAGGAATCCTGCAGCAAAAAAGACACACTTGCTGACTAGGGTGTCAAATTCAAACCCAGAGTAACGCATGATACCCACTCAGTAATCACTAAAGATGAAACTTTGGAATCTTTGACTACTTTGAGCGGTAGAGTGTGCCGCAATAAACAATCACAGCATCTTTCAAGGTCACTTTTAGTAAGACAAAGAGAAATGACAACATTTTAATCAACAGAAATCTCAGCCAAACCAGTTTTGCTGTAGAATATTTTACTCACTGCTGCCTGCGCAGTTACATGAGTGCATCCAACAATCTTAGCTCCCTCCAAAGGCTTGTCTGTGCAGTTCCGTTTTCGAAGCAACATGAGCCCTGGCATTTCTAAAACAGAAAAATAGCACAGATTAACTGAATTTATAGCTAAATAGGGAAGAGAATTTTGATAGCTCTCTATCAAAATATAACAACCTTCACCACGAAGTTTTTGCAAAATTTGATTTGTGATTCTCATACTGTAGTGAGATCACTAAAAATTGCTTCTACCCAAAACATTTTTGTGCAAAACTTGTATTACACTAAAGAAATAACCAAAAAATCTAATTACTTCTCCTCTATCATTACCACAAACAATAAAATGTCACAAAAAATTGCTATGGGAATAAACAGCCAATCTGCATTTGCAATCATGGAAAATCCTCAAATGTGCATTCATAGATTTTCACATACAGTACTTGCAATTTAAGGTTTTCACAACAAATTTCTCTGTTTGCTACTTTTTTCAATAAACTTTGAAAGAGAAGTATAAAGTTTTATAATGGAACTCTCAAAGTTGCACACAAGGTAGACCTTCCCTGCTACTGGTAGTGGCTAGACCTTCCTGGCAATGTTAACCTATATCCATGTACTTACCAACGGAATACTAAATAAAATATTGATGCTGATGATGATGATGATATTGATGATAATGATAATGATGATGATTGGTGAAGGCTACGTCAACGAGGATGGCCATGTCAATAGTAATGACAATGGCAATGATAATGATATACAAATGTATGATAATGATTATGATG
This sequence comes from Porites lobata, assembly GCA_942486035.1. Taxonomy (NCBI): domain Eukaryota; kingdom Metazoa; phylum Cnidaria; class Anthozoa; order Scleractinia; family Poritidae; genus Porites; species Porites lobata. Next base: position 3,800,348 of record CALNXK010000015.1, read on the forward strand.
ATATATCATGATGATGATGATGATGATGATGATGAGAATGATGATGATAATGATTATGAACTAGGCTGCTTCATATAACATGCGTGTATTACCAAGGAAATTATTGAGAAATTAAAGATTAAATACATTGATTTTCACAAGAATATACAAACATGAGGTACCTTCAAGTCCCTCTCAATATTACCACAAATAAATTCATTGTAAATTCATTGTACCAGTAATCAAAACTGTGGCTCACCAATTTTCCCAGAAGTCAATTTGCCTGGACTAATGTCAATTTGCCCAATGCTAGTTCAGGTACATGTAGAGTATTACATTAGTATCAACAAAGTCAGCGCAAATGGAGACTTCTCTGAACAACTTGCCATCAGGCAAATTGACTTTCAGGCAAAATCATCTGGTGTTTTACATAAAAGAATGAGTCCCACATAGACTTCTTTCCCTAGTATTTTCTGTCTTCTTTTCCCTAAAGGGAAAGATTTAGATTTCCCCAAAGACAATATACAAAGTTCCGCTTGCCTTGTTCAGCTATTTCAATTTCCCTGCGACCAAAGTCAGCCAGCTTAATATTCTTAACACAAAAATCTGATCCACCACTGCTGTTTTTCTGCACATGGATGGAAAATGGATGCATTACAGTCTAGTTTTTTCAACCTTTTAAATCCCAAAAGTGATCAACAACAAATCTCTCCTTATAACATAGCTGTAAAGATCAAACATCTAGCTCAAAAGAACTAAGAATCCAATCACCACAATAAAATTAATGAATAACTTTGATCTAAAATTTTCATCTTCTCATAGAGCACAAAAATTGCTAAGGAGAATTTGCACATTGATCATGGGATGTAAAAGATCAAATCTAATCATTATGAACGTATGATCAACTTTCACGCATGCAATGAAATTAAACATGCAAGATGAACCATCTGTCAAATACAGCAATTTATTACAGCATTACATAGAGAAAAACATGAGATATTAAAGCTAGTGTGACAAGCAAAGAAGCCAAAATCATTGCATTAGAATTCTAGCAAAGCAAGCCAGTGATCATGTACAATAATCAAACGACTAAAACAGAACAAAATATCTATTATTATCACAGAGTACGGAGAATTCATCATTTTGAAAGCTACACACGATGGCTGTAAATTAGAAATGACTGGAAGTTTTTTCTTTATTTTTTTCTCCTTTCTGTATTATTAGGAACCCAAAGAAAGCAAACAGATTTACCACCCTCGTCTACATGTACATAATTCATAGATTTGATATTTTTTTTAGAAAAAGAAATCAGTGAATACAATATTTGCAACTTGATAATGGTTAATTCAGATTATTATTGCAGGAACAAACAGATTAAAAGTAATCCAGTCACAGGTGATTTGGAAAACCACAAAAAAAGATAAATTCCTTTAACGATCCCAAAAAGTAACAGAGATGACACATGAAAGATGCACCTTAATAAGACTACAAATCAGTCCTTCTTAAGTATAATATGGGCATAATGTTGCACAATACCACTTGACCAAACAGTTTACAGTTCTTTTTATTCATTACTGAAAATTGTGAGAAGCACTATTTTGCTGCCAATAGCAACAAAACCAGACTCAATCCTCCCCTGCCAAAAGATCGAGAACTAGGACTAGAAAAAACATTTCTTTATCCTTGGCTCTGTAATGGTCTGATCATCCCATCAACATGACATCAAATTTAAGGCAGGGTCTGTCTAATTCTTTTGGGTGCTGTCTGCTATTTGCTTTCAAGTTCACCCCAAAACCACAAATTCCTATGCATGCTTGTTATGCAAAAATCTCAACTTTTCAGAGTTTGGCATATAGTTATCAGTCACACTATTGATTTCATCTTTGTATAAAAATATTTTCAGAAGTTCTGGAAAAAAGGTTGAATGTTTCAAACTTCAAGCAGATTCTCTAACTTGAAATGACTTCTCTACATCTACAGACAAAACAGTCCGGGTGGAAAAAACAAACAATTATATTTATGATGATATCAAGCTGAGATTGTATACCAGTTCATAAAAGCCTTAACAGACTGACCTAAACTAGTCATTCATGAAATAACATTCCTTTTATGCAAGTTAATAAATATGCATTTACATTAAAACATCCTCTGCGTCAGTCAAGAACCATTATATTCACGTGTGCCATGAACGATGAGCAGTCCGGTGGCCAAACAAAGTTGACAATGCAAACTCGTCCAGTTTATATTGCCTGATTACGTATTAAATTCGTGACGTAAGGCATGCTTAATATCTTCACAGATGAGGGACTACGGTAATCGTACGTAAAAATAATAATGAAGTGGCATTATATTGGTTCTGCAAAAATTTGGGGTGCTTTTAATCACAATACTTGCATTTGTTTGTAAAACTTTACGTGACTCATGTAAATTTCGAATTTTTTCCTCTTCAATCTGTCACGAATCATCACAATTTCGTTTCCCGTTCATGGAAACCACGATGGACTGGGAATGCCGAAATCTTTTTAGCCACTGTAACTTTTCAGGTGTGAAGGTCTAAAGTCCTTGAGAAGGCATTAAATCAATTGTTTCATGATGCACGGTAAGGGTGAGGTAGCATTATAGCAAAAGGAAACCAGCGCAGTGCTATTAAAATACATTTCAAAGTGTGTGCATGATGAGCTTACTTTAGCCAGCGTGGAGAAGGTGCATATATTAAAGCTTAAGCTTAACTAAAAGAGCCTTGATAAATAATTATGAAAGCAAACCTGAGAACGTTCCCTTGGTGAAACATCATCCTCATCTGATGAATAGCTGTCGGAGTAGCTTGCTACAAGAGGGCAAATATCAACGCATTAAATACACCAAAGGAAGACCACATCGCCTTGCAATTTCAAATAAGTTAACGCAAACTACGGGACTGAAACTCAAACACAATAGACAGCTCACTATTCTAAAATCCCGTAAAATGGTAATAGTAATAGTACGGCTCTACTGGGAATAAAAAAATGTACAAATTTATTTTAGGAAGAACGTTCACATCTTTTACTTCGGGACGCGAATTAAACTTAGCGTCAACACTGTGTCGATCGATTTGACCGGTGAATGAAAATATATCAAATTCGGAACCTCCAAACCACACCAAAACCTCGTTAAAGCATCAAAAAGTGACACAGCGTTATCAAGAGCACGTTTCTTTCACCTGAACTCCCATAGCTATCGGTTGAGGACACCGAAATTGAGCGCCTTCGAAGGCGAGGGGGTCGTCTTGACATGCTCTCAGAGAAAGTCAAGCCCTAGGGTGAAAAACGCGGTAAAAAGTAAGCGACACAACTAAAAAGAGAGCAGCAAAACATTAAACACGAGTCGTAAAAACCTCTAAGGCCCTGAGATGTGGTGGCCTTTGTGCTGCAGCCGGAGATTTTTGGACGCGATGATCACCTTCCGATGCCGCCATGTTATTGTTAATACGAGCAAGTGGCCTACATTTGCGTGGGGACGAGGCATCCAATCAAAATACAGAAGCAAAAGGGAAGTCTTTTCCCACTCTCCCAACAAAACCAGTTGTGATTATTTGCTTGTCCCACGAAATAAACTTGTCTCTTGTGCACTATTTCGATAGCCAAACTATGGCAAAGCAAATTTGTAGCTTTGAGCTGTTTGAAAGAATAAGAATTGGGGTTTCAGTTCACAAATAAAAAAAACCACAGATCGCAGCGCACCTGCACCTAAAAACGGAACCACGTTTTGGAATGTCTATCAGGAAAGACAAGGTGACGTTATTAACACGCGGAGATAAGTGAATAGAAATCTAGGTATCAAAACTGAAATATTTCTCTTCCGTTTCGATGTTCTTTGGTGTTGAAATTTCCGTTAACATTCGAAAATAATGCCGGATTCAATAAAAAAGAGGAAGTAATCACGTTCCGACTACATTAGGTTTCATAAAGTTACAAGACAAAAATATTTTTCTCGTGTGTTGATTAGATGTGTTAAAGCATAATTAAGCTTTGATCAAGCTTCTTTTTTATTTCAAGCGGAATGAGCGAAGGCGTCGGCAGACTAATGCCATATACGAAGCAAAAAAGAAAATTAATGTGCCCGGTCGGCGTAAAACCATGAGGCCGGTGAGGACAATGAACCTCCTACGAATTGCGTGGGGCGAACTGTACAGTGTTCAAACACAAAGACTAAAAACACTTCACTACTTGTGCTCATTTAAAAGAGAAAACATTTGCTACTTTTCAGTTTAAGGAGAAAATCCCCGCTCAAGGAAAATTTTTTAAAATAGGGTTCAAAACTCCAAGTAGGTTAAAGAGAACGAAACAATCATAATTATTCTATTATCCACGGCAAGACTACTAGGCAGACATCGTCGATACTGTTGTGATGCACATGTATTGGTCAAAATGCTCTGGTCGGAATGGGTATTCTAATCCACAGCTTTAAAACTTTGCCTTTATCATTCCAAACAAAAAATTCTCTGACTCGAGGCACGTGCACAGTGCAGCTGAATGATCTTCCGGTAGAAATGAAGTATTAATTATCCGGTTTTTTGTTTCGTTTTCGCCCCAGTGAATGGAAAACAAGACTGTTTAACTCATCTTCGAATATTGTCTCCTTGGTTTCTAACGCAACGGGACAACAGAATGTCTTCTTTCTTCCCACCCCTCCTTCCCACTCCCCAGCTGTGAACGTCTGCTCGCCCTCGTCCCAGACCCCACAAGACATACTCCCGCTGCTGCTGGCACAGACAATAGCGATATATACAGACACGGGAAATGTAGCTTCTTTCGGGATGTAAACTGAAACACGTGAAAAAAAAAATAATACAAAGGAAATAATGTCATAAACAATTACCCACAAATGGTCTGAGCTTCTAGCTCTGATTTCCTCGGTACTAACAGTCCAAAAAGGGAACATTCCAAACCAAGAAAAATGAACGAAGAAAAAGTCACTCAAGGAACTCGTAGCCCGCGCCACAGAAGGAACTAAATTTATGAAAAGTTACTAACCGGGAGTTAGATTACGTCTGCGACGCAATGGGAGTTTTTCGTTTACTAGAAATTTCATTTTTATTTTCTTTTCATTTTTAAATCAACTGCAATACATGCAATATGTCTCAGTGTTTCATAAAAGCCTATAGCAACAAGACAAGTAGACCTCGCCTTAATCCCATATAATCACGTGTATGGTTACTATCATAGCAAATTGTCAGATGTTGTGGTTCACATTCATCTTAGAATAAACTTTTTTTTCTTTTGCCGTCAAACTCAAATAATTATCACAGATAACCATAACAAAAAGCGAAGAAAAATAAAATAAAAAACAAGGCCGATAAAAATGATCCACAATTGGAGCTATAATCACGGATACCGTAAATTATCCTCTATCTAGCACCCCCCCCGGAATTATTAATTTCAAACACGTTTGAGGGGCGCTTAATAGAGACAAGGGGCTTATTTGAGAAGGGGGGAGGGCTTATTTATTCTAGCGAAGATGGTGGTATCAGTTCCCCATAAATGACTACAATGCAAAGTGGAAAAGCTAAAGTACAAGACGTTGGAGGTCATGCAGCCGAGGATCAACAACAAATCATCCCGAACTTCTAACACGTGAATAAACCATCCTGGATTAGTTTTACAGTCGTACTTGATTAATAGAGACTACCATTTATCATTTATTAGTGAATAATAATAAGGGGGAGAAGACGGCGGGAGGGGGGGGTTTAAAAGAGAGAGGGACTTATTAACTTTCTTCCCCTGAAAAGGAAGGCTTATTAGAAAGGGGGCTTTGTTTAGTCCAAATTTTATTTTGATTTATTTTTGCGTCCACTTCCCTTTTGGACACTACGTGACTACTTATATCATGTTAGTTTCGGATGGTCACATGACCACAGCAAAAGCAGATCACCACGTGTTTTCAAGTGTAGTGTTATAGAGCAAATGTTTTGAATTTCTCATCGATTGCATCGCACAGAATGTAAGTAGTTTGGCTCTTTAGTGTCGCTTTAGGTTTATTTAGGTTTTCTTTAGGTTTATTTGTCATTTTTGCTTATTTTATGTTCAGTTTTCACCGTTCATGACCAGTGATCACCGATCGAACCAAGCACGAGAAACTTGGCGATTAAAGACAGATTAATAGTCCAATCAACGCGTCGAAATTTCTGTGTCGACCCCAACATTGTGAAAAATTCTACAAAGTACGAAGAGAAAACTGTGTTTTCACCTGGATTCTCGAGAAAACGAACGCTCAGAACCGACCGAACGGAATCGCAGGAATCTCTGGACTGGACCGCGCGATAGTGGATCGCGGAATGGACCCTGAGGACTCAGCGAGAGGAGCAGTTGGATACTCCCTACGCCAGGACCCCGTACCAAATACTCAAATTGATTTTAGTGAACTTGTGCATCAACGCGAAATAAGCGAACAACGCAGACTTGCATCTTTGTGGAACAAGGAATCTAAAGAAGTTGCCTTTGAAACACAGCAGCTCCAAACTCTCCTCTACACTAATTGGGAGCACTTGTCCGCCCGCAAAATAGTAGATCGTTTAGCTATCGTTTGGAAATCCTTTGAGACTGTACACTCGAAGTACCTGCCAGGCATACGTGACAGCAAACGACTACAAGAAGTACAGCAAAGGTTCAAGTCCCTCAAAGAACAGATGATGTTTACAATAGAAGAATGCGAAACGCAAATACGGACTGATCAAGAAACACAAAAACGTGATGATGAACGCTCCATTAAAAGTCACAAGTCGCACCAGTCTCAGAGCTCCACTACTTCAAGATCCTCTTCGTCGTCCCGGAAAGAAAGGTTTAGAGCCATGCTTTTAGCAAAAAAGAAATTGGAGTTAGCGAAGAGTAGGGCACAAGAGGAAGCTGAGTTGGCGAAGAGTAAGGCTCAACAAGAAGCCGAATTGGTCAAAGCAGAGCATGAGCGGAGCGCAAAGAAGGAATTGAGACTACTCGAGGACGAAGCCGTTCTAGCTGAGCTGGACTGGAAGATTGAAAATGAGTTCGACGAGGAAACTGGTGTTGTTAATGGTGTGGACAATATTGTTCAGACAACCTATCCCATTGAGGAGAAACCACTGGGACAGTCACCTCAAATTCAACTTGATGATTCAGAACCCCGAACACCAAAAATCCCAGCACCGACACCCAAACCTTCACCGCCTCTTATACCTGTCAGTTGCTCCACCCCCCAAGACACAGCACCTGGTTCGTGCAAGGAAAAGCCAGCCACTGAGGTCAAATCCAATATTGCCGATACTGCAAACAAGGGAGCACTGCCAGTCACTGAATGCCAGCAGCCACCATACCAAGCCCCACGAACCTTCCAGTATAGACCTAAGTCTCAGCCAGAAGACAAAGTAATAGAGCAAGCCCCTAAAGACCATGTAGCAGCCATGTGGAAGGTACAGCTTCTGAACGGAATCTCTCCTACACCCTTTAATGGCAACCCAGCAGACTTCCCGTTCTTCAAAGAACAGGCACATACTCACCTTGAAAGTGAGCTACTAACTGATGCGCAGCGGGTAGAGTACTTACCGAAGTTCCTGAAAGGAGAAGCCTTGGAGGTCATCAAAAGAAACCGAGGCTCCTCCTATAGTGAGCTAATGAAGATCTTAGAGGAACGCTTTGGTCGCCCTATTCAGGTGACGCAAGCCTGCATCGAAGAGTTAGTCTCAGGCCCCAAACTTGCCTATGGTGACAACATGGGTCTGCTTAATTTTGCCGAGAAGCTGAACACTTCAACCAAGGTTCTGAAAGGAGATGTGGAACATGCGAAGCAAGCGTATACCAATTTGAGAAGAATCGTAAACAGACTCCCAAATGATTTAATCACCAAGTGGCAGACCGAAAACTACGAGATTGTTAGCCGTGGTGGAACTGCACGACTAAAGGACATTGCAAAATTTGTGAAAAGGCAAGCGTCGATAAGGAATGACCCAGTGTTTGGGAATGCAGCAGCAAAGGGAAAAACAGGACAAACAAGTTCCCCCCAAAGCTTCTAAAGGATCGGACCTGCCCACGAAAAATGCTACGATCAACGCCACATCGCTTAAGAACGCCCCCAAGAAAGAGAACTCTGCAAACTGTGCAATTTGCAAGTCTACTCCCCACCGACTCCAGGGTGCCCAATCGTCAAACAGTGTGACCGTGTAGCCGTGCGTCGACAATATGCAGCATCGTATGGGTTCTGCTTTAACTGTGGTTGCCATAATCCCGATCACAGTGGTACTTCCTGTCCTGAGCCAGCAGTTTGTTCTCTGTGTCCTGGACACCACTTACCAATACTGCAGGGGGACAACAACAATGGACGCAGAACTCCTGGAAAAAGAACACTCATAACCCCACTAACCGATACAGTACTCCGACTGCTGACCCAATAACCCGCAACCACAAATGGACAAGGCACAAGACAGCAGCCCAGCGACAGGCACAGAACTCGATTACATCTGCCGGTGTCAGCACCACAAGAGCCCAAGTTTTGTTAAATGTAGTTCCTGTAACCATTACTGCAGAGAACGGTGGTTCCCTTTCTACATATGCATTTCTTGACAATGGCTGTACCGATACCCTCATTGACAAAGAGCTTGCTGATCATCTTGACCTGAAAGGGATCTCGGAGCAAATCGGGATTAAGACTATTACGAACAGCGAGGAGCTGGTGGAGAGTCGACGCGTTTCCTTTACTCTCAGTCCTGTAGAAGCATACGGTGAAGACATTGATGTTAATGAAGCTTACGTTCTCCCTGACCTGAATCAATCAGAACGAATTTTGCCGGGGACAGTAGATGTCCATAAGTATCCGCACCTTCAAGACCTTACATTCCCAGTGGTGGACTTTGAACGAGTCTCGATCATTGTGGGGAGTAACGTCCCTGTTGCACACTTGCAGAAGGAAGTCAGAATCCCGAAAGACAACAAGAGCGGCCTCTACGGTTATCGGTACCCTCTCGGTTGGAGCATTTCAGGTCCATTGACTATCGCTGGGACAAGAAGAGCTGAGCTCAATTTCATCTCTGTTGGACACAAACCTGACGACTTTGTTGAAAGGTTTTGGAAGATCGAAGACTATGGAACATTGAAAGCAGGAGAGAAGCCCTTATCTGTGGAAGACAAACGAGCCCTAAAAATCATTGAAGAAACTACTACCCTTGTAGACGGGCATATGAAGTTGGCCTACTATGGAAGGAAGATCAGCCATTTGCCAAACAATCGCATTTTTAGCTGAAAGACGAGCAGAATTGCTTAGACGACGCCTGACAAAAAGCAGGAAATGAGCAAATGGCTGCTAAGTACCGTGGAGTCATGACTGAGTACATCTCGAAGGGCTATGCACGCAAAATTGTCCCCTGAAGAAGCAGCTAGAGAAAGCTCGATAACTTGGTACCTCATCATCCAGTGACTAATCCCAACAAACCTGACAAGCTCCGTATCGTCTTCGATGCCGCATCTGAGTATGAAGGAACATCTCTAAACAAGAATCTCGTTCAAGGGCCAGACATGACAAACAGTCTCGTTGGTGTGCTGCTGCGATTTCGACAGGGGCATGTAGGGGTAGCCGCTGATGTCGAGGCAATGTTTCATCAAGTGCGTGTGCGTAAACAAGATCAAGAAGCTCTACGATTCCTCTGGTGGACAGATGATTACGACAAACCCCCGGATGTCTATGTTATGGAAGTACACATATTTGGAGCAACCTCGTCCCCTTGCGTTGCAAATTGGGCCCTGAGAAGAACAGCCAGTGACAATGCTGAAAGGTTCAACCCGCAAGTTGTTGCAACTGTTGACAGGAACTTTTATGTTGACGATGCTCTGCCATCCTTCAGTGAGGAGAATGCCGCATCTACTGTAGCATCGGACCTAGTGAAAATCCTGAATCACGGTGGCTTCAACCTTACGAAATTCATGACGAACAGTAAGAATGTTTTGGCAACCATTCCCACCGAGAAAAGAGCCACACCAGATCTGAATCTTGACTTAGACGAACTGCCAGTGGAAAGGGCGCTAGGGATTCGCTGGTTTGCTGAAACAGATGAGCTTGGATTTGACATCAAGAACTTGAATCGACCGAAACAAAGCGTGGAGTACTGTCCGCCGTTTGTTCCTGTATATGACCCTCTTGGGTTTGCTGCGCCTGTGGCCCTTACTGCCAGAGTAATTATCCAGGATATGTGGAAGGCTAAGGTAGACTGGGACCAGCCACTCGAAGAAAACTTCTTAGCCAGATGGAAGTCTTGGACCTCACAGCTGTCATCCCCTCTGCACTGCGCATCCCACGTTGCTACTTGCCAGCTGGAACAGATGCTTCCAAATGCAAACTACAGCTGCATATCTTCTCTGATGCCTCTGAAATTGGCTACGGTGCATCTGCGTATCTAAGAGTCGAGAATCCAGATGGGTCTATTCACTGCTCGTTTGTTGTGGGGAAAGCAAGAAATGCACCTGTCAAGTTCACAAGCATTCCAAGGCTTGAACCCAAGCTGCTGTTCTGTCTACACGCTTGAATAAGATGCTGAGAGAAGAGTTGGACCTTCCTATTCAGAGCACCAAGTTCTGGACAGACAGCGAAATAGTTCTCCACTACTTGAAGAATGAAAGGCGTCGTTTCCAGACCTATGTCGCTAATCGAGTCGAAGAAATCAGAGGAAACTCACAGCCAGACGACTGGAACCACGTGCCAGGTGTCTTGAACCCAGCCGACGATGCGTCACGTGGCTTGAACCCCTCTGAGCTAAACCTTGATCACCGCTGGCTACGAGGACCAGAGTTCTTATGGCAACCTGAATCTTTTTGGCCCAACGCAAGCCTTCGAGAAGTCCCCGATGAAGGCCTGGAGCTTAAGAAAAGAAACCCATGCTAACTGTACTGACATAAACACCAATGTCAAGACCCGCCAGGCAAGCGTACAGTCTAATTGCCCCCCGCCACACCTGTTGAGACCACCATGCAACAAATAATAAGCACCTCCTCTGATTGGAACCGTCTCAGACGTCAAGTGGCTTGGCTCACACGCTTCACTCATTTCATCCGTGACCGGAAGACTGTCACACAGGTCATCTGACTTTAGAAGATTACGATGCTGCTACCTTATCCATCGCAAAGATCGTCCAGCACGCAGCCTACGATCAAGAGATCAAGGATCTAAAGACCAGGGGCGAAGTCAGGGGATCCAGTAAGATCGCTAGTTTGAACCCAATGCAAGACGACCATGGTGTTTTGAGAGTCAAGGGACGTATAGCATCACCACCAGCTGCTGACACTGCCAGGAATCAAATAATACTGCCCAGAGATCATCCAGCGACAGTCCTGATGGTCCGCCACACCCATGCATCAATTGGTCACCTGGGGCGTGAACACCTCATAGCAAGGGTTCGAGAGACGTTCTGGATCCCACAAATAAGGGTGTTAACTCGTTCTGTCCTGGGTCGGTGTCTTGTTTGTAAGAAGTTGAATGCCAAGCCGATGACTCAGCAAATGGCTCCCCTGCCAAGAAGCCGGATGATGGCGTACGAACCCCCATTCTCCTACACAGGAATGGATCTATTCGGTCCTTTATACGTCAAGCATGGAAGAGGAACAGCCAAACGGTGGTGCTGCTTATTTACCTGCCTGACGACACGTAGTGTACATCTTGAATTGGTTCACTCGATGGACACAAACGACTTCATAATGTGTCTGCGACGATTTATAAACCGTCGTGGTGAAGTGACTGAACTAAGGTGTGACAGAGGATCAAATTTTGTCGGCGGTGAACGAGAGCTGAGAGAGTCGATCGAGCAGTGGAACCAGCAACAAATTGTGCAAGAGCTTCTACAACGAGGGTGCAAATGGGTCTTCCAGCCGCCAACTGCTTCTAGCATGTCTGGGATTTGGGGAGCGGATGGTGCGAAGTGCTAAGACTGTTCTGAAGTCTATCCTAGGGACCCAAGTAGTTACCGAAGCAGTTCTTCAGACGCTGTTGACTGAAGTTGAACGAGTGTTAAATGGGCGAGCGCTCACCGCCAATTCAGACGACCCAAATGACCTTCAGCCACTCACGCCAGCGCATTTCTTAATGCAGAGGAAGACTATCTGCCTACCCCTGGCATATTTGAGAAAGCAGATCAGTATCACAGAAGGAAATGGAGGCAGGTACAATTTCTGGCAGACCTATTTTGGAAGAGGTGGTTGCGTGAGTATTTACCTACCCTGCAAGCCCGAGGAAAGTGGAGAAAGGTCTTACCTAACCTGAAGCCGAAGGCCCTTGTCCTGTTAGTTGATGACAACGTGCCGAGAGGATGCTGGAAACTTGGACGAGTCCTAGAGGTCTTCCCTGGCCCCGACGGCCTGGTGCGCACAGCGAAAGTCAAGACAAAGGACTCTGTGTTCATCCGACCTATTCAGAAGCTATGCCTACTGGAGAACGATCTTGAGAATAATTAGTCTAGGCTAGTGACGTTGGGCCTACCTACTGGGTTGTCCCAAGGCCGGCGGAATGTTTAGTCCAAATTTTATTTTGATTTATTTTTGCGTCCACTTCCCTTTTGGACACTACGTGACTACTTATATCATGTTAGTTTCGGATGGTCACATGACCACAGCAAAAGCAGATCACCACGTGTTTTCAAGTGTAGTGTTATAGAGCAAATGTTTTGAATTTCTCATCGATTGCATCGCACAGAATGTAAGTAGTTTGGCTCTTTAGTGTCGCTTTAGGTTTATTTAGGTTTTCTTTAGGTTTATTTGTCATTTTTGCTTATTTTATGTTCAGTTTTCACCGTTCATGACCAGTGATCACCGATCGAACCAAGCACGAGAAACTTGGCGATTAAAGACAGATTAATAGTCCAATCAACGCGTCGAAATTTCTGTGTCGACCCCAACAGGCTTATTTGAGAGAGGGGGCTTAATAGAGGATTTTCGGTACATGCGTTCATAAGTGGTACTTTTCATCTTGGCGAGTATTCCTTACAGGAGTTTCATCCGAGTTCATTATTCAAATAAGTTAAGACTTGTAGACGTTTGCGAATAAAGGAGAACATGGAAAATCATTTTAGCATAGCCTGCGCCACGGACGAAACTAAACTCTGGTTAAGTCCGTCTGCGAAACAGCGCCGAAATCCTTGTTCTAGGCCCCACCTGTGTACCAGGATTTGAGTACTCGCCATGAATGGCCTGTTAAAAGAGCCATTGCCTATTTGCCAATCAGCTTGAAGGGAGATTCGAAACGCATTTCCGGTTATTCGTTGAGTCCGTTGGCGGGCCAGAACAAGGATATCGGCGCTGCTTTACAGTCGTTACTAACCGAGGTTAAATAAAGTCTGCCAAAGGAAGCAGGCCAGAAAAAAGGAGGGGAGAGGGAGAGAAAAGCGCGAAACGGAAATATTACAAGGGAAAAGGCCCTCTTTTCCCAACCCCCGGCCCCCTCCCTTTTCCCCTTCCTCCGGATCCCCCTACCCCTTCTACACCTGCCGTTCAGGCTAAAAAAACACTCTGAAAACAACTTTTTTTTCTCAGCCTGAAGAAAATGCAAAAATTAAAATTGAAGTACGCCAGAGAGGAGAAATATTCACTTTGACTTTGCATATCTTTCGCGAACTGCGCATCAAAGGAGCCCGCCAGAGTTTCTCCGGTGGAGAAGCGTCTTTTTATAGCGCACTTGCTGTTTAAATAATTTACCGTAAATTATTAGAATTCTTTTCTTTTAGATTTGTTTGTCTTAAATAACAAGGTTCTTTACATTTATTTTCAGATCCTTGCTCATTGTGCCACTGGTTGTTTCGTTAAAGATGATAATTTTGTAGCCTTCAACGAAAGCGGTAGCGTTTTTTTAGGACAAAGCGAGCTGGATTAGCATTCTTGACGTTGTCGAGCTCGGCGTGCGCGCCTGCGATGAAATCGTCACACGCGCGGAGAAGGAGCACATGTCTTTTCGTGAGCACATAGCGATTTTCACGCGCGTCCGCTTATTTCGCCCATTACAGATTCCTGAGAAAAATAAGGGACAAATCGTAGTCTGAAATTCTACCGCCGAAAACTGACAATAGCTTATGCTTGCTTTGTCCTCACAAGCGACGCAAACAAGCTTATGCGCTATTAAAAATGAGGAGGGCCGGATAAACATAAGCATTAAAAGAACGCAAGCTTTTGATATTTTTGTGTTTATACATTTGCTTATGTCAGGGCCGTCCTCGCTGGCGAAAAATCGCCCACTTTTCAGGGAATGGGGAATCATGAGCTTTGGAATGCGGAATACAGCTCAAGGAATCCGGAATCCCACTAAAGATTGGAATACAGGGTCTAAGTTCAACCGACAAAGACTGGAATCCAGTACCTTAAATTCGGAATCCAAGGCGTGGAATCCAGAATCAACGACTGTCATGGAGACCCTTATGTGGGGCGAGCATAAGTTTCGGCCTTATCCTCATCCTTATATGCTTATGCCTGCGTCACTAGTAAGACCATGTTATGTTTATGCTTATACGTGCGTCCCTGGTGCGGAGGAACAAGCCAGGCCTGGTTCAGACGCCGTACTTTTCCTGTGCCGAACCTAACAGAATAAGTTCGACTTTAGAGCGACACTGGCGCGATATCTGATTCGGACGGCGCACCGTGTGTCGAGCATAAGTTAAGTTCGACAACGACAGACCCTGTCGAACTTTTGCCGCACCAAACGCTTTTACCGCACCTAACTAAAACTGCCGTAGCAAATTGATTCAGACACCACTCTTTTGCCGTACTTAATTCATCAGTTAGATTCAGCACATGAGTGGAGTGGCGTCTGAACCGGGCCTAAGTGTAACTGCGCCATAGCGTCGCAGATTTCCGCCGCCGAGAAATATCAAACAAATCAGCCATCACACGCAAGTATTTCTGAATTGGCGTAAAAGGACATTCGCGCGTAGAAAATTTCGAACTCGCCGCAAAAAGTAAAATCAGAGAGCTCATTTTTTGTGCGGCTCTTGGATTAATTTTGTGTGTTAGAGAACTATGGCAAGAAATAATCTGCCTAAACGTCGATAAATAAGGTCACAGTGTGTGTGCAATATCTCCGTATAAGCGAGTGCTTGAAAAGCAATATGAATACTTATGTATTACGTAACTAATGACGCCTTTTCAAAGTCCGAAAGACAAATTCCACTTAAGAAATATTGAAAAGCCCAAATTTAGGAAGATCAAAAACTTCTAGTGAGTCGGCTTCAAGTTAAAGGATTTTTATAAAAGTTTGAATTTACTTATCAGTGAAGATCGTCCAACTTGAGGAATTAAGTACAGTTTTCGATATCATTTACAATTACGATTTTAAGGTTACTTGTACGTCAGCATAAAAAACAGTGACTCAGAAATAATGCTAATATAAAATGCTCGCTTCAGTGGAAGGACACAGTTTTTAAATATTTCAGCACTAAAATTTAGAGGCGCATCTTGACCTCTGCCACGGAAAAAGGGGTTGCAGCCTGATCGCTATTTATTGGTCGAAATTTTCTTCAAATATGCTATTCTAAATCTGTGATACTTTGCATCAACTCTTTGCCTCCGAATGCAGGACTGCTCCAAACTGCAAGTCAAGATAAAAGTTGCTTGTTCTAGGGCTTCAGACAGGGGCACCGAACGACGGTTTCCTCCTAAATGCATTAAAAACCCTTTTTAGTCTATCCAGAGTACTTTTAGCCGAGATCTCTAGAAATGCATTCTAAGCAGCGCTATAAAATTTTTATCTATTCGATCATCCTAAGACAACTTGAGTCTTTTCCAAATTATATGAGCTTCAGTATTATTTTCCCGAAAATTTTAGATGCAATTTAAGGTTTTACCAAGTTAGGAATTTTTTCTGATTCCTCTCTCCATCGCATTTTCGAATCCGAAAGATTTAGGGTTCCTTTTTCGACAAAAAATAGCTTAACCTGGGGAGTGAAATGCGAAAAATTAAACTTCAGAAATTCCTAGGAAATTTATTAGATAAGCTTCGAAAATTGTACGTGAATACAACGGTAGTCCAGAAATTTTTAGCCTTCCTCAAGCTATAGGAAATTCTAGGTAATTTTGGCTTCTCCGAACAGATATTTTACAGTGAAAACAGTTGTTGGGTGCCCCTGTTCATGTAGTGGAGAGTGGCGTGAAATGAAGAGCGAGAGGAAAAAGAGAGGGGGCGACCTCACAGGGTTCTTTGCTGCTACATTTTCTTTGCCCCGTCACCACTAGCCTGTGTACAGCCGCCCCTCCCCTCAAAAAAATCTTGCTGTACACAGGCTACGTCACCACTTTAACTGGCTAAAATATTTCACTTGCGCATGCTTATCATGTTGCCCTGCTAGCAGAGGTCTCTAGCAGGGAAATATCATGTCTATTTTGTTTCCAATGTACTATATGCAGCAGCGATAAACTTAGAGTTGTCACGAGAATGCTGCATCTTTTACGTAAGCCTTACAATTTCCAATTCAGTGTTAAAATTCTTAAGAGTCTGAGTTTTCGAGAAGCGTTATAATATCAATAACAAATAGCTGTTAAATCAATACATACAAGCATACAAGTGACGCAATTTTTGAAAGTCGTTACAATACCAAGCGCCGACAACACTTAGCCAGAAATGAGGGAATACCGTAGTCTGCTTTAATACTGATTAAATGTATATATATATTGACTTTCGAAAGAATTCCTATTAAAGCTCTGCTGTCCAAACTAAATCCGCTTTCCTTTGCTGTTAACACATTTCTGCCGCCATGTAAGTGTTTAGAGTAGAGTTGTCGTAAATGATACATACAGAATAAAGGAAAATGTCAGGAAAAAATAATATATATTTTTTACACTAGAAAGTTATGATGGTCAACTTACGGTTGTAGATAAATATTTCAAAGTCATGTTTCCAAAGTAGTACTAGAATCGAAAAATACATCAGTCTACGAATAGACCTTTTTTAATTCGAATGTAGATTCCAGTCTTTTGCAATAAACCTGATTTTGAGGTACCTATTTAGTTTTTTTTTTGCCCCACAGAAAATCAAATACTACTGAAATTCTAGGGGGAAAAATGCCCCATTAATTTACTAAATATAAAATAATGAAAATAAAATAAAAGGCCACTTAAAAATCCTTCCATTGAGTTTAAATGAATGATGATACCACAGGATTTTGTCCAGAGAATCAAAAACTTTAAAACTGCATATATGCGCACAGTTAATCTGTAAAAGTTTGTGGAAAGCAACTGTATCTATTCTCTCTTTAATTTACTGTAATACTAAGCACCTTTTCTCAGGGTCAATGGAAAAATTGCTCGAGGTGCTCCAGTAAGAAAAAAGAAATCTTCATTCCGTCATTCCGTACTGTTCTCAACAGAAGTTTCGACGCCGTGTTCGCGATTTGTTTTATCGGTGTCACTTTGTGTCCTTTTTACTTTCTTCTCCTTTCTTTTTGAGCTTCTTTTCTTTTCTTTTTTTCACGTGTTGTTTTTGGATTAGCACTGAATCCAAAGAGTTCATTCATATCAGAGAAAAGAGGTTCTTATGTATTCGCTCACTGCAAATGCCTATATTGGCATGGTGCCTCTATAGCACTGATGATAGTGGCTAATGCTTCCCAATACAGTTTGCGCTGGTGCCAATAAGGTGAAATAGTGGCGTCATAGTTATATTGCTGTGAATACATGGCAATTATCTGCACGCATCATTGTTTGAATAAAACTTTTAAACAAATGTTCTAGCCTTAGATTTTGTTATGTTCGACTCCAATGAATTTATTTTTATATCCTCATCAAGCGCAGCAATTTCCAGGTGAGAAAATGCAAAGTACCGTTCAAGATTTATTACAGGCATTGGTTAATGAAAGGTCGATTAACCCTTCATATGTCAATATAACCCTCTTGACCAAAGTACACGCAATGACGTTGCAATGTATCATAAACACGTGCCACAGACAGGTCATGTAATAAAGTTACATAATGTCACACCATACAGAGCAACGCACGTGATATCCATGTGAAAGCGTGACAAAGAACAGACTGGTCACGCATTGTCAGGCAGAAATAAAAGAAGAGGACAATAGGATACAAATGATCTTGAGACCAAGGTTAGAAAGAACAACGTTGTGTAATCTGCCTTGTGCCACTTGCACGGAAGCGTGACAACCCAGTTAAGTTTCTGTTCGCATTTAGCATTCGCTGTCGATCTATCTCATCTTTGCGGTGACATGTTACGGTTAGATATGCGATCTGTATCGCTTGGAATATAATAAAAGTTCGCCTGAGGTTTCGTTCTTGGTTGTGAACAAGAATATCTTATCAAAAACACCTGGCCTGTGTGCCACAGCGACAACAAATACTTCTGCCGGTGGTTTGTAACGGAACAATAACATAAAACGAAAATAATCAAAATTTCTTAACAGAAAAAAAAAGGGGTGCTATGGGGAATGGTCTGTGCTAGTTTCAAAAGCCACACACTACGACCCCCCATGCAACGAAAATTATTGTTTTGATTCGGGCACCAAGGTAAATGCCCAAATTGTTCAAGTCACGCAACAGATCAATTTCTGATCGCTTGTATTAGGAATGCAGTTTATTTGTAGAGATACATGGGTTAAAATAAAATTTAAAACTAGTAAATATATAAATCAAGAGGCGAGAAGGTAGTTCAATGGAAACAAGTCATTTTGTGTTCAAGATTAAGATCATAAATAAAACTGGTTCCAAAACCCAGAATTCCGTAGACGCGTTTTCGTTCGTGAAAGTTGTTGAAATGTTACGAACGCGCCGACATCGCAATTAACTAGAAGCTGAAACAATATTAAACATTTTTTTAGAAATATATATATATATATACTAATAATAAAATAAAATAGTAACCTAATATACAAGTTTGATCACTTTAAAGAAGGATCGGAAAATACAACTTACAACTGTAAATATTGTTGGCATTTCAGCATTTGAGAAAGTTAGAGGACGATATAAAATTTCAAAGAGTAAGATTGCTTTAGGCCAGAACTCAGAATAATCTGTTTGTTTAGAAAATTAAATAGATTAATTCAGACTCCTACTAATGACTATTTTCCGTTCCACGCCATTTTGCCATCATGACACAACTGCTTCGAACTGCTTCTTGAAAAGGTCACGCAATATAAAGAAACAGGACATTTGCATAAAGTGCCTACGATATTCGTCAAATAATTTCTTTGATAAAGCCAGATGAGCACAATGAATATAAATTCAGGGAAAATATTACAGAGTTTTAGGTGTTAAATTTTTGGTGATATTTGAAAAATTATGTTGACATGTCAGGTTAATTGAATTCAGAAGTAAACTGCGGCTAAGCTTGTTATGAGTTGCGGGTCGATTCCCAATATGTCTGAAAAATTGCCGGGTTAACTGTTTAGGCGACCAACAGTATAAAAGGATTATACAACCACGACAACTATCTTAAGGCTCATGTTGGAGTAAAACTCACTTAGCCATGTTTTCATAATCGCACTGCAACTTTTTAAAATAAATTGTTGACAACACAAACCTGTTGTACTGTCGATTGAACTACTTCTCGATAGTGAGCGATGCGAATACTGCGGCCGAATATACTGAAATAAAATAATGCACATAAAATACACAGTTAGGCTACATAAACTTCAAACCCTTGAGTGAGTGTGGTGATGGAATAGGCTTCAGAGATGTTTCAAGGCGAGAGAATAACACCATGTTATCTTCATATGCCATGTTCATTTCTCGCCGCGATAAAATATATTTCCCATACATTTTTACATTTCCTGTTTAACTTTAGTTCGAGTTCTCGAAACTGTTACTCTTCCCCTTAGTAGATCAACTTTAAAATTATCTTCAAATAGCACTTTATATGTCACCCATCGTCACGGCATTGGACTTAAACAGGTATATAAAACGCCTTTGGGTCATTTCGCGGATTCGAATTTTTTTCCAAAGAATAATAACCGGGTAGTTTTAACACGTGTGAATGAAAGCTAGATTACCGGTGTAGCTAGGTTAAGAAGTTCCTTGTCGATTCTGCTGAATTACAATTTATTCTGCCTTCGAAGAAGACGAACGAGCAGAAATGCCAAGTGGAGTATCCATTTAGACCCCTGGTTTCTCTTCGCTCCGATAAATTGCGTGAGCCACAGTTGTAAAATATCGCAACTTCAGCCGGATGTCAGATGAAAATCACAGTGAAATACTTACCTTTCGACTTGGAGTATTATCTTCTTGTTGAGGGATATTTTTCTTTGCTGCGTGAGACGAGATGGCGAAAGAGTTCTTCCTATTCCACATTGACTGACCCGACATGTCGAAACGAATTGCCTATCTACTCAACAAAGGTCGTTTCAGGAAAGCCCTACCGGCATCATGTATATTTCATAGCTGTTCGATGTTTCAGTCTCCTTTTATAATGCATTATAATGGCTTACCAACCAAGCTTCAGTATTGTCTGGTGACGTTGACGTTACCATGGCAGTATTGTCAGTGACAGAGAAGGATATAAAGCAGAGCACTAAAGGCAAGACTAATACAGATATTTTTTAGGAAACCATTTATTTAGAAACTTAAATTTACAATATTGGCCCATGTTTGCGTGTTATATTTGCTTGTTATGAATGTTGTTGCAACTAGCTAATGTTGTCACACTCAGATGACCGCAGGAGCTGACGCACTTGGTGAGGCATAAAAAGGATTATATTTTGCAACACCTTGTGAACACTTCGATCCAACTTTGTTGTCAAGTCAAAAAAAACCTTTTGTTTTTGTGTGTTCTGTAAAAGTATCGGAAACAAATTAAATTCAGTCGAACAGGCTGAGATCGCTTCTGACATTGCGAGGAATATCTTGTACTTTGTACTTCAAAATCTCTTGAACTTTGGATTTGTATAGTTATATGCATTTTGGATACTAAAAGGACATTAATGCTGTTTAACACTGCAAGCAGCGGGGAAGAATAACTAAATTAAAGAAGCTTAAGTTTAAGTATTTTACCGGTTCATTGAAATTAAGGCGATCAGCTACTCTTCGGTATTGTATGTCACTTCCGATACTCCCGGAGTCCAATAAAATTACTGTACTTTCGGAAAGTACGTACAAGTTTCGGTATTTATGTGCTGATCAAAAATAACCTAAAATAAATTCACGTTAATAGGAGTGCCTCCAGAGTTTTGTTTTTATAACACCGAGTTCTCTTTTTTAATCAACACACGTGACTGTTTCCTTTGATCAGGAGGAGAGAACGTGGGGGCAATTAATTCCAATGTGCGTTCTCGACATTGTCAGCGACACAGTCTTCTGTGTATTTTAACCTTGAGATGCAATATGTTATAAATATGGGACTAGTTGGACATTGTTACAGTATTTTCAAGTATTTTGCCAAGGAATTGCTACAGACATAAAAGCAATTTTTGCCTTTTTCTTTCTGCGGGAGAGGGTCAGGGGGCTTAATTATCAGGCTGGGTGGCCTAGGGGAATGCAAAAAGACTTCCTACAACGTTAATTCCTGTATATATGAGCAACAGTTTTTGAACCGTCCGGCATTGCTCGGAAATAATCTGATATTACTGAAAAGTGATTTTAAAACTTTTAAGTAAGCATGTTGAGTCAAATATTGAAAATAAAACTTCCGAGCCAATCTCTGATCTCACATTCACGTTTCCTGCGTTTTACATACTCATGATGAGATTATATATTGCCCGGAAACCAAACGAGCGTGCAGAAAGTCGCCGGTTATGATTGACGGGCACTATCGTAAGCGTAATGACGTTTTACGGCGACACAGCGACATATAACATTCGAGAAGTGAAATACTGACTCGAATATGAATACACAAGCATACTATCCAAGTCATGAAATTTAAGAACGACGTATATTCTGAACCCACACTTTCCAAGAACTGGTTGAATGCGTTAACCAGTTTAGTTCATATTGAGTAAGGAGTAGGCAGAAATGAAAATTCGAGAATAGGGCATGTGTAACCCAGCATCAGTTAAGATACGACGAGTACCCCGCCCCTACCCCCCCTTTAAGGTTAACCCAGGCGGGGGAGGGAGAAGAATTCTAAAATGACCGGCGTTGGACTTCTGGCGCCGTTAGCAGATAGGGCATGTACAACCCCAGCATTTTAAGATACGACGAGCACCCTCCTTATATCGGGAGGTTAATCCAGGTGGGGGGAAGTGTGGGTGCGTAATCCTAAAATGACTGGCGTTAGACCGTGTGGCGCCGTGAACTTAAGGGGACTCTTTCAGGATATTGAGCCGTAGAGGGGAACTTTACAGGCTACTCAGACAATTGAATTGCCTTATTACTATCAAACACTATCAGCGCGAGTTAATCAGATTTAATATTTTCTAGAAAAGCTAAGTGAACATAAGGGGTGTAAATGAGTTGGAGCCACGCCCACATAGGCCCTTATTGATTGTGCTAGTAAAAGTAGCATATTATGCTACTAGCAGTGCCCGACTTTTTTCCAAATCATGCTCAAAATCGCTCAAAATTATGCTCCTTTTTGATAATTATGCTGCTTTTTCTTAATGTATGCTTAAAAGTAAAAAACACAAAACTAGTGCAAAAACCAAAATCATATATTTATTGTTAATAAAACATCATATTTTGTTTATCTGGAGTTACACACTTGCTCTGATAAAACACAACTAACTACTGCACTTCATTTCAGACTAGAAGCGGTGACTTAATGTGTCAAAATGTACGATGTTAATATCACATTTACTATGTTCTGATATAGCTTAGCGCTTATTATATTGCAGCATCACACTTGCTTGTAAGTATTCTGACAGTGCACTCTCCGGCTGGTCATTGAACGAGGCTGAGAGTATGCTAAAAACTCTCTCTGAAGCAGCAGAAGATGGCTGAACCAGGAGCACCGTGAAAGCGGGAACTGGGACCGACGCAATCTTCACTTCCGGTGTGCCCAGTCCTCTGGGCGACCAACGACGCAGTAGTGTGGTAACCTTCTTCCCCTCCTCCCTCGAGTGAATAGGGACCTTAAGATCCGAGGACGGCGATGGCAGGAAAACGTCGCTGAAAAAGTCAATTCGCGTTCTTTCAATCTTCATCGCGATTACTCCAAGTCACTAACTTTGTCAAATGAAGGTGAACCCTCCTACAATTGAATTCCTAAGAACCATATCTAAGTTCAGAAAGAGAGAAGAAATTTTGTCGTTACTTGTGTACCTCCTCTGTAAAACGTGAAATTAGGCATTTTCACGTCGTAGTCGTGCAGCGTCGGCAAAGAAATGTACAAAAAAGCGTGATGCACGTGCAAAATTGTTGTTTTGGTTATTAAACCTATTGCTTTTTTGACGTTGACTCCTCGCTCCATTTTGGGCTTTATCATTTTTTCTTGTTTTGTCTGCCGTCTCTTGTCATTATTACTTTTAACATTATGTGCTTATAAGATTGGAAAAATTTTTGGACCTCACACTGTGCCTGTTAAGGTCACGTGACGAGCCACGCCCATAACTGTGCAAAATTTAGCATTTTCAGATTACGCCATGAAAATGACTGTTGAAGCTTCCGTTTATTTTTCCATAGTGTTTAGTTTAAAGTCAAATGAGTCAAATTAAACGGAGAATTGCAAAATATTTTATTCCTATGCAATTATCAAATGTTTTCTCCTCGACCCAGTCCCACTCTCAAAAACGTTATAGTTCACGCAAAACAAATAATTTTGGAAAAGCCCGATTAATGACAACTGATAAGAACATTTTTTAAAGAAGTATTTACTGCATGCAAAGTTTCAAGTCGAAAAGTACCGGTACCCTCCGATTTTTGTTGTCAATAGAACTAATGTTTAATATTTTTGCTTCTTTTAAATTAATGGGAATAACAAAATACGCTGGTTTTGTATCGAAGTCACAAAAAGTGACCTGGAAGCAGCAAATTAGCCTGCCACGTATCGTGGAGGCTAAATAATCACTGGGTAGACTGAATAAAAACACTGGGTAGAGTTTCATTACGGGTATGTTACAGGGGGATGTCTTCGTTCTCTCTTCTGGTCAAAACAATATACACCACCAAGGGGTGCATTCATTTGCAGCATAGGTTGTTTTGAGGAGTGTAAACAAATGCAAATGCGACGGTTGTACTAGCTTGCGTGGCAGGCGTTTGAAAGGGATGGGAAAGGGAGTTTTAGGCGCGAGTGGTCTCGCGCCCTAATTCCCTGCCCCTTCCCTTTCGAACGCCTGCCACGCAGGCTATGGCTGTACCCGTATGCTGCAATGAATTCACTCAAATAGTGGATTAATAGTAACTATAATCCATTGGTATCTGGCCTTTTACGTTTTTCATTTCACCAATTTTCTATGGCAATTTTACTGCAATTCTCTATATCTATCTGAAGACTGATACAATGGAATCTGGATTTAACGAACGATTTTCTCTGTTACCCCAGTAATAGTAAAACATATGAAAAAGCTAGAACCTCAATGTAAAGAAACCTCGTTAGAGCAGACAAATTTTTGCAAGTCCCTCTGCCCCTCGTTATATCGAACATATATGTAGAGGCGGATCTAGTATTTTTCGTAGGAGAGGGTGCACTACTAAGGAATGGCGTAATTGACTGGTGACGTAAACAAATTTTAATAGCGAATACGAAGAAGAAGGCTTTCGACTAGGCAATAACATAATGTGAACTGCTGAGAATACATACCAAATGATAAAGCAGATTTTGTATAACTGTGAAGCAGACTCCACAGTGTTAATTAGAAAGCCGCAGGTCATTTCAGGGGGGGTGCGCACCCCCTGCACCCTCCCCCTAGATCCGCCCCTGTATGTTCCACTGTATGAAAAACGCAGCAACAAGCCTTCAAGTTGGGCATGTACTTTCATAGGTGAGATTGAACAAAACACCAAAGAGGAGAAAATGATACAGTGTTCTGCGCCATACTGAGAAATCGAAAATACCATCCGTTTCAGGGCCGATGGTTTAAACTTTTTCCCTTTAGTTTCATTTTGCAAACGGTTTTATCTTCAACCACCTAATGCCTGCACAACCCTTCGTTTTTTCCACCTGCTTCATGGGGCCTTATCTCGGTCAAGGACCAAATTCTCTTTACCATCTCAAAATCTCTCACAAGAATATATTTAAGAGAATTGACCTTTTTACCGATACGGCGGCCATATTGAATTAATTAGATTTAAGGAGTATTATGGGATGCCTAGGGGGCACTCGTTCAGCATATACGCGCCCTTTTCGGGCAAAGAGGGAACTTCAACGTATATTTCTCGGGAAAAAGGCGATCGTTATTATATTCAAAGACAGCACAAAGATCTTTTTTTCTCATTACAAACTTTTTCTAGGAAAACTTGAAGAAAAATTGGCCCGAAAAGCGCGCGTAAATACTGATGCGAGTATATGAGATCGTACTCATGCCCCCTGGGCATCCCATAATACTCCTTAAATCCAATTAATTCAATATGGCCGCCGTATCGGTAAAAAGTTCTATTGGGCCTATGGAGACAGTGCACTTTGGAAGGACCATTTGGTTAATTGTGAACAGTTCAACTTCTCGAAACTTCATTTGAACTTGGGGAGACCCTCGATTTGTTCGGATATATTATTAGCTAGAAGGCTGCACCATGCACAACGACGATAACTGGGGTGACTCTACGAATCATTTGCGCGCTGATTAATTACCACTCTACTTTTTCAGTTAAATTTAATAGTCAAAACTAAAACACTAACAGCGGTGATAAATATTGTGAACTTTCACGTTTTTATTTAAACTTGACGTTTCCTATGCTAGTCAACTTACATTAATCAAAAGTGATCAAAAGTTACGTTACCGATTATGACGAAACTTCATACCTATTTGTACAGACACGTGCAGATAAACAGTATGGTTATATAGCTGGAAATTTTTTGTAAAAGTGCGCTCTCTCATAGGTTACTTTTATGTCACATGACATCTAACAATGAAACTTTTTCCCGCCAAAATCTCTGAGCAGGCAACATTGCAAAATCTATGACGTCAGAGGGTAACAGTGCACTGTTACCCTCGAATGTTGACCGACGACCGCCGTCACAGCGAGGTTTAATGATCAGAATTTCCAGCTTCAAAGTTTCCTCGAAGTACTGCTGTACCTTGATCTCAATTGAAAGAGAGTCCCATTATGCTGGCTTTGCAGCGCCAGCTATAGAATCAGTTTGTGATCAGATTCCTGGTTATAACCTCAGATTTTGAATGTTTTAACTGGCCTACTGGAAAAAAAGTTGTGGCTACAGTACCTTCCCTGACTGTTGTAGGCAGTGCTATCACTTAATAAATACAATGGTAAGTGCCTCAACAAACGGCTTTCTCTAGAGATTTCTTTATTTCAGGGTTGGTCTCAATGCATCATCTAGTTAATTGCAGAGTGTCTTTGAAACGGTATTTGCTTGGCTCTTTCTTGTATTTAAACAGTATGGCTTTATTTAAAATGCGCCCCAAAAATCACATCCTAAATTCCCTAGAACTTGGTAAGAGAGAATGAGCTAGATCATTCTTTCTTGAACTTGATTTACGCAACGATCAGTTAAGATCTGAAAATACCCCATTAATATACTAAAGTGATTTCACTCAACACGCAAAACAGTATTTAACAATTAGTGCCAAAAATTTACATGTAAACAAAAGAAAACAATGAAATTAGAGCATGACACTGCCTATTAGTCTACTATCATCTTAAATGGTTAAGTAAAATCACTCTATTTAACACGCTCAAAACTTGCAATTGTAAAATGTAATTAATCTTTTAGTCCTGAGTAACGTCAAGAAAAGGACACTCCGGACATTTATGACACCTCATATCCTTTTACCCGGATTCAATGTGAGCCGGACGAATCCTCAGTTAACCACCCCAGGAGCCGAATCGGCTCCCGACCACCCTGAGAGCGGTTTGTAAACGATACTGTTTCGGTGAGCGGATTCATTGGTTCCGCCTGGACAGAAGGCGAATTGGTGTGGACAGGAATTGAAGCTGCCTGGACAGTTATCAGGGGCACCCAACGACTGTTTTCTGTAAAATATCTGTTCGAAGAAGCAAATATTGCCTAGAATTTTCTATTGCTTCAGTACGGCTAAAAATTTCTAGATGGGCGTTTCGTTCAGGTACAATTTTCGATGCTTATCTAAACAATTCTCTACGATTTTCTGAAGTTTAATTTTTCATATTTTACTCCTTGTGTTAGGCTAACTTTCGTAGAAAAAGGAAACCTAAAATTTTCAGATTCAAATTTGTGATGGAGAGAGGAATAAGAAAAATTCTCATCTTCGTAAAGCATTCAATCGCGTCTAAATTTTTTGGAAAAAATAACACTGAAGCCCTTGTAATTTCTAAAAGGCTCAAATTCCCCTAGGATGACCGAACAGATACAAATTTTATAGTGCCGCTTAGAATGTATTTCTAGAGATCTAAAGGTACTCTGGATAGCCTAAAGAGATTTTTCAATGCATTTAGGAGGAAACCGTCGTTGGGTTCCCCTGCGTTGTATTGGCGATGAAAATATCTAACTACTAAGTACTGCAACTGAACGCGAATAAGTAAATTGTGGCTCAAATTTCAAGCTCTCAACGATCAACGGGACCGTGGACCACTATCAGCCGTCAGCACTACTCTGGCTACAAAGAATGCGCGAAATATATAGTTTTCAAACTAAATAGGTCTAAATACACTGTAAATAGATAACGCCAAGAGAGGCTAATGCTTTATCCTCTCTTGGCTCCACTCAGTCCTATTACCAATTAATTGTGTCAAAAATAAAATTCAAGAATCTTAGTATTGGAATATTTATTAAAGTAAGTGCAAAGCTCTTATTACATCAGGTTACAGCTAGTTTTGAAAACAAAAACATCGTAGACCTCAGAAGCTTTACCGTTTTCACTATTCAAGCTTTCTAAATGAAGCTGTCAAATTCTAAAAAGAATATCTGAACAACAGTCATTGGACCGTTTAATAATTTCGTTCATTCTCCTTTTCAAGCTGAAGCTGCATAGTTTTTCCCTTGAAGTTGTTTAGTTATCGTGGGCTATGTAATTAAATTTTATTGGCTTCTAATATTTTCCAACTCGATTTTCATTGGCTGTTTAATAAACTGTCAGATTTGATCTGTCCCGTAGCAAGCTCCTGGTAATCGCACGGTTTTGGTGTTGCAATACTAAAATTTTGAGCATTTTGTTTTTGACACGGTTACGACTCAGTTTTCAATAATTAATTTACCAAAGTGCATTGAATGAATTCGACTTTCAGGGTAAGTAGCTTTTTTTCACTGCACCAAGATATAACCGATTCCCTTTATATTTTTGCCACCGTTGTCTGGATCATATCTCCCATCAGCGACATTGCCACACACATTGCTGTGATCGGGGTCTCCTCCTGCACCAAACCCTATTCTAGAATCACAGTTGCTGCAGTGGTCATAATTGTTACTAATGATACCGATTCTTGTTTGTACTTGGGTATTCAAGGAACCGCCCGTCAAAGCGTTGAATCCTTCTTTGTCGCAGTACCTCTGCAAGGAGCCCTGCGAACCAATCAATGCCTTCCACGCGTCACGACCCAGTGAGGTATTGCGGTATTGCCCATCAGCAATCAGAGAATGCAAAGAGTCTGCTTGCCTGTCAATGACAGCAAAGCGTACTTCCTGGCTGATGTTCATACCCAGACAGATTTTAGAGAAGGATGTGTTCCAGTAGGAAGGCAGTTTGGTCTCCGCTGCGTCAAACCCAGTCTTTCCTCCGTCAATGTTAAAGGATTGTTTGTTTGTCCAAAGCACTGAATCGTAGTGAAATGTTCTCTGAAATAGCATGAAAAGGAACAGAAATAGGAAAGACTAAAATTAGGCTATAACATTGCATGACGCAATAATAGCTGTTCATTGTAACTCCTGACTTCGCGTTAATTAAAATAAGTATATGTCGAACTAGTTAGTTATTATACAGTCCCAACGAACGGAAGTCAACCTTGTTCCCAGGTCTACCTTTCCACCCAGCCAGCAGTTTGTAACAAAAAAAATTATTAAAAAAGAGCGTTTTTTTTGTTTTAAAGCGAAAAGGAGAGAAAGCAGCGAAGTGACAGAAATTCCACAAAATAATGTTGCTTTTGCTTGAAGTAAATTTTCAAGCCTGATCCAACACTCTCCAATTTAACACGCTAGGTTTACGGTCAAGTCGGCCGAAGTTAAGTCCTGCCCCAAATGCTGAGTTATGTGGCTCAAAATTTTATCATCATGCTAACCAATATGGTAGAATCCCTGTTACCATTTGCCACGTTGGCTTCTTGTGATCGAAGATTTTAGAACGAGATATATTACTCATTTATCGCACTTGTTTCGTTGTTAATCCAGGGACTGAGTTAACTTGTTTCGCCTCATCATCGCTTAAAGAACGAGGCATGTTACAAATTCATTCCGCTTATTTCGTCTCATGATGGTTTAACGAACGAGATATATTAACACACCCTCTTTATTTAACAAAAATTAGCTTTGTTTCTCTGGACACTTCACGCATTTCAGTCGGGCGACTTACTCTCAGGGTTTCGGGCGACATAACTTCGGGCGAGATAACATTCGCGCGACTTGACCGGTTACTGTCAACAAAGCTTGTTTAATTGGCAACACTTTCTTCCGTTAATAGTGCAGAATCGTCATGCAAAGGGCCTTTGTATTCTTTGCGCTATAAAACTTTCTTAACATTGCCGAAAGCGATAAGCCT
>CALNXK010000015.1:3837500-3890000 GCA_942486035.1 Porites lobata
AATTCCAAGCTAATGGCGTCATTTTTGATCTTCAAATACCAATGTAATGTCTATTTACTATAATAAAAGTTTTTAAAAATGCTTTTAAAAACTTAAACTGCAGAACTGTCAGCACTTGCTCGGACGTGGACAGGGTTAAGAAAAAAGAAACTCATTAAAAAAAAAAAAAATAATGACTACTTTATTCATCCTTCCCTTCGCAAACAGTCTATATCCCCCGATAAATATAGAGATTCTTTTATCCAGTCCTCCTACAACGTAGGCCACCTCAGCGAAGTAAAACAAATTAAAGAGATAAAAGCCTCAGACGTTAATAGACTGCAGTGGATTCTCACGAAGTCGTTAATTACGGAGCAGGGCGTCATATCTGGGAGTGGGAGGTACTTTTTGACGCCGTAATGGAGTGACGCTCACGGGTCGACCACAAACACCCCCGCAACGGTTTTTTGTTTACTTTCGCGGCGTTTAAATTCGCATGCGAAGAAGAGAAAGCACGATCAAAGGTGTGTATAAAAGCAGCTGAATAAAATATACTGTATTCTTATCTGTTGAAGTAGCTGCAAACTAGTTTATCTACGGTAAAGAAATTACCCCGCATTTCCCAAAATTACTCTGGCACATTTCCCAATTATTAATAACCTTACCACCCTCTCCCGAGAATCTCGAGGTTCTGCGATACACGTATTTCTAGTTAATAATTACTAGGGTCTGTCATTTACATAAAAAACGTTGAAGAGTTTGACTGGAATGAGCCACAGAAGCAAGGTGTTACGTGATGCAACTGGGCACTGATCTAACGGGGGTGGGGAGGTGAGGCTTATGTTAGGAGAAATAAGGGAATGCCACCCCCGTCACGGGGATACGATTTAAAGAACGTTTCTTAATTTATGGAATTTCCTCCTCCTTTGACCGCTGAATTTCGGCAATTAATGTTTTTTTTCGAGAGTCGATGCTTTATGTGATAGTTTCCATTTATTAAAATAATTCACTGGATGCTTGAATGTTTTAACAACTGTTTCAAACCCAAAGCAGGGGCGCCCAAAGCTACCATCTGCTCACGAAGTTGTCTGTAACTGCTCAAAAATGAGCATAACTCACATCCTTCCACAGGCTTTTATATCACACTGACTAGCGGTTTAACAGAGCCATCCAAAACATGCTTACACTATTGACCTTTTACCAAGTATTTGTTGCTTCTGTCTTTTCAAACCCGTTGTTTACTTATCTGAAAGCAGAGTTTGTTCGTTTCCCAGCAAACGGGAGAAAGAGTTAAAACGCAGTTGATTCAATCGCCATTTTCCCGCGGTTTCTTATTGCTTGTTTGCTGTCAGGCGTCACACGGGATCACCTGAGTATTTGATTGACAAGCATGAGTCCACAGTTCACTGACAGTTGGTTGATTACGTGCTGTTCTCATGAAGCCCACTTCTTGCTGATGCTGTTTTCTGGGGGTCTCTGGCGTTGTTCGCATCTCTGTTAGTCTTGGGAGAAGAACTGATACCGCGAGTTTTCTGATAATATCGCAGTCTTTCCTAGAAACATAAGAAAAAAAAAGACACGTCAACTTCTCAATCAAGAGTAACTCAATAATTCTTTATGCTGCTTTTTTGCCGCAATTCAGTGAAAACTCTAAAGAACTTAAACTGAGAATTTTTCTCTTAGATCACATTAAAGATGATTTCCTGTTTTGGGAAAGTCACTGTTGTTTTAAGATTTGTTTTCTTGGTTTAGGAAATCTCTCCATGCTTCTATCACCACTATTACCCCTGCCCCATCGCTCCTTGCTTAGTAAAAATTTGACAAAACTTTTCTGCAAGATGCTTGAAAACAAAAAGCACCTTGTGAAGCACAATCAAGGAGGTTATAGCGGAGCTCTCACACGCGAAGCGCGCTTAGCGGAACACCATGGGTAAGAAAATGTGGCAATCTACCCATCCGAGAATATTTGGTAATCACGTGACCGTAAACCATCCGCCCGAGAGACCGTCCGTCCGCACCAGAGGCATACCAATGTAAAATAACTCAACCAACAGGTATGGCAACCCAAACGCAACTCGAGGTTATTTTGGCGGGAAATCGCATAGCCACCCGCGTCTTGTAAAACAGCGGCAGCTAAAGAGTCAATAAAGACGACACGGAAAGCGGAAATTGTTTCTGTATCCGTGTTATCTAAAGTATTAAGCTTAGATTAATTGTCATTCCCACAAATTTGGAATACAGAGCAAGAGAAAGACGGAGAAAAAGAGAGAGTAGGCGGAAGGCTAGCGAAACTCAACGCGAAAAAGCGCGACAGAGATCTAGAGCGAGAGATAAAAAAACACAAGAGACATTTTTTGTTGGAAGAACAATATGAAAATTTTGTAGCGCCGGTAACAAAATGAGAAATGCCCGCGGCCACCAATGCAAGGTGAAAATGAGCGGCAGTAAAAAAAAGTGAACGAGAACACGTACGACATTTCCTCCATAAAAAAGTTTCTGGAAGGTCTGCGTTGTAGTCGTGCAAAACAACGGCAAGGAAATGTACAAAAAAAGTGTGCTGCGCGTGCAGAGTTATTTGGTTTGCTAATTAGACCTATTTTTGTTTTTCACCGTTCTCTGAAGTTGCCTTCGCCGCTTAGCATTACACGATTTTATATTTTGTTTGAACAAACTATAAATATTATCGAGAGCTTGACTTTTAGCCCTGGCTAAATCTATACATTATTTGAATGGTCATACGATAAGATTTCTCCGCGGACTCAAAAGTTAGAACTACATAATAAATAAATAGTACTATGTGAAAGTATTGTTGAAGAAGAATTATTTGAATGGTCTCAGGATTTCACAGATTCAAAAGTTAGAACCACCTTACAAAACTCCATCATACACAAAAGCATCAATTCCATCTTCTCTTACCAGTTCCTGGTTTGCTCTGTATGTTTTTCTTTTTATATCAGTCCACTCATTCAAAAGCTTCTGCTCAACTTCCACTTCAAACTTCTGTTCATCTGAGAGGGGAGCAGCTAGTCTAAGTAAGAAGGCAGGAGTTACACGTGTAAAGCTGTACACTGTAGACCTGTTTTCCTTTTTATTCTTATTAAAGGTGGCCAATGTGTACACTGTTTTCAGGATGATAATCTTGGGAGTTTGTAAGCAAGGGAATACTCTTAGATAAATCTAATTAGTAAATTTCAGGAAAACTAATTTTTAACTTCATCCCTCAGGGCAGCCAAAATGTCACTTAATGAAAAATTTCTTAATTTGTTTCCTATGTAGTTGAGCAAATTGCACTACTAGCCTTTGGCTTACGGAGGACTTCGGAGTCGTCAATTTATCACAAGCCTAGAGAATTATCATCTTGCAACAACAGGGTTATGATCCTATAGGTGGTTTTCACGTTACGTCGTCACCGCCATGTTGATGGACGGTAAACAAAAGATCACTCATCAGCTCGTTTTGTTTGTCCACCAGCATTTGTTTATTTCACTATTGTTATTTGTGTGTTTCGAGATTGCATGAAAACCACCTATTTACGACTTCTTTCCTTTACCATCAAGTAGACACTAAGTTATTGGAGTCACAAGTAGAAGCAGAAGAACTAAACCAATCACAAAGTGTGGGAATGAACATTGTACTTGGTCTGTCCTTCCCCTCCTACTTCTGACTACTGTAATCTGGTTTTCACTAGAGTCAGAACAAAATGGAAGTGCTCGCTTCTCTCTGACTCCAATTCCACTGTGTTTATGACCCCACTTACAACTCCGATTTTCAGTGTTTTCACTAAGTTATAAGTAGCCTACAAATGCAGATGTATTTCTGGTCATTGCTTCTCTACACTTGAAAAGTACAACAACCAAACAAAAGGTTCTACCTCACAAATTGTTCGGCTGCTTGGGTTCGCACACATGGAGAGAATCAACGACCGGAAATATGTCTGCGTTTGCTGGCTAAGTTATGAGCACTTTTACGGCTCGCGTATGACTTCAGCTCTAGCCAATGAAAACCAGCTCTAAGAAAGCTTATTTGGGAATTTTTAACAACCAACTTCAACCCCCCACAAAGCTACTGAAAAGCCAATCAATCCCCAACCAGTGAAAGAGTTTTTCAAAAATTTGAAGTGAGTGGTGGTCATAATTCAAAGTAAAAGTGTTTTAACCATTCGCCCCCTGCAGATTTTGCCAAAAAACGCGGTTTGAAGCTAGTCGAGCAGTTTTCTGGTCACTGTCGTGCTATAAAGGCTAACTCTTAAGCCATTTACAGGTCTTACCCTTCTCGAACTTCTGATCCAGATGCAAAATATTAGAAGTTCTGGCATGCATGGAAAGCAAAATTTTGAATATAGTTTTTGGGTTTAAAAGTGACACAGCAGTCTTAACTTCGACGTTTTGCTTTCTCTCCTCCCTCTCTTTTCGCTTTTCTTGCCTCAATTTTTCTTCCTTGGCATTGAGTAGGCTTCATTTTGGTGGGAAAAGTTTTAAAGAAAGCTTTTAGGATCTTAGAGTGAGATGAAAGGAAAGTTAGGCGGGTAGTGGAACATGATTTTCATTGACATGGCAATTTTCAGGTCAATGTTACAAGTTTTTTTTTCCTTTTTCTCCAGTGTCCTTGATTGAATTGAGCTCATTCTGGTATGGTTTGAAAGAGCTCTTCACTCTGCACACGCTAGCGGACAAAGTAAAAATACTGTTGTCCTTGACCAGTAAAACTGATGACGTCACAAGCGGTAAAAGGAACGTGGATCTGCACGGGCGGTTATGGGCGGCTCAGGAGCGACTGGGTTAAGGTGAGGGTTACTGTAGCTTATCACCTTCTTTGTGAACAAGACACTTTCAAAAAGGTGGTAGATAACAACATTTTAAGGTACAATATACCTTGTGCAGTAAATACCTACATGACAGCCAATGGTGTGACTTTTAACATGTGACTTAATGACTCTTTAGTTGTCTCTGCTTTAAAAGAAGAGGGTGGCTGTGCGATTTCCAGTCAAACTAACCTCGAGTTGCATTTGGGTTGCCATACCTGTCACAGTTGATTGAGCTATTTTACATTTCCGCCTGTGGTGCGGACGGACGGTCGGGCGGTCGGTGTACGGTCACGTGATTACCAAATTTTCTCGGATGAGTAGTTTACCACATTTTCTTACCCATGGCGCTCTGCTACGCGCGCCTCGCGCGCGAGAGCTCCGCTATTAAAAGGAAAAGGCCTCACTTAAACGCCTTTAAGTAAAAATAGCCGTCGCTTTCCTGCACTGACACTGACTTTGCCTACGATATTGTATTGATTTCAGATAACTTGCAGTGAAAATTTAAAAGATCTGTTTCAGCCATAAAGTGTCAATTCAGCTCTGCAGGTTAAAGTCTGATTCAGCCCCTCCTGAATCCATTTGAGCACAATTTAGGCCAAAAAAGCTCAATCAAAAGGCTATTCCAGCCCACGCTGAGGCCAATTTCAGCCCTTGGGACCAAATCAGCCCTAGCTAATTGGATTGTACTGGCCCTGATTTAGGGGAGCCAAATAAGACTAAAAAATAGGAATGTATTTTACTCACCGAAACGGCCCCATTTTTAGGGCTAAAACAGATCTTTCTGATTTACAGTGTGGATAAAGCTCAATCATTGCTAGAGCGAGTTGAAACTGCTGCCACAGATCGAAGTTGGTCTTCACATAGACAGCAGCAAGGCCGAATACGTGGCATATAACCTCCGATCGACGTCAGGGCGACCTTTCTGTACCCTAGACGGATCTAGACAATTCAGAAAGCTAAGACAAGTACGTAGGCTCTTGGATAGATCAAACGAAAAAAGACCTTGAGATCCGTGAAGCTAAAGCATGGTCCGCTAGCAACAAACTAACAGTGGTGTGAAATTCATCCTCAGCGGAGATATCAGGATACGTTTCTTAAGAGCTGCCGTTGAATCTTGTCTATTATTCTTGTCAAAGAGTTCGACATTGACCACTGCAGTGGAAAAACAACTTGATGGCTGCTACACAAGGCGTCTACGTGCTGCTGTGAACGTAAGCTGGAAAGACCATATATCTAACAAGGAGTCTCAGTTTCAACAAGTCTCGAGGTACGTCGGCTGCATTTTAGTGGCCACTGTTGGAGAAGCACGAACGAGACTGTTTGCTAACTACTTCTTTGGGAACCAAAAGACGGCAGACGCCGTAAGGCGGCGGGGGGAGGAGGGGTGGAACGGGGGAAGCACCCAACAACAACATTGATTGACCAATTAGATAGTGACACGGGTCTTACGAGGCAGGATCTTGAATCTGCATGTCATGACCAACAGACGGAGATGGAACAGACTTATCAAATCGGTGCGGGTGCGCCCGAAATAGATAGACTGAGATAGATTAACCTTTCCTCGGTCTCCGAGGATGGGTCGGCAGCAATAGCTACAAGCAGACATTCTAGCAGGCGCAAGAAGTTCATATGGGCGAAAAAACGAATCGTGTTTCCCTCGCGCCCCCCTTGAACTCCTGCACCCTTATAACTTCCATGCATCTTCTTCGCAGGCTAGCAACAAACGTCTGTCAGAAAAAACAAACGGAATGATATACAGACATAGAGATACTTTTATTCAACACTGAATTGTCACAACTACATAAAATAAAGAGCTTTAGCAACGACGACGGCGACGGCGACGGCAACGAAAACGTAAATCAGTTTAATTGATATTTTAAACCGCGAGTAAGTTGTCCTTTTATTGGTGACGTTTTCGCGGCCGTCGCTGTCGGCGTTGCTGCTCCCTTGCCTAGTCCCTGTTCAGCGTTTTCTAGGCCTTCTCTGCCAATTCACTAGACGTCTGAGACTATGGACCACAGACTTGCAGATCAATTCTCCTTTTGATTTTTGGAAATAGTAGTACTCTGTAAGTTCTACCTTGATCTTAACTGAAAGAGGTTTCCATTATAACTTTGCAGCTCTAAAATCAATTTGTGGTTAGACTCTGGGATACCTCTTATCTTGAATGGTCCCCTGGAAAAACAAGTTGTGGCTACAGTACCTTCCCTGACTGTTGTAGGCCGAACGCTATCACTTCGTATGTAGAATGGCAAGTGCCTCAGTAAACCGCTCTCTAGAGCTTTCTTTATGTGCATAACTAGTCTCAATGCATCATATATATCATAAATTGCAGAGTGATTTTAAAGCAGTATCCTTGGACTTTTTCTTGTGTTTAGACTGGGTTTAATTAAAATGTGCCTTGAAAATCAAATCTTAAATTCGCTAGAACTTGATGTATGCAAAGGACAAACATAAGTGAAGATCCTGAAATACCCCATTAATATACTAAAAAAAGGGTGATTTTACTCAACATTAGTGCCAAAGAGCGGCTACAACTAAACAAAGGAAAACAATGAAATTAGGGTATGATACTGCGTATTAGTCTACTACCTTTTTACTGGTCACGAGTAAAATAAAATTTCAAATCAAATTTCAAATTTCAAATCAACGCGAGGCTGATTTGAAATTACAAGACCGATTATCCCTGAATGACCTGAATTATACGACACGAAGTCCTATTACTAATTAATCGTGTCAATAACAAAATTCAAGAATCTTAGTTTTGGAATATTTATTAGATCTTATTAATGTAAGTACAAAGTTTTTATTGCATCAGCTTGCAGCTAGGCTCAAAGCAAAAATAGCGTACACTTGAGGAACTTTACCGTTTTCTACATTTTCAAAGCTTTCTAAATCAGGCTCTCGAATTTTTAAAAAATTGTATCTGAATGACAGTCATTGGATCAGACAATTTCGTCCATTCTCTTTTCCAAGCTGCAGCTGCAGTCAGCTGCTATATGGTTAAAAACTATTGGCTTGTAATATTTTCCTACTTGATTGTCGTTGGCTTTTTAACTGTCAGATTTGATCTGTCTGATTACAAACTCCTGGTAATCGAACAGTTTTGGTGTTGCAATAGTAAAATTTCGAGCATTTTGTTTTTGACATGATTGCTACTCAGGTCGCAATAACTATTTTAACGAAGTGCATTAAATCCGAATTGTTGCTGTTACTGTAACTGAATTTGGCCCCTTAAAGTGCGAGTATTTTTGTTTCACTGCACCAAGATATAACCTATTCCCTTTATATTGTTGCCGCCGTTGTCTGGATTCCAATTCTTGTGAGCCGCATTGCCACAAACATTGTTGTCATTGGGACGTCCTCCTGTGCCAAACCCGATTCTGGAATCACAAGTAATGCAGTGGTCAACATCGTTGCTAACGATGCCAATTCTTGCCTTGTACTGGCGACAACATTGAATCCTTCTTTGTTGCAGTACGTCTGTAAGGAGCTCTGCGAACCAATCAACGCCTTCCACGCATCACGACCCAGTAAGGTATTGCGGTATTGCCCATCAGCAATCAGGGAATGCAAAGAGTCCGCTTGCCTGTCGATGACAGCAAAGTTGATGTTACCGGTAATGTTAATACCGAGACAGATTTTAGAGAAGGATGTGTTCCAGTAGGAAGGCAATTTGGTCTCCTCTGCGTCAAACCCAGTCTTCCCTCCGTCAATGTTAAAGGATTGTTTGTTTGTCCAGAGCTCTGAATCGTAGTGAAATGTTCTCTGAAATAGCATGAAAATGAACAGAAATAGGAAAAACTAAAATTAACCTATAACATTGCATGACGCAACAATAACTATTCATTGTAACTCCTGACTTCGCGTTAATTAAAATAAGTATTTGTCGAACTTATTTTATTGGTCATTAGACAGTCTCAACGAACGGAAGTCAACTCCGTTCCCAGGACAACCTTTCCACCCCGCCAGCAGTTTGTAACAAAAAGAATTATTAAAAAAGAGCGTTTTTTTTTTGTTTTAAAGCGAAAAGGAGAGAAAGCAGCGAAAAGACAGAAATTCTACAAAATAATGTTGCTTTTGCTCGAAGTAAATTTTCAAGCCTGATCCAACACTCTCCAATTTAACACGCTAGGTTTACGGTCAAGTCGCCCGAAGTTAAGTCCAGCCCGAAATGCTGAGTTATGTGGCTCAAAATTTTATCATCATGCTAAACAATATGGTAAAATCCCTGTTACCATTTGCCGCGTTTGTTTCTTCTGATCGAAGATTATAGAACGAGATATATTACTCATTTATCGCGCTTGTTTCGTTGTTAATCCAGGGTTAACTTGTTTCGCCTCATCGTCGCTTAAAGAACGAGTCATGTTACCCATTCATTCCGCTTATTTCGTCTCATGCTGGTTTAAAGAACGAGATATATTAACACACACTCTTTATCTAACAAAAATTAGCTTTCAAAAGGTTACGTTTGATCGTCCGGGTGAACGTAGTCCTGAAAGGGTGAATAGAACTGTTGTTGTTGACAGTGACTGACGTTTCGACAAGCTGTGCAGTAGTCATCTTCAGAGTCAAAGTGAGTTGTATCACGTCAGTTGATGGTATGTTGTTTCTCTGTTCACTTCACGCTTTTCAGTCGGGCGACTTACTCTCAGGGTTTCGGGCGACATAACTTCGGGCGAGATAACATTCGCGCGACTTGACCGGTTACTGTTAACAAAGCATTGTGATTCACGTAATGGTTTTTCGTCTACCATTCCGGCTCCAATTGGAACTTGGAAAAATTTGGATAAAAATCTCACCCACAAATTTCCTACCTTGTTTCCGTTTATCTTCATGACCGGCGTCCAACCCCCTGGTCCACATCCAAAGTCACCAATTTGACAGAGAACGGAAGTTGGTGTTGAGTTAAAAAAGAGTTTAACCAGCTGGCTTCGTTGGGACCTGCACAAAAGCCAAGGTGGGCACTTCGGTAAATAATTATTGTTTAAGACAGTATATAATGCAAACCAAGTGATCTGAATTGCCCAGGACTAAAATATTGAATCCAAACAAGAGTTAAATCTCACAGAAAACGTACTTCGTGCACCCAAGACTGTTCATTATTCTCTCTTGTTACAAACTAATACAGTGGTGGATCCAGGGGAGGGGCCCGGGGGGCCTGGCCCCCCCTTATTTTTAGACTAAACTGAGGCCCGAGGGGCCGAAATAAATTTTTTTGGACACAGCTCCCCCCCTTATGTAAGGGTCTGGATGACCACCCCCTCCCCCCCCGCCCTATCTCAAGTTCTGGATCCGGCACTGACAATTCATGCCAAAATGGCAAAAAATTAAAAAAAAAATGACAATTTCACTCACTTGTCTGCATAATGATCATACACTTGCTTGCATGATTTCGGAGCTAAAGGAAAAAGGATATCAACTCGATTTATAGTCACTGCACGTTTACTTCTGGGCTTACTTCTAGGTGCCGAACTGACTGATTGAGATATTTTATATATTTTTACTTTAATATTTTTACTATTTGACTGCATGCTAAGCCCCCTCTACACCTTAAGGATTTCATAAATGCGGCTTTAGAAATAAATCCAAGTCAAACCCTCCGTAAGCGAACACCCAAAATGACAATGGCAGGCGGTCGCTTACAGGAATCAAACCGCAAGGCCGACAAGAGGCCAAAGGACGTGTTTTCTTGGAAGAGGTCAGGACTCATCTGCTTTTTGGAGGGAATTTATTGCATGCAATTTCTTAGTTACGACTCAGTGGAAGTTCCATCTCGTCGCTAAAACGGTTTCGTATACTTTGATTAGCTTAGTACACATGCTACTTGCAGCGAACAAAGAGATCGGACCATGACGCCAAGTGCATGGTTGCTTATTAGAAGTTAAAAACAATGAAAAATTACAAAACATCACCCGAAATAATTGTCGTAGTCGCTTATGAGAGGTGCTCGTTTACAAAAGGTTCTACACTAAAGGGATTTTACTGAGAAACGTTTAGTGTTCTAGATAGGTGATCGCCCATGGGAGGACGATTGGTCGCTCTTACATGGAGGTTCGAAAGCATCTTCATCAAGGTCAAGTTTCATTACATTATTACTATTGTAAAGTGCAAGTCTGTCCTTTGACAACCTTTTATGGGAAACTTACCAAATACTTCGCATAAGTCTCCGACGTAACCGTCTTTACAAGCGCAGTCAAAGGTGTGATATTTGTAGTTTGGTACACATGTTCCACCATTACGGCAAGGCGAAGAGTGACACGCAGTCTAAAACATAAAGAAAGCAAAAACTCAAACTAAAACTAAAAACAAAAACACCGTTTAGCGATATAAAGGACAAGCATTTCATGTCGCTTATCGTAAATTGTTAACGATACAGCCATAAGGTGGGTCTGTTCAGAATATATCTTTAAATCAAAGCCCAGTTTAAATAACTGTTAAATGACAGTTTTCCCAACCCGATTGCCATATATATATATAGTTCAATAGTGAAATCGCTTCCCTTTTATATACCGGACGCCTATGAAAAGACGGAATCCCTTTCGTTCGGAACCTCCCCATAAAGGCCATAAAAGGGAGAGCCCGGCCTACTTGCAGCATACAGGGAGAAAATGACATGGGTTTACCGCCCCTCCCCCCAAAAGACACACTCTGACCAGTAACTATCCTATTCAGTGTTATATCAAGTTTCTAATCCTCGGCCCAGCAATGACTGAAAATTGAATGGCAATATGCGGCACCTGCTTACTCAAACTGTCTGTGTACTCACAGGTCACCCAAGCTCAAAATATGATCACCATCGGTACTGTTGAGTAACGTTCGAATTCGAAATACTCTTTTTTTTATATAACAATGTTATTTTCCGGCCTAGGCTGAATATTGTTATTTTTTGTCGATTTTAGGCTGAATATATTCTTGAATTAATCCTAATTATAAACTACAGCTTACGGCATTTTCCGCTTTAGAACATGATGTATTAGGATTTCAATTACCAGTGTTCTTGCCGTTTAGTAAAAGAAATAATTTTCTACGGTTAAGTTAAAACATAAACTGATGTACTGTATTTACAGATTTTCAAATCCTTTTCAAATTCTCAGCCTCGGGTTTATTCCTAAAATATTCTTAAAATTTCGCAAATTTCAGCTTCAATATTCTTATAAAATATATTCTTATAGAAATCAAAGGCTCCTAGGAGCGAGCTCATGGATGAATTGAATTAGTGTAGAAAAGACAGTTCAATAATCAAAGAAAAACATATAAATGTTTTTGAACGGTTCATTGTGTACGGACTTGCCAAAATACAGCGTGACTCGAAGTATCCGATTGCATGTGCACCTGAATATTCTAGAAACTTGTTATCAGCGCAGCATTTCTACTTACAACAAAAAGATCACTTTTAAAAGCAATTATTAACGCTTTTTAGTTGTAAAATAATTTGCTTTGTCATGTGACTGTACATGTCAAACACTTTCCGAACGACAGTGCACTTTCTTGTAAAATAGCTAAGTTTTACATAAGCCCGAGTTTTATTTAAACCGTGGTTTTAAGCAATTATTTTAATGGACCTCGAAGGTTTCCTAAAAGTGCGATGCTTTTAAATAAATGCTTCCATATGCTGTTCACAAAGAGTATGTAACGGTTAGTATATTAGGGGCACCCAACGAGAATATAGTTTAAAAGCACTTAAACATAGCATTGTCAAACGTATTTTAGTATTTAAACGGTAGATATAGGCATATTTTTATCCCCTAAAATTTTTTCATTTGTTCGGATTTCCTAGCTGAAAGTCTAGTGATCCGAAAATTATAGGGATCAAAACTTACCTTTTCGAAAATTTCAGGTAGAAAAAAGGCTCCCGAAAATTCTAGGCGACCTTTTTAGGGTAAAAATCCGTTAGGAATGGGCAAGTATACGATTTTTTAGTTGTTCGAAGATCCTAGGAGAGGCAGGCAAGCAAGAAAGTTTACAAAAAATGTTCCAAAAAATCTAGATCTCAAATCGTCTTCCGAATAAATGTTTTCCGAAAATTGATGTTGGGTACCCGTGGTATATGTAGAACGAGCTATTAAATACAGAATACAGGCGTTTATGGCTAAATTAAACTGCTTTAGAACGCGCTTTTGATAAACACTAGCTAAAAATTATTTTAATAGCTGTACGTGCTCTGATCTAGCTAAGTATTTATTTAAACGCAGTCGAAGTATCCGATTGCCTTTCTCCACCTAAATGTTCTAGAGACTTGTCTATACAAGCGCAGAATTTCTTGTAGAAATTACATTAATAACACTGCTAAATGGAATCGCCGACAAACAAAAACCTACTTTATGGCAAAGATCACTTAAGAATTCAAGGAAAATAGCGTAACGCTTGTTGGTTCTAAAACCTGTGCTTCCAGTTGACACAACATTAATTCAGTCCTTGCTGTTTGCATACGAAGACAAATGGTCGAATGGATTCGTCCAAATAACAATAAACCACAATAGATACTCCTCAACGTCCCCTTATTCGCTTTTCCCTGAACGAAATCCCATCGTCAGGCTGCGATAGCTCTTTCACACTCCTGTCGATCGCATCTTCTCCATATCAAGTAATATCGGGAAAAAATGTGGCCAATTCGTCCAAATATACAACAATGATCCACGCTCAAAAATTTCGATATCCTTTTAACATTTCTAAGTCCATTTCTTTCAGATGATATTATCAGTGTTCTTTAGAATATTTCCATTTATACAAAACCCATTTCTATAACTGATGTGTCGGGGAAAAAAAATACGCTTTACTAGTACCCTCTCGGAATATTCCAAACATATGCGTAAAAGGCACTTGGAACAAAAGTAATACTAAGTAAGGGAGGTAAGAGTAAAGTGTTTCATCTGACTTTAATGAATAAATTAATGAGAATCGAGTGAGTGAGTGAGTGAGTGAGTGAAAGAGTGCCATTCGAGTGCCTCCAAAAGGCCATCGCACGACTACGTCATCCATGAGCTAAAAAAGAGTGTATAGGAGACAAAAAACGATTGTCTCTGCAGCCTACGAATGTGAAAACGATTTATGATCCTGACGCATAAAATCTTTTAACAGCTGACGGAGGTTTAAGTTTCAGATCGAAATTTTTGGCACAGGCTAAAAGTAAAAAAAAAATGTTATTTTTTGCTTTGTAAGGATCATATTGATGAAAGTTCTGTTTTACTGTGTAAAAGATGTAAAGTGAAAAATGAGAAAAAATAGGTTA
The DNA here is from genome assembly GCA_942486035.1 of Porites lobata. NCBI lineage: Eukaryota > Metazoa > Cnidaria > Anthozoa > Scleractinia > Poritidae > Porites > Porites lobata. Next base: position 3,851,516 of record CALNXK010000015.1, read on the forward strand.
TTGTTGGGGTGATGCATCTCATTCAATTGAATCCTCTTTTAATTAACTTTTTAAGTGACATGCTTGTTCGTACGTGTGCTTTACCCCTTTAACCAACTTGAAGATAAATTAAAAATGACGACCACACACACACATCTCTAGAGGTTATCGTTGGGGTGATGCATCTCATTCGATTGAATCCTCTTTTAATTAACTTTTTAAGTGACATGTTTGTTCGTACATGTGCTTTACCCCTTTAACCAACTTGAAGATAAATTAAAAATGACGACCAGACACACACCTGCGGTACCAAATTTCCTATTTATAACTCCTCTTCCGTTTTACCTATCCAAGCATTCTGACAAAGGCAGATGTTCTGCTGTAAATGGTCTAAAGTGACCGAATCCTCCTTCAGACACAACGGGAAAAGCCATAATTTTAAAAAAAATGTCGGCGGGTTATTGGGAGAAAATCTTAGAGGGAGAACATTTGTGAAGTTGTTTAACCAGTGCTTTTAGGCGGCCGGCGGACGGGGGGGGGGGGGGGGGAGGGAAAATAATAGTGATACCTTAATGGAAAAGTGATGCGAGCTCTGGTTTCTTTTGTACTCTCCAGGGTTGCTGTACTTTTCAGAAGATAGCAACTCGCACCAGAGCTTCCCGTCTGCTCCTTTTGACGCGGCCAAGTTAATAGAAAAACAGGAGGGATTACTTAGACATCGAAGGGCACAGTCCAGGGTGTTGTACACGGCGTATGTTCCAACTCTGGGTACATTGAGGTAATGGTGATCGTCTTTTACAAAAATGTCTTGGCGAAGATCTCGGTGATACAAGGTGTTAAATTCTGCGGGACAAAAAATTTTTAACATTTAGAGGAAACGAATAAACTAAATAATTTGTCGTAACTATTTGTTAAGTCACTGTTGCAACAAGGTTTAGAATACTAGACACTTCCACGTATTTTTTCAACCTTTGTCAAGGACCAGCTAGTGAGTACCGTAGACTGCCACGTATATCTCTACCCCCCCACTTATAAGACCCATGATTATAAGCCCTTCTCTAGCTCTGACGTTTTGAAACTCAATTAAAGACCAGTAAACGCAAAACATTTTTTTTTCATCAGCAGTGCTTTAGCTTGTTTCAAAGAACTTTTTGTATTCCGGTTAAAATCCCCCTTCGTTTATCAGCCCTCGTAAAACCCCTTACGAAGACGTATAAGCCTAGGACTTTTAAGACGCCGTTTACCGCGGTATTCATCTAAAACAGTGGGAAAAGCGCCTTAAACTTTGTAAAATTGGCACATTTGAAACTGATACGTCGGGAACGAGGGAAGAGTCAGTCCATAGTGTAATCCGAAGCGCCACCAGCTCCACCATACTAAAGTGTGCAAAGTTATTTGCGAATTTACGGAGGAAAACCTTCTTTAGTTTTCAATTTATTACTCCCAAACTCAGACCGAGTTTCTCGGCAACACTGATTTCCAGCCGTGTTGAGGAATTTTCACTTACTGGCTCGCGTCAAAAGTTGAAAAGGCTGTGGAAACCTGGTCATTAATTCAAAATTCGTAATTGTCAGTTCAAGAAAATCGACAAAAACTATATATTATAAAAGCCGTGTAAGTAAAATATATAGAATGAAAAAAATAGAGTTTGCCGGTTTACGTGAAAGGAAGAGATTGATTTAGATCAGAAACGACAGTTTAAGAAAAATCGCTAGGCTCAAATTTTCAACGTGCAAGAATTGTTTTTGTGCCATAACATCAACCAAAGGCGAATAATTCAAAGTAACCAGAAACTCAAACCTTATGGAATACCATTTTACTTTAAAGGCATTCTTTGCCTTAAATGTAAGATACATCACCTCAAATTTAGTGAAGTCTTTTTTAGTGCTCTGTTAACTTTTTATTATGTTTTAGCATTTTACTGCCTTTGCCGTCTTTAGTCTGGGTTTTAAACGTTTTATTTATCATTTTAAGACTGATTTGAATAGCACCACAAACCTTCAAGCTGGGCAAATACTCCATCAGGTGGGATTAAACACAAGAAGAAGAGGAGACAACAGCACAAAAATGAAGGATACAGCAGCCATTGAAGGATATGTAAGTGAGTCTTGAGCAAGGCGCGAAAATTTGTGATCATGGTGCTCTTGGATACAGTGTTGCGGGCTGTACCCATACTCGTAAATACTATCCGTTTCGGGGCAGCAAATAATTTAAACTTTTTCCCTTTAATTTTTTAACAATTTTTCCCGAACTGTTAGCCAATGACATTTCACTAAATAATTGCTCCATCAAGAAACTTATAAATTTTGCAGAGGGTATTATTTTCAACCCCTTAATGTCTGCACAACCCTTCGTTTTTCCCACCTGCTTCAAGAGGCATTCTTTCGGTCAACAACCAAATTCTCTTTACCTATTTCTAAAAGTTTCGCAAGAATATTTATGAGAATTCGGTCAATGGAGACAGTCCATTTTTGCGGGACTATATTGGATCGTTCATATATATGTACGGTTCAACTTCTCGAAATTAAACTTAATTTAAACTTGGGAAGATATTAAGTTACTCTCGATTTCTTCCGCTGTTATTTAGCTGAAAGACTCCATTCCACTTTTTCAGTAAAGTAGTGTTTTTTGATAAACGGACAAATATGTCAGTTATGCTAAGTGCTCAGGAGTGAAATAGAAAATACGCCAAGATTTAAAACGGTTTTTGTCCAGATAACTTATTGGAAGAAATTTTTAGAGGCTGTATAGACTGCACCTGGTAGAAATCCATGTCGAGCTGCCACCAGGATCGGTGGACAATATTTCATAACAAAGTCAATATTTGAAATTTCATTTACATAAAGATATAGGTCCTGCGCAAAAGCAAGGTGGGCATAACAGTAAACGAAAAATTGTTTAAGACGTAGTGATGCAAACCAAGTGAATAGCCTGGGACTCAAATATTACATTCAAACATGAGCAAAATCTCACAGAAAATGTACTTTGCGCTCCTGGGGGAAGGGGTACTCCTGGAAAATATACAAAAAAGTATTCTAGAAAGAAACAAAACCTTTCCAGACTATAAAAACAACAAGTTAAAAAAGTCGAAAATTTGGGATTTTTCCAAAGTTTTATACCAGTCATGAATTACGAATAGATTTTCGGTGTAAGGGCTCGTGTAAGGGCCCTTACGCCCTTACAGCCCTTACACCCTTTCACCCTTACAGCCCTTACACCCTTACAGCCCTTACAACCCTTACAGCCCCTACAGCCCTTACGCCCCTTTACAGCCCTTACACCCACATTGGTCTCCTTTGGAGGTTTTTAGACTTTCCGATCACTTTCATAGGGGGGTCCCCCGGGTTTTCAACCTTATGCATGGCTCTTCTTTTCAATCACTATTTTTGCTTCATCTCTTTAAGTCCCAAGAGTGACCAACATCAATTTTCTCTTAACTATATCAATACATCATCAATAGAAAAGGTTAGGAGAATTAACAAAATGATCACCAAAGAAGAAATGCTTTGATCTTATAAGGCAATGTATGGACAGTGGAAAATTGGTATTTGGGTATTGGGGCTTAAAGAGTTAACCAGTGACTGTCCCCCGAATATTACATATTTGTTTTTTATCATACATTGCACTCACTAACTGTCTCCTTATTGGCTAAGAGCCTACAATTAATTTTGGGGATCAGCGCAACCTACAGATCAATTTTAGTTATCAGCAGCTAGCCAAAGGTTGTTATATAAATTTGATAATTAAAACACTTAACTACGTAAATTTACATGTATTTTTATTTATGAAATTTATATAACCCCTTTGGCCAGCTGCAGATAATGATCCAAAATGTTTAGGCAGCAGCTGACATAATGGCAAAATGGCATATTATATATTTTTAAAATAAAAATACATAACTTTTAATTAAAATAAATCGTTCTAACTCTGTACAGACTCCCTTAAATCTATTTAAGCGTTATCTAGTTAAATCCATTTAAGCTTACATGATCACTGCCAATATTAGGCTATGTTCATACTTTAACGAATAGCTTTTCGAAGCGCCACGATAAAATGAACAGTAATTTCCCGGGGGCGGCACAAGTCAACTGAACATCGTGCCGGGGCGGTTGTTGGCAACCTCGTCCCCAGGGGTTTCCATTTTTTAAGGGAAAAGCCCTGGGGACGAGGTTGGGTCGTTGGCCGAGAGGGTCTGGTGCACTAAACTTCAGGCCTCACTCTTGAAGATTTACTTCAGTCTCAAAGGGGTTGCGGAAGACCTCAGATGACAATGACCTCAACCAGGCTGGCGTCCAGCGGTTTTAGTGAAAGAAAGGATTTGGTTGGGGGTGCTCAGTCTCGCGGGCTCATAAAACCTGGTCTTGATCACGTGGGTTGCAGCCCTGACTCCTACTCATTTACTGCCGCAACGGGAAATAAATGAGATTATTATCACATGACCTGTATTGGAGAAACAAAAAATACAAGCTAAAGAGGTCTATTTTCGCGTTGTTCGTTTGTATAGGACAAAGAAATGTACTAGAAAAGTGTGATTGCAAACTTGTTGTTTCGCTTATTATGGCCAAATTCGTTGTATCGCGCTGCGTGTTTCGCAAACTTCGAAGGAATTTTGGGTTTTTCTGTTCCGTCAATCATCTTAGCGGACCTCTTAGGAAACAAATAATTATTTGTGATTGGTGCATTTCGATCCACTTTGTTTGTTTCTGTCTTTCAAGTTTCGTTGCTTGTGATCGCCCTGTATCGGGCAATAGTCGACCAGTTTTCTTCAAATATTTTTCTGATCTTTCTTATTCTTGTCTCTTGAAAGAATAAAGCAATGTCTGCCTCCTGCCATATCGCTATTCTTGAGCAGTCTAGAGTCATTCTCAGTTTTGTTTTTGCGGGCCAAGCTGGGCGAGTGCGTTGCATTGTGATTAACATTAACTCCGGCCCAACTCAAATGTTTGACGGAACAGAAAAACCCATTCGAAGTTTGCAAACGTGCAGCGCGATACAACGAATGTGACTATAAAACAGTCGAGTCATTATCCTCGCCGTCGTCAGCTGTTAACTCCCAATGTCAGGACTTTACCAGGAATTTCCCTGTAATACCCGTGGTCAAAATACTGTTGGTGTGATTTTGATTGGTGCACGCAAGAGAGAATAGCTCATTCTCTCTTGTGCACGCGTAATGCTTGTTTGTGATTGGTGTGCCTGTGTCCAGCAGTGCTTGTTGTTAATCTAGTAAGCCACAACCCCGTAGGACACCTCATGAACTTTACACAACCCACGATTCCTTGTCGCTTCGGCTTCTAGCTGAAAACGCACGTGGCGTGGCATGGCACCATTTGCAACCAGACTGATTTGCAACTGTAAATTGTCATGTCCGACGAAAGGTTTCCACGGAACGAAGAGAGTATGTCAGGTAACCTTTAATATTTATATTGTCGGTGTTGTTTCAATGCATTCACCCGTGAGACTTCACTCCCGGTCAATACCGACACTGAACCGTTTAATGCAGAAGCAACAAGCGCAAGTAGCCTTCGTTGCGTGTCCACTTTTCAGTCCGGTTGTGTCCATGGAGGACTTCATAGAGTCCTTTTGCAAAAGACAAGATGACTTTTTGAAGGGAAAATCTTGCTCGAGTAACCGACGTTTTTTGGCGGCTTACTAGCCGAACTGGGAACCAAATTAAGCAAACATGGCGGAGTCGATCGAAGTCGATGTTCGCTGAAAGGTTTCGGATTTTGTACGGATTCAAGTCCATCCTTTAAAAGGGAAACGCACAATGAACCGTAAAAGGGTTTAAAAACTTTGATGTTTCTTGTGGGATTGAGAAACGAGGCAGTTTCTCAATGTCTGTATTTTTTACTTGTTTTTCAGGTAGCACAGTGACAACTACCTGGGCCGTTTGAGCAGGTGAGGTTAAAGTAAGAGACGTTCCAACCCCTTCTGAGAGAATATTGGAAGGTTTTTGTCAGCCCCAAAGGAGCTAATATGAGAGCCGAAGGCGCCAGTCTTCAGTCAGTCATCTACAGTAATGCACCAGTCAATGTAAACCCCCGCACCCCCCTCCCCGGCCGGGACATGGCGGGGCATTTGACAAGCGCTCACTTCTAAAGTTGCAAAATGCCCTGCAACCCAAGGTCAGGTTTTTCCTCTAATTGAAGCTAACGACCCCGCTCACATCCCCCGCTCTTCACGTTGAGTGGAAGACACAGGCTAATGTAAATGGTTTAAACGCTATTTGTCAAGTAACACATGTCACCGCATACAATGCTTTTCAAATGGTATAAAATGTTTGTGGTGTCTTTATAGTCTACTGTTAACATTTAACAGCAATATTAAATTCTACATGCTAGTAGAAGAGGGTTAAGTGTTACTAAATGCAGTTTAAAAATGTATTCCAAAATTTGAACAAACACACTGTTTCATAGAATGGGTTTAAAGAACACATTTAACTTTCCTGTTCCACCTTCTTGTTTCCACTGAAGACCTACTCCTGGCCAACCTTCAGTTGGCACTCATTGCAATACCAGTGTCCTGTAGGCTCTCTTGTGATTCCAATGCAAGAAAAATGGAACCATTGAACTGGACATTGTGGATTGTCACATATTCAGCATGCAAAGAAAGTCGTGTTCGATAGCCTGGGGCTAGTGGATTTTGGTTTCGGGCTAGTGAATTCTGTTTTTAACTTGCCCGACGAGCAAGTGAATTTTTTTGGGAAATTCAAATTACAGACGTATTGTAATCAATCCTGCTAATCAAAAAGGGTTTTGGGGCTAGTTGAAATGACTCGTGGGCTAGTAATGGCAGGCTGTAAAACTAACTTTCTTTGCACCCTGCATATTTAACAACCCACCTTCAAATAATAATGTTCCTTGAGCTTTCCCCTTTGTAGTTACACTTGTAAAAAATGGTAGTGGTCTCACTCTCTGTTGCATAGAAATTCATGATAATTCAAAATCAGTTAACTTTGCTTATTATTTATATCATTGATGAATTTCAGCCTTCAAATAAATAAAACTGATTAAATTTCCAGACATTCGTGTCATGAAAATACACAAACATTTCAAGACAATATGCCTATGCTACAATACCTGATTTTGATGCACTTGAAGAACTTCTTTTGGCAGTCGTAGAATTCTCTTCCTATTTAAAGAAACAAATTATATAAAGTGTTTTCATTTGCGTGACTACTGGCCATATTGGTTTACTGAAACAAAAGAAAGTATTTGCATAAAAATAGAGTTCAATTCCCAGAGGTTTAGTTTGGACACCAACATGGCTGCCATTTCTTTGTTTTGGGACACCAACATGGCAGTTGTGATGTCATGTGAAAACACTCTATACCATAAAAATCAATGTAATGTTTTTGCGAGGGTTTACATTGACTGGTGCATAATTCTCTAGATAAACAGAATAAATCTGATGCAGAAACCTTTGTTTGCCTTAAAAACAATGTATTAAATATTTTATTTTAGTCAGTAATTGTAACTTAACACTTGAAGTAGATGTGATCAGCTGATAGTGAAAAAACACATTTAATTTTCCAGAAAAATGTCTGTGCATGGCAAATTGAACATGAAGCATGTAATCCTCAGAGGCCAGCGGCATCCAAACTTGAAATAAAAGTGTGGATTAATCATAAAGAGGTAGGTAACACTGTTACACATCCTACATGGGTGTAGACATAACTGGATCGCCTTTTAAATCCCTTTCTGGGCCACTCATTTTCTTTAAATAGAGAGAATTCATATAACTCGTTTCTTATATGCTAATGAAAATTGCTAAATGCTAATGCAAAGAACAGTAGAGAAGGCACGCACCAAACTGGACACTGCTACAAATTCTTAATTGGAAGAGAGTTGGAATCATGTCTTCTTTTGATTTCACGTGCAGGATGCCCAAGTTTCATCCGTGTTTCTCCCAAACAAATGTTCAAATACCTGAAATACTGGGAAAAGCACATCTCAACTGCTGGATTTTTCCTCACTATAAAAACTGAAAGCTGTCAAACAACTGATGCTGCAGTTTTTCGGTCTAGCTGTGGTAAGTGAAAAGACCAAAAAAATCAGCAAAAAGGCAAGTATTTTTAAAAGTACTGCTGTTGCCTAGTACAGAATATTCTTGATTCAGATAATTATCATTAATTTTGTTTTGGAAAAGTGCATCACATTCCAACGTGAATTGCCAGTGAGTACAAAGCTGGTCATTAAACAATATTGTGTGCGTCATTCTCATATAAGAAACGGATTTTACGAAATTGCACCTATATAATATAAAGAAATAACAAAAATAAGCTAATATTTTATTTCAAAAGGCAAGCAAACAAATAATCAAGTCCCTTACCTTCATTGTCTCTTGCTTTTTTTACTATGAGGCTCTAAAGGTGACTGCAGAAAGAGCTTACCAGATACACATTAATTTTCCAAGGTTGTTCTTTAATCTTAGGCTGACCACCTACTATATCTATTATCATCAGTATCTGCAAGACTTTGCGTGTTGTTAATGCGATGACTGCTTGCGACTTGGCTTGCAACTGCTATGACTGCTACTACTAAAAACTACTATTTACTGTACACGATCCAATGAAATAGGCCAATTACGGGTATTTTTAGGTGACAATCACCAATTGAGGATGAACAAGCTTGAGAAAAATTATGAGAAACACCAGTCATAGAATTTGAATTTTTTGCATGTCTTGTCAACCAAATAACGTAACTATGATCTTCATATGTGAAAATATCATGGTTGCTATGGTTACATTATAAATCATGCCTTTCGCACCAAAAAAAATGTTAGTGGTTTAGCATTTCAGTGGTGTTTACATAATAAATCGAACATTACATGACCACTTGGAGATACGAAATTTCTCTTCTGGTGTTGAAAAATTAATGTTTCATGAGGTAGTGATATTTGAACAGAAAATTTTGTATCTCTGTGCTGAGATACAAAAAAAGCAAGAGATATCCATGGAAACCTTGTAAAAAGCATCACTCAAGGCACCACACTGAAGCAGTCTGTAAAATACTGAAGAGATCTTATATTGTGTACTTCCAGAAAATATCCATACCTTACCTTGAAGGGCTCGAATGTTGTTGATAATATTTTTGGCAATTTCTTGCTGTATGGCATCTGATAACCTCCAGGACACCGTTAACTAATAATTAACCATGGAGGTGATGCCTCACACTACTGACTACAGGAGTAATGTCATCTGCAAAAGAACCAGCTACATTCAAACTAAACACCACGTGAACTTTGATTACTTCATTTTACTTAGAACATGTTACAAGAAAGCTTAGAACACGATCAAATTTAATATGATGGATCAAATGTGTAATAAAGCAACAGCTAGATAATCGGAAGTTTACTCACAAGCTGATGACAATTGTATTACACAGTAAGGAAAACTACGACGTAAGCCGTGAAGAAAAGCATTTAGCCCACTGTAGACAAAAGATGGTCAACACAAACAATAATACTTGTTTTGAAGACTGGTAACAGTGAAACAGTTGATAGCTTGCTCAACAGAGAAGCTGACATTTGATATTTATCTTTTAATATTTATATTTTCCCCTGGAAAAAATCTCTGTAAGCAACCCTTAACTCCCTCGGAAATTGCCTACTTTTGGACTCCCTCCCCCCGGAATTTCCGTTGCCCTTCGTGGAGATTATGGATATTTTCTGGAACTACACACCACACTTAGCAAAGGGAGGCCATAGATGAAAAAAAGAGTTTTAAAATTCTCCAGCAAATCAACCTTCTTACTGGACAGAAATACAAATACAGCTACTGCAAATGCAAACTACAAATATACAACTACTACAAATGTCTCCCTTCAGAGTGCTCATTGGCTATTGATTCAGATACATTCATTTTTTGTAAACATTATTTCTCCAGAATAATGTTCATGCTTTACATCTTTGTCTTTTTTGTTGGAATAAAATGGTGGGAATGATGCTACATGTCCAGTTGAACGATGCATCAGATTTCAACATGTCCATATGAGAAAGTTTGACAGGGACAGAAGCAACTAATAACTTTCCAACTTCTGGTAGGTTTAACCCGTAAAACCCTAATGAGCGTTAGCCCAAATAAAGGAAATTTGGGGACCAAACGAGGCAACACGGTATGATTCGCACCCACGTACGACCTTCAAGTTAGATCTGCTGTTGCTCTACTGATTAATGCTGTGAACCCTGCATAGAGCAAGTCGTGGGCAATATTGTGTGGCGGACCGCGTAGAGGGAAGAACGTTTAACCCTTCAAACCGTAAGAACAAAATCTGAATTCTCATTTGTTGCCCCTATTCATTTCCTATAGATGTAGTGAGCAGAAGTTGATAAAATATCAAGCAAATTTATCTTATAGGTGATCATGTCCGTAATTCTCATTAGCACTCTGTTTTACAAAGCATTGATATCAGTTACAAACAGAAATTTCATACTGATCACTCTTAGGGCTTAAAGGGTTAAACGTTCATATCTAATAATCTATTATCTGCCATAGCACTGTGTACCAAATAATGAAACATACAATTATCTCTGGAGCTACGAAATATCCTATAAACCCCAAGCAGCGTTATCGCTACTTTATGTATGTACCCAACCATAATAAAAAAGAAATCTACAATTTATATTTTAACGTTTTGTTATCCTTTCTTTTAGAGTTCCTGTCGCTGCCTAACTACGGCGGAATTGATGTATAAGCTGCTGCATGTTCGGAGGTACATTCTTAGCGGGAGTGAATTTCGTTCTCGGCATCGACAAGTGAGTGCTTTGAGTTTGCAAGTCTTCCGCTTCCTAGATTTCCGCCATTTTCATCTTTAATGTCTTCTCCTTTTCTGTTCTATTACAGAGCACATCAACATTTTTTACCCCAATCTAAAATTATTAACGCGAGCAACGGGAATCCTGGTTTGTCTGGGAACTGATTTTTTGTGTAAAATCGATGGAGTGTATAGGCGTTGAGACGTATCTTGCGTAAACCGCTGACACTCAAAACCGATATTACACAAAAAACCAGGGAACAGAGAAACGTAGGGATAGCAATCTAAAATTATTAACGCGGGCAACGGGAATCCTGGTTTGTTTGGGAACTGATTTTTTGTGTTAAAATCGACGGGGTGTATAGGCGTTGAGACGTATCTTGCGTAAACCGCTGACACTCAAAACCGATATTACACAAAAAATCAGGGAACAGAGAAACGTAGGGATAGCAATCTAAAATTATTAACGCGGGCAACGGGAATCCTGGTTTGTTTGGGCACTGATTTTTTGTGTAAAATCGACGGGGTGTATAGGCGTTGAGACGTATCTTGCGTAAACCGCTGACACTCGAAACCGATATTACACAAAAAATCAGGAAACAGAGAAACGTAGGGATAGCAATCTAAAATTATTAACGCGGGCAACGGGAATCCTGGTTTGTTTGGGAACTGATTTTTTGTGTAAAATCGACGGGGTGTATAGGCGTTGAGACGTATCTTGCGTAAACCGCTGACACTCAAAACCGATATTACACAAAAAATTAGGGAACAGAGAAACGTAGGGATAACAATCTAAAATTATTAACGCGGGCAACGGGAATCCTGGTTTGTTTGGGCACTGATTTTTTGTGTAAAATCGACGGGGTGTATAGGCGTTGAGACGTATCTTGCGTAAACCGCTGACACTCAAAACCGATATTACACAAAAAATCAGGGAACGGAGAAACGTAGGGATAGCAATCTAAAATTATTAACGCGGGCAACGGGAATCCTGGTTTGTTTGGGAACTGATTTTTTGTGTAAAATCGACGGGGTGTATAGGCGTTGAAACGTATCTTGCGTAAACCGCTGACACTCGAAACCGATATTACACAAAAAATCAGGGAACAGAGAAACGTAGGGAAACCACTCAAACTCGGGTACTTTTCAAATTGGAAACTTATGCTAACTTCTTAGTTTCTTCCTATCTCTACAGGCTATGGTAGCACGCTTTGGGATTGCCAAGCGAACTCTATTGATCATGATTATTTCTTCCGCTTTCTTTTTTAAAGAGAGGGCGGTCCACACTACTACAATCTGAAATTATCAACGAGGACAACGGGAATCCTGGTTTGTTTACGAACTGAGTTTTTGTGGAAATTCGACGGAATGTATAGGCGTTGAAACGTATTTTGGGTAAACCGCTGACACTCGAACCGATAATACAATAAATCAGGGAACAGAGAAACGTAGGGATACCAATATTGGAAACTTATGCTATCTTCTTACTTTGTTCCATCTCTACAGGTGAGGGTAGCACGCTGTGGGATTGCCAAGTATACTATATTGATCATGATTCTTTTTTTCCGCTTTCCTAGATTTCTAACGTTTTCCTCTTTATCTCTAGTATTTTTGTTTTAGATCGTCCACAACACTGGACTTTGTAGGCTTTGACTTTTATTCAGTCTTTCAGGGTCAAAGCAAAGATGTGCATAATTCTAGCTTAAAATTATTGGGTAGAGATTAGAATCCTGGACCCTGACTGACCACACACTGCTGCTTTTGCTTCAACTTCTGTATCTTCGAGTGGTGAGTATATCACGTTATGAATTTCTTTTAATTTTCCTTTTTAATATCTAGTCATTTTGAAGAAGCGACTTTTTAAAACATTTAGCTTTAAAAATTGCGAAAAAACTTTTCTTAAAAACATTTAATAAATTTTAAAAAGGGAAAAAATACACGTCTTTTCGACGTTACCGGACGTCATTATCAAGTGAAAAGAGATGCAATATGGATGTTCTATAAATACAAGAAAAACAGTAGTTCATTAAAAGGAAAGTAGCATATAAAAATATGTTACAAGTCAAACAAAGAGGTTAGAACTGATGGAGTCACTCTGAGTGTTGAGGATAGGCTTCAGTTCTTTGATGAATAGCATTTCATAAACGAGGCAGTCAAATTTCTCGTGACATTTCTTGAGAACGCGAAATTGACCCTCATTGAGAAGATTTTTGTCACTGTGCGCTTCTAATAAATGTTTACCGGTAGCTGAATACTTGTGTTCGGCAATGCTTTGATGAAGGTGTCGGGCTGTTTAGCCAACATAATCTGCATCACACAGATCACGTGCAAATTTGTAAACAACGCATATGCTGACTTACAAAACTCGGCTTAATTTCTTAAGGCTTAAGATTTTGCTCCAATTTTTTGCTCACAAAAATAAGCTCAGAAATTCTACCGTTAATATGTTTATTCAGAATATTGCAACTAAGCTAGACAAGAAAACCGACGATGGCAACACGATCAGCATAGTTCTTTCATCCAAAGATCAGATAGCCGCTAACGCAGTGCATAGGCAATTGCGTGATCTCAGCAATAAGATTGCCATCACTTTACAGCCTCCTTAGGAAAAAATGGGGAAGAGAAGCGTCCGTAAACAGCCTAAACAATTGTCCCTTTCGCTGATCTTGTGGAAGAATTATGCGATATCAGCCAGGACCCATAAAAGTGTTATTCTTACCTTAGAATTCTCCTTTTTGTTGCCAATACGGCTAGTCAAATAAATTGTAGTGGTTAGTGTCCAATTGTTATTTTAGATCTGAGACTAAGGGGGCAGTTTTTAAAAGCTAATTTATAATGCTTCCTTGTTTCATGAGGATCTGCCAGAAGTAAGTAAGTGGAAGAGGAAGATTAGTAAACTGGACAAGGACACCAGGGATAAAACATCGGCCACACTGAATCGAAGTAAGTTTACAAGTCTTTCGCCAAGAAAAATAACGGAAAAACCTTACTCAGTAAAATGTCTGTCAAAAGGCCGGGAGAGGCTTTTTTCCAGTCACTGTTGAAGGAGAAATACCAAGGAGAAGAGAGGCCATTGCTGGTTTGCACGTGACGTCACGGCGGCCATATTGGAGGTCAAGAACAAAAGCATTTCTCTTCTCTGGTAACTTAACTCTGTTTGTATTGACCTTCAGCATGGCCGCCTTGTCACGTGGTTGCAAACCAAGAATTGGAGAGGGTTGCTTGATACATTCTGTTGAAGGGGGTGAAAAGATTACACCAAAGTTTTAATTTAGCGGCCCTGCAGAGCAAAGTCTGATTCAGCCTTTCATGGAGCCATTTGAACTCAATTTCAACCAAAAAGAGCCCTTTAAAAAGCCAATTCCAGCCCACGCTGGGACGTATTTCAATCCTTGGGTCCAAATTAGCCCTAGATAATCGTACTGTATTGTTGTTGAGAATTCATGTTAACATAACGTTTACCACATAACCGATGCCAACTACCAATAGATGTGATACACTGGATGCTCATATACGGCCATTTACATTTTTAACATCCGATAATTAATGGACAATTTTAATTTTCTTTCTTAATAATTAACAGCTAAACAAGGAAAGAGAACCTTGAGCCCTAATATAGTGTCGCATCTAACAGAGAAGCGGAACTTATCAGAATTGTTGTTCTGTGAAATAAAACTGGATTGTAAGAACAAGGCACTGAATGTGGAACAGAAGGATTGGACCCTAAAGATCAGTGAATGAATATGCAACTTTAAATGCTGCAGGAATTTATGTCCTCTTCAAAACCATATCAGCAGATGAGATAAAGATTAAGTCACTTTTACAGGAAACATTCGATGAATATAGGATGCTTTAAAACTAACCTTCGTTTTAGGCGGCCGTTTCTTTTTACCAAGTAAAATTCCCGTAGGAAGGACTATGGAGCTTGAGCCTTGGTTCCTACCCAGATTTCCTGCCCGCATTTTTTCCCCTCGGGGTTTTTTGCAATGGGGCAGGTTTTTTCTGGCCTCCGTCTGACCGCTTTTATTTCAGTTGTAAGCGGTAGCTCAACTCTACCAGATTTCAGTCTTCTTCGTTTTTTAGCAATATCTTTCAATTTACTCTGAGGTCAGTTGACCCAGAATAGGTTACAAGTTTTGGCGACATAAATTAAGATTGACTTTAGAATGTACACCTCCAGCCAGGGATGTGAACTGTATAATATACCGTTGGATATTAGCCTGTGTGCTTGGTTGGGTACATGAGTAATAGCAGTGCTTTGGGAAAGACTGAGAAAACTTGACTTATTCGCAGATTACACGTACACTAGTTGGCTATATCGTATAGCAGGGATGGTTCTTGCCAAGCCCTCCAAAAATAAACGTATATGCTTAGACACTAAGTCTAAATTTAAAATAACCATTATTTAACAGTTGGAACTTTGTACATTAGTTCAAAAATTGAAATTAAAAATGTTTTCCTTCATTGTAGTCAGAGAAAACAACCGACATTATTTTGGCGACGCTACCACTGGTTTCCCTGCCAAATGACCTCTGAGGAATGGGCGCAGAAATTCCATACTGATGACGCGTCACTACCCAGATCTGGGTAGTGCTTCTGATTGGTCGTGCGACGTGGGACATTTGATTCAACCAATGAGAAGCACTACCCAGATCTGGGTAGTTACGCGTCATCAGTATGGAATTTCTGTGCTCGTTTCTCAGACGTCATTTGGCGGGGAAACGAGTGGTAGCGTCGCCAAATGTCGGATGTTTTCTCGGGCTATCTTCAGTGGTGTATATTTGTTGTTTACTTCACATATACGCATACTCGAGCGAGTGTTATCTTCAAAGACATTGCAATCGTTCTCAAACGCTAGGTTTACGATCAGTGCATCTTACTAACAGTCACCTACAGATATGTGACCTGGAATCTTACGAAACAACAAATCTTGAAACTCAGAACTATGCAGAGAGCCATGTGAGAATCATGGCGAGATCGTAAAACAGCTCATTGGATCCGAGAAGAAACCAAAGTACCAGATATCATGGAAATAATGAGCAAACTCAAATGGAACTGGGCTGGTTATTTGGCGAGAAGAACGGACAACCGTTGGACAATCAGCATTACGTTCAGGACGCGCCGGGGGGACACAAGGAACCAAGGAAGACCAAGGACGAGATGAAGGGAAGACTTGGATGGTTTCCAAAACCTGTAACCGTGTCGCGCAAAAAGTGGTCCAGTAGAGGTCAGTGGGGAAGGCCTGCGTCTAACGACCGACGTTCAACGGCTGAAACTGAACTGAACACAACCGTAAGTTAACAGAAGCACGTCATGCTCCTTGAACAAGCATTTGACAAACAGCACAGTCCTTTTTCAAGTAAAATATGGCACATCGGGTGTGGTCATGATAACACCTACACAACATACAAATATTCTATCACCTCAAATTCAACAGATTCTTTGGATGGATTTGTGCAACCTCAGTAGGCACCCAAGATATGTTGACGAACAGGAGATTGAAGAGTTTCAGGCATATTAGACAGAAAATATTTCTGATAGTGCAAACGTCGGTCGGAGCATTTGAAGTAAATTGCTTTCACATAATATAAACGCATCATAGTGGCAACCAGCGAAAGGTTTCTAAAGACAGGCTATAAAGCCATAGGGGCAAACAATATTCGCTAAGTAAGCAAGAATTCTAAATTCTAAGAAATAATATTTGAAGACGTTTTAGACAGAAAAGAATCGTTTTCTCGCCTATAAAAATATGCATTTCAGACAGTCGCAAAATTTTGGTATTTTTCATTTTATGTGTTTGAGAAAAACTGCCTAGAAATAAAACTCTGAAGGTTTCGATAGAAAAAAACCGTTTCTACCCTTAAAAAAATATACACTTCAGACATATGCAAATTTGCATATTTTCCAAAGGGATTAAACCAGCATTTTTTCCATCTTCTGTTTTTGGGCAAAAATGATCTTGAAAATAATGTTTGAAGATCTTTTAGATAGAAAAGAATCGTTTCTAGCCCATAAACATATGCACTTCAGATAGGCGCATTTTTCAATATTTTCCAAAGGGGTTAACCCATAATTTTGGTCAACAAATCAAACTTTTCATTTCCTGTCTTTGGGTAAAAATGATCTTGAAATAATGTTTGGGGATCTCTTCGATAGAAAAGAATCGTTTCTAGCCTATAGAAATATGCACTTCAGATGGTCGCATTTTTGCATATTTTCCAAAGAAGTTGACCCATGATTTGGTCAAGAAATGGAATGTTTTTTCACGTTCTCTTATTGGGCAAAAAAAAAAATCTTCAAATAATGTTTAGAAATCTTTTGGATAGGTAAGAGTCGTTTCTGGCCTAAAAACATATGCACTACAGATAGTCGCATTTCTGTATATTTTCCAAGGTCAAAAAGTAAAACTGTTTTCATTTCCTGTTTTTAGGTAAAAATGATCTTGAAATAATGTTTGGGGATCTTTAAGATAAAAAAGAATCGTTTCTAGCCTATAAAAATGTGCACTTCAGATAGTCGCATTTTGGCATATTTTCCAAAGGGGTTAACCCATGATTTTGGTCAAAAAACAGCACTTTTTGCATTTTCGGCGTTTGGGCAAAAATCATCTTGAAATAATGTGTGGGGATCTTTTCGACAGAAAGAATCGTTTCTGGCCTTTAAAAATGTGCACTTCAGATAGTCGCACTTTTGCATATTTTCCAAAGGGGTTAACCCATGATTATCGTCAAAAAACGGAATTTTTTTTTCAGTATCTGTCTCTGAGCAAAAATGACCTCGAAATAATCATTGGCGATCATTTAGATAGAAAAAAATCGTTTCTAGCCTTGAAAAATTTGGACTTCAGATAATCGCATTTTTGATTATTTTTAAAAGGGTTTAACCCATGATTACTCCCTTACACCCTCACAACCCTTACAGCCCTTACAACCCTTAAACCCTTACTGCGCTTACGTCCTTACAGCCCTTACACCCTTACAGCCCTTTACAGACTATAAAAACAACAAGTTAAAAAGTCGAAAAAATCGGATTTTTCTAAAGGGGTTAGTCCATGGCTTTGGTCAAAAATTGGCAATTTTTCCATATTTTTAATATAGGCAAAATAGCTAATCAAAATGTGTTTGAATGTATTCTACGAAGAAAAAAGCCTTTCCAGACTATAAAGACAACAAGTTAAAAAAGTGGAAACTTTGGAATTTTTCCAAAGGGGTTGATCCATGGCTTTGGTTAAAAATTGGCAATTTTTCCATATTTTTACTATAGGCAAAAAAGACAAGGCAAACGTGTTTAAGAGTATTCTAAAAAGAAAAAAAGCCTTTCTCGGCTATTAAAACAAGATTTTCAAAAAGGTCGAAAAATTGAGATTTTTCGAAAGGGGTAAACCACGGTTTTGGTCCAAAAATGGCCATTTTTCCATGATTTTTTTTTAATACAATAAAGACCAGAAAAATGTGTTTTACAATATTCTAGAACGAAAAAACGCCTTTCTAGACTATAAAACAAGAATTTAAAAAAGTCAAAAAATTAAGATTTTTCCAAAGGGGTTAACCCATGGTTTTCGTCCAAAAATGGCCTTTCTTCCATCTTTTTTTTTTGTAGGCAATATATGCCAGGAAAATCTGTTTTACGATATTCTAGAAGAAAAAACGCCTTTCAAGGGTATAAAAACATGACGTTCAAAAATTCGAAAAATTGAGATTTCTCTAACGGGATTAACCCATGGTTTTGGTCCAAAAATGGCCATTTTTCCGTCTTTATTTTTTAGTCCAAATAGGCCAGGAAAATGTGTTTTACGATATTCTAAAAGGAAAAAACGCCTTTCTAGTCTAGAAAAACAACAAGTTCAAAAAGTCGAAAAATTGAGATTTTTCCAAAGGAGTTAACCCATGGTTTTGGTCCAAAAGTGGCCATTTTTCCATCTTTTTTTTTAGGCAACATAGTCTAGAAAAATGTGTTTTACGATATTCTAGAACAAAAAAACGCCTTTCTAGGCTATAAAAACAAGAAGCTCAAAAAGTCGAAAAATTGACATTTTTGTGAAGGAGTTAACCCATGTTTTCGGTCCAAAAATGGCCATATTTCTATCTCATTTTTTTTAGGCAATATAGGCCAGGAAAATGTGTTTTACGATATTCTAGAACGAAAAAACGTCTTTCTAGGGTATAAAAACATGACGTCCAAAAAGACAAAAAAATTCAGATTTTTCCAAAGGGGTAAACCCATAGTTTTGGTCCAAAAATGGCCATTTTTCCATCTGCTTTTTTTAGGCAATATAGGCCAGGTTAATGTGTTTTACGATATTCTAGAACAAAAAAAACGCCTTTCTAGACTATAAAAACAAGAAGTTAAAAAAGTCGAAAAATTGAGATTTTTCCAAAGGCGTTAACCCATGGTTTTGGTCCAAAAATGGCCATTTTTCCATCTTGTTTTTTTAGGCAATATAGGCCAGGAAAATGTGTTTTACGATATTCTAGAAGAAAAAAACGCCTTTCTAGGATATAAAATAAAGATGTTTAAAAAGTCGAAAAATTGAAAATTTTCCGATGGAGTTAACCCATCGTTTTGCTCCAAAAATGGCCATTTTTCCATGTTTTTTTTCAAACGCAATATAGACTAGGAAATGTGTTTTACGATATTCTAGCACGAAAAACGCCTCTCTAGGCTATAAAAACAACAAGTTCATAAAGTAAAAAAATTAGGATTTTTCCAAAGGGGTTAACCCATGGTTTTCGTCCAAAAATGGTCTTTCTTCCAACTTTTTTTTTTTAAGCAATATAGGCCAGGAAAATGTGTGTTACGATATTCTAGAACGAAAAAACGCCTTTCTAGGCTTTAAAAACAAAAAAATTCAAAAATTCGAAAAAACTGAGATTTTTCCAAAGGGGTAAACCCATGGTTTTGGTCCGAAAATGGCCATTTTTCCATCGTTTTTTTTAGGCAATATAGGCCAGGAAAATCTGTTTTGCGATATTCTAGAACGAAAAAACGCCTTTCAAGGGTATAAAAACATGACGTTCAAAAAGTCGAAAAATTGAGATTAACCCATGGATTTGGTCCAAAAATGGCCATTTTTCCATCTTTATTTTTTAGTCCAAAGAGGCCAGGAAAACGTGTTTTACGATATTCTAACAGGAAAAAAAAACGCCTTTCTAGGCTATAAAAACAAGAAGTTCAAAAAGTCGAAAAATTAAGATTTTCCCAAAGGGGTTAACCCATGGTTTTAGTCCAAAAGTGGCCATTTTTCCATCTTTTTTTTAGTACACATAGGCCAAGAAAATGTGTTTTGAGATATTATAGAACAAAAAAACGCTTTTTTAGGCTATAAAAACAAGAAGTTAAAAAAGTCGAAAAATTGAGATTTTTCCAAAGGGGTTAACCCATGGTTTTGGTCCAAAAATGGCCATTTTTCCATCTTTATTTTTTAGTCCAAATAGGCCAGGAAAATGTGTTTTACGATATTCTAAAAGGAAAAAAAACGCCTTTCTAGTCTAGAAAAACAACAAGTTCAAAAAGTCGAAAAATTAAGATTTTTCCAAAGGGGTTAACCCATTGTTTTGGTCCAAAAGTGGCCATTTTTCCATCTTTTTTTTTTTAGTACAAATAGGCCAGGAAAATGTGTTTTACGATATTCTAAAGGGAAAAAAACGCTTTTCTAGTCTAGAAAAACAAGAAGTTCAAAAAGTCCAAATTTTGAGATTTTTCCAAAGGGGTTAACTTACGGTTTTGGTCCAAAAATGGCCATTATTCCATGTCTTTTTTTTAGGCAACATAGTCTAGGAAAATGTGTTTTACGATATTCTAGAACAAAAAAACGCTTTTCTAGGCAATAAGAAGAAGTTAAAAAGGTCGAAACATTCAGATTTTTCCAAAATTAACCCATGGTTTCGGTCCAAAAATGGCCATATTTCTATCTTCTTTTTTTAGGCACTATAGGCCAGGAAAACGTGTTTTACGATATTCTAGAGCGAAAAAACGTCTTTCTGGGGTATAAAAACATGACGTTTGAAACTTCATTTACATAAAAGCTATAGGTAAAACTAATTTTCTTTTAAATGGAGGGAGAGAAATTGATGTATGGCCAAGATTCTCACGCTGGTAGCAAGGTCAAGAAATATAAATGCAAAAGCTAAGCAAACTAATTCCAAGCTAATGGCGTCATTTTGATCTTCAAATACCAATATTATGTCTATTTACTATGATAAACGTTTTTAAAATGCTTTTAAAAACTGAAACTGCAGAACTGTCAGCACTTGCTCGGGCGTGGACAGTGTTAAGAAAAAAGAAACTCGCTAAAAAAAATAATGACTACTTTATTCATCTTTCCCTTCGCAAACAGTCTAGATATCCCCCGATAAATATCGAGATTCTTTTATCCAATCCTGCTACAACGCATCCTCGGAGACCCAGGGGCAGATAGTGGGGACGAGGGAAAGTCTAAACGGGCGGAAAAATATGACACGAAGAAAAGTAAAGAACGGCGAGAAGAGCTGGAACTGGTCTGGTAAGACATTGTCCCCAGGGGCTCTTCTCGCCGTTCTTTACTTAATTTCCTTCGTGCCATATTTTTCCGCCCGTTTAGACTTTCCCTCGCCCCCTTTATCTGCCCCTGGGTCTCCGAGGATGGCTACAACGCAGGCCACCTCAGCGAAATACCACAAATTAAAGCGATAAAAGCCTCAGACGTTAATAGACTGCAGTGGATTCTCACGAAGTCGTTAATTACGGAGCAGGGCGTCATATCTGAGAGTGGGAGGTACGTTTGGACGCTGTAATGGGTCGACCACAAACACCCCCGCAACGGTTTTTTGTTTATTTTCGCGGCGTTTAAATTCGCACGCGAAGAAGAGAAAGCACGATCAAAGGTGTGTATAGAAGCAGCTGAATAAAATATACTGTATTTTTGTCTGTTGAAGTAGCTGCAAACGAGTTCATCTACGGTAAAGAAATTACCCTGCATTTCCCAAAATTACTCTGGCACATTTCCCAATTATTAATAACCTTACCACCCTCCCCCGAGAATCTCGAGGTTCTGCGATACACGTATTTCTAGTTAATAATTACTAGGGTCTGTCATTTACATAAAAAACGTTGAAGAGTTTGACTGGAATGAGCCACAGAAGCAAGGTGTTACGTGATGCAACTGGGCACTGATCTAACGGGGGTGGGGAGGTGGGACTTATTTTAGGAGAAATAAGGGAGTGCCACCCCCGTCACGGGGATACAATTTAAAGAATGTTTCTTAATTTATGGAATTTCCTCCTCCTTTGACCGCTGAATTTCGGCAATTAATGTTTCTTTTCGAGAGTCGATGCTTTATGTGATAGTTTCCATTTATTAAGATAATTCACTGGATGCTTAAATGTTTTAACAACTGTTTCAAACCCAAAGCAGAGGCGCCCAAAGCTACCATCTGCTGACGAAGTTGTCTGTAACTGCTCAAAAATGAGCATAATTCACATCCTTCCACAGGCTTTAACTCACACCGACTAGCGGTGTAACAGAGCCATCCAAAACATGCTTACACAATTGACCTTTTACCAAGTATTTGTTGCTTCTGTCTTTTCAAACCCGTTGTTTACTTATCTGAAAGCAGAGTTTGTTCGTTTCCCAGCAAACGGGAGAAAGAGTTAAGACGCAGTTGATTCAATCGCCATTTTCCCGCGGTTTCTTATTGCTTGTTTGCTGTCAGGCGTCACACGTGATCACCTGAGTATTTGATTGACAAGCATGAGTCCACAGTTGGTTGATCACGTGCTGTTCTCATGAAGCCCACTTCTTGCTGGTGCTGTTTTCTGGGGGTCTCTGGCGTTGTTCGCATCTCTGTTAGTCTTGGGAGAAGAACTGATACCGCGAGTTTTCTGATAATATCGCAGTCTTTCCTAGAAACATAAGAAAAAAAAAGACACGTCAACTTCTCAATCAAGAGTAACTCAATAATTCTTTATGCTGCTTTTTTGCCGCAATTCAGTGAAAACTCTAAAGAAACTTAAACTGAGAATTTTTCTCTTAGATCACATTAAAGATGATTTCCTGTTTTGGGAAAGTCACTGTTGTTTTAAGATTTGTTTTCTTGGTTTAGGAAATTTCTCCATGCTTCTATCACCACTATTACCCCTGCCCCATCGCTCCTTGCTTAGTAAAAATTTGACAAAACTTTTCTGCAAGATGCTTGAAAACAAAAAGCACCTTGTGAAGCACAATCAAGGAGGTTATAGCGGAGCTCTCACGCGCGAAGCGCGCTTAGCGGAACACCATGGGTAAGAAAATGTGGTAATCTACCCATCCGAGAATATTTGGTAATCACGTGACCGTACACCGACCGCCCGAGAGACCGTCCGTCCGCACCAGAGGCATACCAATGTAAAATAACTCAACCAACAGGTATGGCAACCCAAATGCAACTCAAGGTTATTTTGGCGGGAAATCGCATAGCCACCCGCGTCTTGTAAAACAGCGGCAGCTAAAGAGTCAATAAAGACGACACGGAAAGCGGAAATTGTTTCTGTATCCGTGTTATCTAAAGTATTAAGCTTAGACTAATTGTCATTCCCACAAATTTGGAATACAGAGAAAGAGAAAGACAGAGAAAAAGAGAGAGTAGGCGGAAGGCTAGCGAAACTCAACGCCAAAAAGCGCGACAGAGATCTAGAGCAAGAGATAAAAAAACACAAGAGACATTTTTTGTTGGAAGAACAATTTGAAAATTTTGTAGCGCCGGTAACAAAAAATGAAATGAGAAATGCCCGCGGCCACCCATGCAAGGTGAAAATGAGTGTCTGGTCAATGGATGGATCAATATATGTCAAGACCTCTCCGCAGGGTAAGCCGGTCAGAATTAACGAGCTGGAAGACTTAGATTATCTTTAAATGTCCAATCGGCCAAGGAAGACAAAAACTGTAACTTACATTTGGGACAGGAACAAAAAACGCAAAGTTCGGAGAAGAAGAAGGGAAACGCTCAAAAACTACTTTAATTTACGTTTTGTATAATTTTAGTTTTGTTTGCTTCTGTATTTTTTTTTTTTAAATTTGCATATATATTCGTCTTGTTTTTTTGTTTTTTGTTTTTGTTTTTTATTGTAATGCAAGAGAAAGCAAAATACGATATACTTTCTCTAAACGTAAGGGGAATAAGAGATCAAGCCAAACGGAGGAGCATTTTTCTATATCTCAAAGACAATAACTCAAAAATTTATTTCTTGCAAGAAACTTACTCTCAACCAGAAGATGAAATTATTTGGAAAAACGAATGGGGAGGTGAAATATTTTTCTCTCACGGATCCAGGCATAGTAAAGGTGTTTGCATTCTTTTACACCCTACGGTACAAAATAAGATCGATTACTCATTCAGCGACAAGGCTGGAAGAATCGTGCTAATTACTTGTGTTCTGAATTCTCTAAAATTATCACTGGTGAATATTTATGCCCCGAATAGCCAAAGTGAACAATTAGATTTCTTACAAAACTTAAACAATTGCCTTATCGACAAGTCAGAAATTTCCACGCTTATTGTAGGAGGCGACTGGAATTGCACACTATCAAAGATAGATAAAATTGGTGGCACAATTTGGAAACCAACAAATTATCGAAACCTGATTTTGACAACTATGGACGCTTTCGATCTCTTATGAATCAAAAGTGTTAAAACTGAAATCCAGAATAGACTTTTTCCTAGTTGCCAAAAATCTGACACAACATGTGAAGAAAAGCGAAATTTATCCTTCTATAGCACCGGATCACCGAGCAATTTACATTTCTCTGTCTTGGACAACTGAAAAGTCTAGAGGACCCGGACTTTGGAAATTCAACAACACGTTACTGAAAGATGAACATTATGTGTCCAAAATCCGTGAAACGTACTCCCGCACACGCGCTTTTTACTCCAATTTGACAGACGCACGCCTTCTTTGGGAAATGTTAAAAATGGAAACCAGAGCGGCAACCATTGCTTATAGTAAAAAGAAAGCTAAAGCGACCACTAATAGAGAATTGGAAATTAGGAGACAGCTCGAAATTCTGGACCGCAATATTTGCGACAACTTTAACTCTCCCAATATCGCGCACATCCTAAATGAATATGAAGATCTTAAAATGGAACTCCAATCTATTTATGAGGAGAAAGGGAGGGCAGCTATTTTTAGATCGAAATGTCGATGGGTCGAAAAGGGCGAACGTCCAACAAAGTACTTTTTCAATCTGGAGAAAAGAAACTACAACAGGAAAACCATCACTGAACTGCGAACAGAAAGTGAAACAGTAACAAACAACGAGTCTCAGATATTAGAAGCTATCGAAAACTATTATAGCGAATTGTACGCATCAGCAAATAATTCACAGGAAAATAATGTTGATGAATTCACCGAACATTTAAAAATTCCAAAACTATCAGATGCAGACAGAGATAGAATAGAAGGTCCATTATCTTATGAAGAATGCAAAAAAGCTTTAGACACTTTTCAAAACAACAAAGCTCCAGGAGAAGATGGTTTCACGGTTGAATTTTATATGTTTTTTTTCGATCTGCTAGGACACGATCTTGTTGCTAGTTTCAATGCGGCCTATGATGCAAATGAACTCACCATTTCACAACGAAGAGGCGTTATTACTTTAATTCCCAAAGAAGATGGCTCGCTACTAGAACTTTCAAACTGGAGACCGGTAACACTGCTAAATGTTGATTGCAAGATAGCAACTAAGGCAATAGCAAGGAGAATAGAACCATTATTACCAAATCTAGTGCACACTGATCAAACCGGTTTTATCAAAGGAAGATATATCGGGGAAAATATTAGGCTAATAATCGACATAATGGAACATACGAAGGCAGAAAGCATACCTGGCATTCTAGTATCTCTAGATTTTCGGAAAGCTTTTGATTCTCTAGAATAGTCGTTCATGATGAAAGCACTGG
Source organism: Porites lobata (assembly GCA_942486035.1). Taxonomy (NCBI): domain Eukaryota; kingdom Metazoa; phylum Cnidaria; class Anthozoa; order Scleractinia; family Poritidae; genus Porites; species Porites lobata. The sequence goes on from CALNXK010000015.1 coordinate 3,877,160, forward strand.
ATATATTCAATTTCGGAACAAGTATAAAAAGATGGATCAGTACATTCTGTACAAAAATTGAGAGCGCGGCGATAAACAATGGTTTCATGACCAACTGGTTTAGACCGTCAAGAGGAGTGCGACAGGGGTGTCCCCTTTCTCCGTACTTATTTGTGCTTTCCACGGAGATATTATCCAGCAAAATCAGACAAGAACCAAGTATAACAGGAATCAAAATATTCGGGCACGAAATCAAATTGAGCCAATTCGCAGACGACACAAACCTTTTCTGTGCAGATTTGATCTCCGTTGAAAATGCTTTGAAAACGGTGGGAGATTTTGGGAGGCTAGCGGGTCTCAAGTTAAACATAAAGAAATCGAAAGCAATTTGGTTGGGAAAATGGGAAAAAAACAAAAGTTATCCTTTACAACTAAAATGGTTACATAGTCCGACTCGCCTCTTAGGAATTCATGTCTCTTATGATGAGAAGGGTAACAATGAATTGAACTTTAATCTGAAAATACGAAAACTTCAAACAAAGCTGGATATGTGGAGATCTAGAGACCTCACACTATTTGGGAAGGTACTGATAATTAAGTCCCTAGGATTGTCACAATTAATTTATTCAGCTTCAATTCTTAATGTTCCCGAAGATATCGCAAGCACAGTGAAAACAAAGTTTTTTAGTTTCTTATGGAAAAACAAAAGGGATAAAATTAAACGAACTGGGCTCTATCAGGATCTGGGAAGAGGCGGAATACGTATGGTAGACATCGACATAATGTTTAAAGCTCCAAAACTAGCCTGGATTCCAAGATTACTGACTCCAGGGAACCAGAATTGGAAAACAGTTCCTGATTATTACCTAAGAAAATTCGGAGGTTTGAACTTTTTACTGAGATGTAACTATGATGCGAAATACATAAAATCTATTCCATTGTTTTACCGAAATATTCTAGTATACTTCAGTGAATTAAAAACTCTGTACAGCTTTGATCAAGCACAAAATATAATTCTATTCAACAACAAAGAAATACTTGTTGACAGTAAAACCTTTTTTATCAGGGAATGGTTTAAAAAAGGTATCCTGTCAATACAAGATCTCTTAAACAATACCGGTCAACCGATGACCTATCAGGAATTTACGAATAAGTATTCCTGTAAAACTAACTTCCTTCAATACTATCAAGTTATTAGCGCTATCCCAAAGCACTTATTAGCCAAAGCAAAATCAACGAAGCCAATTAATAAAGAGTTATATTCTGATAATAATCTTAGTCTACAATTAAATGAATCGATAACTCTATATCTGAACAAAATCAAGACTAGCGACTTCTATACGTTATTATGCACAAAAATCCTCACAACAGGTCATTCTGGGCCACAGAGATGGAGCAAAGATCTTTCCTTGGATGAAGATAAATGGGAAAAAATATTCACCTCCCTAAAAACCGTCTGTAGAGAGACCAAATTAAAGGAATTTCAATATAAATTAATCCACCGAATTGTAGTCACCAAAAAGGAACTTTACCGCTATGGAATCAAGGAAGACGATGAATGTATATATTGTGGTGAAAAAGACTCTATTAATCATACTTTTAGAGATTGTCATTTCGTCAAGATTTTCATTCAACGGGTTATCAACTGGTTCAATATAGAAAACAAGATCAATCTCAACCCATCTAGCGAAGAAAGACTGTTCGGCATCCTCTCGGACTTACATGAAAAGGTACTAGTAAGGAAATTCAATTATACCATGTTGTTTATGAGATACTACATCTACGCCAACAAACTACACAACAAACCAATTCTCCTCCAAGACTTCGTTGGTAAAATGATAATTAAATACAGAATTGAAAAGCTATAAAATAGACATGAAAAGTAACTCCTCTGACCTTTTTTTTTTTTTTTTTTTTTTTTTTTTTTTGTGCGTGTTTATGTGGGGGTGTGTGTGTGTGTGAAGTACTAGAATTGTAAGTAGTGTAACCATTGTAATTATTAGTAGTACGAGCATCGTATGGATGGTATTGTCAGTATAGCCAATATTGTAAATAGTGCAAGTATAGTGAATATTGTTAGTAGTATTTAGTTTCAGTAGTGTTTAGTACTGTAAACATTTAATATATGTCTGTAAGGCAAAAAAAATAAATAAAAAAAAAAAAAAAAAAAAAAAAAAAAAAAAGAAAATGAGCGGCAGTAAAAAAAAGTGAACGAGAACACGTACGACATTTCCTCCATAAAAAAGTTTCTGGAAGGTCTGCGTTGTAGTCGTGCAAAACAACGGCAAGGAAATGTACAAAAAAGTGTGCTGCACGTGCAAAGTTGTTTTGTTTGCTAATTAGACCTATTTTTATTTTTCACCGTTCTCTGAAGTTGCCTTCGCCGCTTAGCATTACACGATTTTATATTTTGTTTGAACAAACTATAAATATTATCGAGAGCTTGACTTTTAGCCCTGGCTAAATCTATACATTATTTGAATGGTCATACCATAAGATTTCTCCGCGGACTCAAAAGTTAGAACTACATAATAAATAAATAGTACTATGTGAAAGTATTGTTGAAGAGGAATTATTTGAATGGTCTCAGGATTTCACAGACTCAAAAGTTAGAACCACCTTACAAAACTCCATCATACACAAAAGCATCAATTCCATCTTCTCTTACCAGTTCCTGGTTTGCTCTGTATGTTTTTCTTTTTATATCAGTCCACTCATTCAAAAGCTTCTGCTCAACTTCCACTTCAAACTTCTGTTCATCTGAGAGGGGAGCAGCTAGCCTAAGTAAGAAGGCAGGAGTTACACGTGTAAAGCAGTACACTGTAGACCTGTTTTCCTTTTTATTCTTATTAAAGGTGGCCAATGTGTACACTGTTTTCAAGACGATAATCTTGGGAGTTTGTAAGCAAGGGAATACTCTTTGATAAATCTAATTAGTAAATTTCAGGAAAACTAATTTTTAACTTCATCCCTCAGGGTAGCCAAAATGTCACTTAATGAAAAATTTCTTAATTTGTTTCCTATGTAGTTGAGCAAATTGCACTACTAGCCTTTGGCTTACGGAGGACTTTGGAGTCGTCAATTTATCACAAGCCTAGAGAATTATCATCTTGCAACAACAGGGTTATGATCCTGTAGGTGGTTCTCACGTTACGTCATTGCCGCCATGATGGTGGACGGTAAACAAAAGATCGCTCATCAGCTCGTTTTGTTTGTCAACCAGCATTTGTTCATTTCACTATTGTTATTTGTGTCTTCCGAGATTGCATGAAAACCACCTATTTACGACTTCTTTCCTTTACCATCAAGTAGACACTAAGTTATTGGAGTCACAAGTAGAAGCAGAAGAACTAAACCAATCACAAAGTGTAGGAATGAACATTGTACTTGGTCTGTCCTTCCCCTCCTACTTCTGACTATTGTAATCTGGTTTTCACTAGAGTCAGAACAAAATGGAAGTGCTCGCATCTCTCTGACTCCAATTCCATTGTGCTTATGACCCCACTTACAACTCCGATTTTCAGTGTTTTCACTAAGTTATAAGTAGCCTACAAATGCAGATGTATTTCTGGTCATTGCTTCTCTACACTTGAAAAGTACAACAACCAAACAAAAGGTTCTACCTCACAAATTGTTCGGCTGCTTGGGTTCGCACACGTGGAGAAAATCAACGACCGGAAATACGTCTGTGTTTGCTGGCTAAGTTATGAGCACTTTTACGGCTCGCGTATGACTTCAGCTCTAGCCAATGAAAACCAGCTCTAAGAAAGCTTATTTGGGAATTTTTAACAACCAACTTCAACCCCCTACAAAGTTACTGAAAAGCCAATCAATCCCCAACCAGTGAAAGAGTTTTTCAAATATTTGAAGTGAGTGGTGGTCATAATTCAAAGTAAAAGTGTTTTAACCATTCGCCCCTTGCAGATTTTGCCAAAGAACGCGGTTTGAAGCTAGTCGAGCAGTTTTCTGGTCACTGTCGTGCTATAAAGGCTAACTCTTAAGCCATTTACAGGTCTTACCCTTCTCAGACTTCTGATCCAGATGCAAAATATTAGCTTGCGAAGTTCCGGCATACACAGAAAGCAAACTTTTGAAATAGTTTTTGGGTTTAAAAGTGACACAGCAGTCTTAACTATTACGTTTCGCTTTCTCTCCTCCCTCTTTTTCACTTTTCTTGCCTCAATTTTTCTTCCTGGGCATTGAGTAGGCTTCATTTTGGTGGGAAAAGTTTTAAAGAAAGCTTTTAGGATCTTAGAGTGAGATGAAAGGAAAGGTAGGCGGGTAGTGGAACATGATTTTCATTGACATGGCAATTTTCAGGTCAATGTTACATGTTTTTTTTCCTTTTTCTCCAGTGTCCTTGATTGAATTGAGCTCATTCTGGTACGGTTTGAAAGAGCTCTTCACTCTGCACACGCTAGCGGACAAAGTAAAAATACTGTTGTCCTTGACCAGTAAAACTGATGACGTCACAAGCGGTAAAAGGAACGTGGATCTGCATGGGCGGTTATGGGCGGCTCAGGAGCGACTGGGTTAAGGTGAGGGTTACTGTAGCATATCACCATCTTTGGGAACAAGACACTTTCAAAAAGGTGGTAGATAACAACATTTTAAGGTACAATATACCTTGTGCAGTAAATACCTACATGACAGCCAATGGTGTGACTTTTAACATGTGACTTAATGACTCTTTAGTTGTCTCTGCCTTACAAGAAGAGGGTGGCTGTGCGATTTCCAGTCAAACTAACCTCGAGTTGCATTTGGGTTGCCACACCTGTCACAGTTGATTGAGCTATTTTACATTTCCGCCCGTGGTGCGGACGGACGGTCGGGCGGTCGGTGTACGGTCACGTGATTACCAAATTTTCTCGGATGAGTAGTTTACCACATTTTCTTACCCATGGCGCTCTGCTACGCGCCCCTCGCGCGCGAGAGCTCCGCTATTAAAAGAAAAGGCCTCACTTAAACGCCTTTAAGTAAAAGTAGCCGTCGCTTTCCTGCACTGACACTGACTTTGCCTACGATATTGTATTGATTTCAGATAACTTGCAGTGAAAATTTAAAAGATCTGTTTCAGCCATAAAGTGTCAATTCAGCTCTGCAGGTTAAAGTCTGATTCAGCCCCTCCTGAAGCCATTTGAGCACAATTTAGGCCAAAAAAGCTCAATCAAAAGGCTATTCCAGCCCACGCTGAGGCCAATTTCAGCCCTTGGGACCAAATCAGCCCTAGCTAATTGGATTGTATTGGCCCTGATTTAGGGGAGCCAAATAAGACTAAAAAATAGGAATGTATTTTACTCACCGAAACGGCCCCATTTTTAGGGCTAAAACAGATCTTTCTGATTTACATTGTGGATAAAGCTCAATCATTGCTAGAGCGAGTTGAAACTGCTGCCACAGATCGAAGTTGGTCTTCACATAGACAGCACCAAGACCGAATACGTGGCATATAACCTCCGATCGACGTCAGGGCGACCTTTCTGTACCCTAGACGGATCTAGACACTTCAGAAAGCTAAGACAAGTACGTAGGCTCTTGGATAGATCAAACGAAAAAAGACCTCGAGATCCGTGAAGCTAAAGCATGGTCCGCTAGCAACAAACTAACAGTGGTGTGAAATTCATCCTCAGCGGAGATATCAGGATACGTTTCTTAATAGCTTCAGTTGAATCTTGTCTATTATTCTTGTCAAAGAGTTCGACATTGACCACTGCAGTGGAAAAACAACTTGATGGCTGCTACACAAGGCTTCTACGTGCTGCTCTAAACGTAAGCTGGAAAGACCATATATCTAACAAGGAGTCTCAGTTTCAACAAATCTCGAGGTACGTCGGCTGCATTTTAGTGGCCACTGTTGGAGAAGCACGAACGAGACTGTTTGCTAACTACTTCTTTGGGAACCAAAAGACGGCAGACGCCGTAAGGCGGCGGGGGGAGGGGGGGGGGAGGAGGGGGGAACGGGGGAAGCACCCAACAACAACATTCATTGACCAATTAGATAGTGACAGGGGTCTTACGAGGCAGGATCTTGAATCTGCATGTCATGACCAACAGACGGAGATGGAACAGACTTATCAAATCGGTGCGGGTGCGCCCGAAATAGATAGACTGAGATAGATTAACCTTTCCTCGGTCTCCGAGGATGGGTCGGCAGCAATAGCTACGTGCAGACATTCTAGCAGGCGCAAGAAGTTCATATGGGCGAAAAAACGAATCGTGTTTCCCTCGCGCCCCCCTTGAACTCCTGCACCCTTATAACTTCCATGCATCTTCTTCGCAGGCTAGCAACAAACGTCTATCAGAACAAACAGACGGAATGATATACAGACATAGAGATACTTTTATTCAACACTGAATTGTCACAACTACATAAAATAAAGAGCTTTAGCAACGACGACGGCGACGGCGACGGCAACGGCAACGAAAACGTAAATCAGTTTAATTGATATTTTAAACCGCGAGTAAGTTGTCCTTTTATTGGTGACGTTTTCGCGGCCGTCGCTGTCGGCGTTGCTGCTCCCTTGCCTAGTCCCTGTTCAGCGTTTTCTAGGCCTTCTCTGCCAATTCACTAGACGTCTGAGACTATGGACCACAGACTTGCAGATCAATTCTCCTTTTGATTTTTGGAAATAGTAGTACTCTGTAAGTTCTACCTTGATCTTAACTGAAAGAGGTTTCCATTATAACTTTGCAGCTCTAAAATCAATTTGTGGTTAGACTCTGGGATACCTCTTATCTTGAATGGTCCTCTACGAAAACAAGTTGTGGCTACAGTACCTTCCCTGACTGTTGTAGGCCGAACGCTATCATTTCATATGTAGAATGGCAAGCACCTCAATAAACCGCTCTGTAGAGCTTTCTTTATGTGCATAACTAGTCTCAATGCATCATATATATCATAAATTGCAGAGTAATTTTAAAGCAGTATTCTTGGACTTTTTCTTGTGTTTAGACTGGGTTTAATTAAAATGTGCCTTGAAAATCAAATCTTAAATTCGCTAGAACTTGATGTTTGCAAAGAACAAACATAAGTGAAGATCCTGAAATACCCCATTAATATACTAAAAAAAGGGTGATTTTACTCATCATTAGTGCCAAAGAGCGGCTACAACTAAACAAAGGAAAACAATGAAATTAGGGTATGATACTGCTTATTAGTCTACTATCTTTTTACTGGTCACGAGTAAAATAAAATTTCAAATAAAATTTCAAATTTCAAATCAACACGAGGCTGATTTGAAATTACAAGACCGATTATCCCTGAATGACCTGAATTATACGACACGAAGTCCTATTACTAATTAATCGTGTCAATAACAAAATTCAAGAATCTTAGTTTTGGAATATTTATTAGATCTTATTAATGTAAGTACAAAGTTTTTATTGCATCAGCTTGCAGCTAGGCTCAAAGCAAAAATAGCGTACACTTGAGGAACTTTACCGTTTTCTACGTTTTCAAAGCTTTCTAAATCAGGCTCTCGAATTTTTAAAAAATTGTATCTGAATGACAGTCATTGGATCAGACAATTTCGTCCATTCTCTTCCAAGCTGCAGCTGCAGTCAGCTGCTATGTGGTTAAAAACTATTGGCTTGTAATATTTTCCTACTTGATTGTCGTTGGCTTTTTAACTGTCAGATTTGATCTGTCTGATTACAAACTCCTGGTAATCGAACAGTTTTGGTGTTGCAATAGTAAAATTTCGAGCATTTTATTTTTGACACGATTGCTATTCAGGTCGCAATAACTATTTTAACGAAGTGGATTAAATCTGAATTGTTGCTGTTACTGTAATTGAACTTGGCCTCTTAAAGTGCGATAATTTTTGTTTCACTGCACCAAGATATAACCTATTCCCTTTATATTATTGCCGCCGTTGTCTGGTTTCCAATTCCTGTGAGCCGCATTGCCACAAACATTGTTGTCACCGGGACGTCCACCTGTGCCAAACCCGATTCTGGAATCACAAGTAATGCAGTTGTCAAAATCGTTACTAATGATGCCAATTCTTGCCCGTGCTCTTCGGCTGTCATTGTCGCTTCCCATGAATTCCCCTTCAACATTGAATCCTTCAACGTTGCAGTACGTCTGTAAGGAGCCCCGTGAACCAATCAGCGCCTTCCACGCGTCACGTCCTAGCGAGGTGTTACGCTTTTGCCCATCAGCAATCAGGGAATGCAAAGAGTGCGCTTGCCTGTCGATGACAGCAAAGTTGATGTTACCGGTAATGTTAATACCGAGACAGATTTTAGAGAAGGATGTGTTCCAGTAGGAAGGCAATTTGGTCTCCTCTGCGTCAAACCCAGTCTTCCCTCCGTCAATGTTAAAGGATTGTTTGTTTGTCCAGAGCACTGAATCGTAGTGAAATGTTCTCTAAAATAGCATGAAAATGAACAGAAATAGGAAAAACTAAAATTAAGCTATAACACTGTATGACGCAACAATAGCTATTCATTGTAACTCCTGGCTTCGCGTTAATTAAAATAAGTATCTGTCGAACTTGTTAGTTATTAGACAGTCTCAAAGAACGGAAGTCAACCTTGTTCCCAGGACAACCTTTCCACCCCGACAGCAGTTTGTAACAAAAAGAATTATTAAAAAAGAGCGTTTTTTTTGTTTTAAAGCGAAAAGGAGAGAAAGCAGCGAAATGACAGAAATTCTACAAAATAATGTTGCTTTTGCTTGATGTAAATTTTCAAGCCTGATCCAACACTCTCCAATTTCACACGCTAGGTTTACGGTCAAGTCGCCCGAAGTTAAGTCCAGCCCGAAATGCTGAGTCATGTGGCTCAAAATTTTATCATCATGCTAAACAATATGCTAGAATCCCTGTTACCATTTGCCGCGTTTGTTTCTTCTGATCGAAGATTATAGAACGAGATATATTACTCATTTATGGCGCTTGTTTCGTTGTTAATCCAGGGTTAACTTGTTTCGCCTCATCGTCGCTTAAAGAACGAGTCATGTTACCCATTCATTCCGCTTATTTCGTCTCATGCTGGTTTAAAGAACGAGATATATTAACACACACTCTTTATCTAACAAAAATTAGCTTTCAAAAGGTTGAGTTTGATCGTCCGGGTGAACGTAGTCCTGAATAGGACTGTTGTTGTTGACAGTGACTGACGTTTCGACAACCTGTGCAGTAGTCATCTTCAGAGTCAAAGTGAGTTGTATCACGTCAGTTGATGGTATGTTGTTTCTCTGTTCACTTCACGCATTTCAGTCGGGCGACTTACTCTCAGCGTGTCTAAGGGTTTCGGGCGACATAACTTCTGGCGAGATAACATTCGCGCGACTTGACCGGTTACTGTTAACAAAGCATTGTGATTCACGTAATGGTTTTTCGTCTACCATTCCGGGTCCAACTGGAACTTGGAAAAATTTGGATAAAAATCTCACCCACAAATTTCATACCTCTCTGCCGTTTATCTTCATGACCGGCGTCCAACCCCCTGGTCCACATCCAAAGTCACCAATTTGACAGAGAACGGAAGTTGGTGTTGAGTTAAAAAAGAGTTTAACCAGCTGGCTTCGTTGGGACCTGCACAAAAGCCAAGCTGGGAACTTCGGTAAATAATTATTGTTTAAGACAGTATATAATGAAAACCAAGTGATCTAAATGACCCAGGATTAAAATATTGAATTCAAACAAGAGTTAAATCTCACAGAAAACGTACTTCGTGCACCCAAGACTGTTCATTATTCTCTCTTGTTACAAACTAATACAGTGGTGGATCCAGGGGAGGGGCCCGGGGGGCCTGGCCCCCCCTTATTTTTAGACTAAACTGAGGCCCGAGCGGCCGAAACAAAATTTTTTGGAGACAGCTCCCCCACTTATGTAAGGGTCTGGATGACCGCCCGCCCCCCCCCCCCCCCACCCTATCTCAAGTTCTGGATCCGGCACTGACAATACATGCCAAAATGGCAAAAAAATTAAAAAAAAAAAAAATGACAATTTCACTCACTTGTCTGCATAATGATCATACACTTGCTTGCATGATTTCGGAGCTAAAGGAAAAAGGATATCAAATCGATTTAAAGTCACTACAATAGTATATGTTTACTCTTGGGCTTACTTCTAGGCGCCGAACTAACTGATTGAGATATTTTATATATTTTACTTTAATATCTTAACTATTTGACTGCTTGCTAAGCCGCTTTTACCCCTTCAGGATTTTATAAATGCAGCGTTAGAAATAAATCCAAATCAAACGTTCTGTAAGCGAACACCCAAAATACCAGGGAAGATTATATGGTTGCTTACGGCAGGCGGTCGCTTACAAGAATCAAACCGCAGGGGACTCTACTGAGAAGAGGCACGAGAACATGGTTTCTTGGAAAAGGTCAGGACTCATCTGCTTTTTGGTGGGAGTTTATTGCATGCACTTTCTTAGTTACGACTGAGTGGTAGTTCCATGTCGTTGTTAAAAGGGTTTTGTATACTTTGAGTGGCTTAGTACAAATGGTACATGCAGCGAACAAAGAGATCGGACCATGACGTCAAATTGGTTGCTTATTAGAAGTTAAAAACAATGAAAAATTACAAAACGTCACCCGAAATAATTGTCGTAGGCGCTTATGAGAGGTGCTCGTTTACAAAAGGTTCCAAGCTAAAGGATTTAACTGAGAAAAGTTGGTGTTCTAGATAGGTGATCGCCCGTGGGAGGACGATTGGTCGCTCTTACATGGAGCTAGGTTCGAATGCATCTACATCATTGTCAAGTTTCATTACATTATTACTATTGTAGGGGGAGGCAGCGTGGCCGAGTGGTCAGCGCGTCGGACTCGCAATCCGGCGGTCCCGGGTTCGAGTCCCGCTCTGGCCACTTGCTGGATTTGTGCTCGGTCGTCCCGAGTTCAAATTCTCGGCCACGCTTGTAAATAGCCAACTGGTTGCCTTCTGCCAGTTGGGGTTTTTAATCCTGTTATGTTGTATTTGAATTATTTGTTTCTAAATATTTGAGTGTAGTGCCTGTAAATTAGCTGACTAGCTAAGTGCACCTTCCACTATAAACATGCCTTTAACCTTTTTATTGTAAGGTGCAAGTCTGTCCTTTGACAACCTTTTATGGGAAACTTACCAAATACTTCGCATAAGTCTCCGACGTAACCGTCTTTACAAGCGCAGTCAAAGGTGTGATATTTGTAGTTTGGTACACATGTTCCACCATTACGGCACGGCGAAGAGTGACACGCAGTCTAAAACATAAACAAACAAAAACTCAAACTAAAACTAAGAACAAAAAGACCGTTAAACGATATAAAGGACAAACATTTCATGTCGCTTATGATAAATTGTTAACGATACAATAATAACAACAACAACAACAATAATAATAATAATAATAATAATAATAATAATAATGATGATGATGATGATGATGATTTGGAGGTAGTACATCCACAAAGTGGTTCGTCGTCTACCTGATTCCTGATCGAACTGGAATTTGGAAATGTTGGTTTTTGAGGAGAGGGAAAACCGGAGTACCCGGAGAAAAACCTCTCGGAGCAAAGGAGAGAACCAACAACAAACTCAACCCACATATGGCGTCGACCCCGGGATTTGAGCGCTCTCACCACTGCGCCATCCCTTGCTCCCCATACAGTCATAAGGTGGGTCTGTTCGGAATACCTTTAAATCAAAGACCAGTTTAAATACCTATTAAATGTCAGAATTCCCCACCTGATCGTCATCTATATCTAGTTCAATTGTGAAATCCCTTCTCTTTTATATATCCGACGCCTATGAAAAGAAGGAATCCCTGTCGTTCGGAACCTTCCCATAAGGGCCATAAAAGGGAGAGCCCGGCCTACTTGCAGCATACAGCGAGAAATGACATGGGTTTACCGCCCCTCCGCCCAAAAACACGCTCAGACCAGTAACTATCCTATTCAGTGTTATATTAAGTTTCTAGTCCTCCCAAAAGAGTGTTTTGGCGATAAAAAACGATTGTTTCTACAGCCTACGAATGTGAAAAGGATTTAAATGAAACTGAATCGAAAGAAGAACTGCGAAACAGTCAAGTTAAGTAAGGTTGCCTGATTTTTATCACCAATCGTTTTCCATTCGCGGGCTACAGAAAGAAGACCTTTTTTTCGCCCATACAAATCTTATATTTCGAGAAAAGAGAAAAAGTGAGAAAGATTAGTTTATTGATGGTGTGATGCATCTCATTCGGTTGAATCCTCTTTTAATTAACTGTGATATTTTTGTTTGCACGGAACGCCTGTGGTTTGTTTACCTTTTTAACCAACTTGAAGACAGTAAATTGAAATGACGACCGGTACACACACCTGCGGTATCAAATTTCCTATTCATCAACTCCTCTTTCATTTTTACTTATCCAAGCAAACATAGAGACCCATTCTGATAAAGGCAGATGTTCTGCTCTAAATGGGTCTAAAGTGAATAAGTGTATGGGAGACAAAGAACGATTGTCTCTGCAGCCTACGAATGTGAGAACGATTTATGATCCTGACGCATAAAATCTTTTAACAGCTGACGAAGGTTTCAGTTTCAGATCGAAATTTTTGGCACAGACTGAAAGTAAAAAAAAAATGTTATTTTTTGCTTTGCACGGATCATATTGATGAAAGTTCTGTTTTACTGTGTAAAAGATGTAGAGTGAAAAATGAGAAAAAATAGGTTATTGTTGGGGTGATGCATCTCATTCGATTGAATCCTATTTTAATTAACTTTTTAAGTGACATGTTTGTTCGTACGTGTGCTTTACCCCTTTAACCAACTTGAAGATAAATTAAAAATGACGACCATACACACACACCTCTAGAGGTTATTGTTGGGGTGATGCATCTCATTCGATTGAATCCTCTTTTAATTAACTTTTAAAGTGACATGTT
>CALNXK010000015.1:3895000-4007500 GCA_942486035.1 Porites lobata
AGACGGAGAAAAAGAGAGAGTAGGCGGAAGGCTAGCGAAACTCAACGCGAAAAAGCGTGACAGAGATCTAGAGCGAGAGATAAAAAAACACAAGAGACATTTTTTGTTGGAAGAACAATATGAAAATTTTGTAGCGCCGATAACAAAATGAGAAATAAAAAAGAAGTAAAAAAAAGTGAACGAGAACACGTACGACATTTCCTCCATAAAAAAGTTTCTGGAAGGTCTGCGTTGTAGTCGTGCAAAACAACGGCAAGGAAATGTACAAAAAAAGTGTGCTGCGCGTGCAAAGTTATTTGGTTTGCTAATTAGACCTATTTTTGTTTTTCACCGTTCTCTGAAGTTGCCTTCGCCGCTTAGCATTACACGATTTTATATTTTGTTTGAACAAACTATAAATATTATCGAGAGCTTGACTTTTAGCCCTGGCTAAATCTATACATTATTTGAATGGTCATACCATAAGATTTCTCCGCGGACTCAAAAGTTAGAACTACATAATAAATAAATAGTACTATGTGAAAGTATTGTTGAAGAGGAATTATTTGAATGGTCTCAGGATTTCACAGACTCAAAAGTTAGAACCACCTTACAAAACTCCATCATACACAAAAGCATCAATTCCATCTTCTCTTACCAGTTCCTGGTTTGCTCTGTATGTTTTTCTTTTTATATCAGTCCACTCATTCAAAAGCTTCCGCTCAACTTCCACTTCAAACTTCTGTTCATCTGAGAGGGGAGCAGCTAGCCTAAGTAAGAAGGCAGGAGTTACACGTGTAAAGCTGTACACTGTAGACCTGTTTTCCTTTTTATTCTTATTAAAGGTGGCCAATGTGTACACTGTTTTCAAGATGATAATCTTGGGAGTTTTGTAAGCAAGGGAATACTCTTAGATAAATCTAATTAGTAAATTTCAGGAAAACGAATTTTTAACTTCATCCCTCAGGGCAGCCAAAATGTCACTGAATGAAAAATTGCTTAATTTGTTTCCTATGTACTTGAGCAAATTGCACTACTAGCCTTTGGCTTATGGAGGACTTCGGAGTCGTCAATTTATCACAAGCCTAGAGAATTATCATCTTGCAACAACAGGGTTATGATCCTGTAGGTGGTTCTCACGTTACGTCATTGCCGCCATGATGGTAGACGGTAAACAAAAGATCGCTCATCAGCTCGTTTTGTTTGTCAACCAGCATTTGTTCATTTCACCATTGTTATTTGTGTCTTCCGAGATTGCATGAAAACCACCTATTTACGACTTCTTTCCTTTACCATCAAGTAGACACTAAGTTATTGGAGTCACAAGTAGAAGCAGAAGAACTAAACCAATCACAAAGTGTAGGAATGAACATTGTACTTGGTCTGTCCTTCCCCTCCTACTTCTGACTACTGTAATCTGGTTTTCACTAGAGTCAGAACAAAATGGAAGTGCTCGCTTCTCTCTGAGTCCAATTCCACTGTGCTTATGACCCCACTTACAAGTCCGATTTTCAGTGTTTTCACTAAGTTATAAGTAGCCTACAAATGCAGATGTATTTCTGGTCATTGCTTCTCTACACTTGAAAAGTACAACAACCAAACAAAAGGTTCTACCTCACAAATTGTTCGGCTGCTTGGGTTCGCACACATGGAGAAAATCAACGACCGGAGACCGGCTCGCGTATGACTTCAGCTCTAGCCAATGAAAACCAGCTCTAAGAAAGCTTATTTGGGAATTTTTAACAACCAACTTCGACCCCCCACAAAGCTACTGAAAAGCCAATCAATCCCCAACCATTGAAAGAGTTTTTCAAAAATTTGAAGTGAGTGGTGGTCATAATTCAAAGTAAAAGTGTTTTAAAAATTCGCCCCCTGGAGATTTTGCCAAAGAACGCGGTTTGAGCCTAGTCGAGCAGTTTTCTGGTCACTGTCGTGCTATAAAGGCTAACTCTTAAGCCATTTACAGGTCTTACCCTTCTCGAACTTCTGATCCAGATGCAAAATATTAGAAGTTCTGGCATGCATGGAAAGCAAAATTTTGAATATAGTTTTTGGGTTTAAAAGTGACACAGCAGTCTTAACTTCTACGTTTTGCTTTCTGTCCTCCCTCCTTTTTCACTTTTCTTGCCTCAATTTTGTTTTCCTTGGCATTGAGTAGGCTTCATTTTGGTGGGAAAAGTTTTAAAGAAAGCTTTTAGGATCTTAGAGTGAGATGAAAGGAAAGGTAGGCGGGTAGTGGAACATGATTTTCATTGACATGGCAATTTTCAGGTCAATGTTACATGTTTTTTTTCCTTTTTCTGCAGTGTCCTTGATTGAATTGAGCTCATTCTGGTATGGTTTGAAAGAGCTCTTCACTCTGCACACGCTAGCGGACAAAGTAAAAATACTGTTGTCCTTGACCAGTAAAACTGATGACGTCACAAGCGGTAAAAGGAACGTGGATCTGCATGGGCGGTTATGGGCGGCTCAGGAGCGACTGGGTTAAGGGGAGGGTTACTGTAGCATATCACCATCTTTGGGAACAAGACACTTTCAAAAAGGTGGTAGATAACAACATTTTAAGGTACAATATACCTTGTGCAGTAAATACCTACATGACAGCCAATGGTGTGACTTTTAACATGTGACTTAATGACTCTTTAGTTGTCTCTGCTTTACAAGAAGAGGGTGGCTGTGCGATTTCCAGTCAAACTAACCTCGAGTTGCATTTGGGTTGCCATACCTGTCACAGTTGATTGAGCTATTTTACATTTCCGCCTGTGGTGCGGACGGACGGTCGGGCGGTCGGTGTACGGTCACGTGATTACCAAATTTTCTCGGATGAGTAGTTTACCACATTTTCTTACCCATGGCGCTCTGCTACGCGCGCCTCGCGCGCTAGAGCTCCGCTATTAAAAGGAAAAGGCCACACTTAAACGCCTTTAAGTAAAAGTAGCCGTCGCTTTCCTGCACTGACACTGACTTTGCCTACGATATTGTATTGATTTCAGATAACTTGCAGTGAAAATTTAAAAGATCTGTTTCAGCCATAAAGTGTCAATTCAGCTCTGCAGGTTAAAGTCTGATTCAGTCCCTCCTGAAGCCATTTGAGCACAATTTAGGCCAAAAAAGCTCAATCAAAAGGCTATTCCAGCCCACGCTGAGGCCAATTTCAGCCCTTGGGACCAAATCAGCCCTAGCTAATTGGACTGTATTGGCTCTGATTTAGGGGAGCCAAATAAGACTAAAAAATAGGAATGTATTTTACTCACCGAAACGGCCCCATTTTTAGAGCTAAAACAGATCTTTCTGATTTACAGTGTGGATAAAGCTCAATCATTGCTAGAGCGAGTTGAAACTGCTGCCACAGATCGAAGTTGGTCTTCACATAGACAGCAGCAAGACCGAATACGTGGCATATAACCTCCGATCGACGTCAGGGCGACCTTTCTGTACCCTAGACGGATCTAGACAATTCAGAAAGCTAAGACAAGTACGTAGGCTCTTGGATAGATCAAACGAAAAAAGACCTCGAGATCCGTGAAGCTAAAGCATGGTCCGCTAGCAAGAAACTCAGACAGTGGTGTGAAATTCATCCTCAGCGGAGATATCAGGATACGTTTCTTAATAGCTTCAGTTGAATCTTGTCTATTATTCTTGTCAAAGAGTTCGACATTGACCACTGCAGTGGAAAAACAACTTGATGGCTGCTACACAAGGCTTCTACGTGCTGCTGTAAACGTAAGCTGGAAAGACCACGTATCTAACAAGGAGTCTCAGTTTCAACAAGTCTCGAGGTACGTCGGCTGCATTTTAGTGGCCACTGTTGGAGAAGCACGAACGAAACTGTTTGCTAACTACTTCTTTGGGAACCAAAAGACGGCAGACGCCGTAAGGCGGCGGGGGGGTTTGGGGGAGAACGGAGGAAGCACCCAACAACAACATTCATTGACCAATTAGATAGTGACACGGGTCTTACGAGGCAGGATCTTGAAGCTGCATGTCATGACCAACAGACGGAGATGGAACAGACTTATCAAATCGGTGCGGGTGCGCCCGAAATAGATAGACTGAGATAGATTAACCTTTCCTCGGTCTCCGAGGATGGGTCGGCAGCAATAGCTACGAGCAGACATTCTAGCAGGCGCAAGAAGTTCATATGGGCGAAAAAACGAATCGCGTTTCCCTCGCGCCCCCCTTGAACTCCTGCACCCTTATAACTTCCATGCATCTTCTTCGCAGGCTAGCAACAAACGTCTGTCAGAACAAACAGACGGAATGATATACAGACATAGAGATACTTTTATTCAACACTGAATTGTCACAACTACATAAAATAAAGAGCTTTAGCAATGACGACGGCGACGGCGACGGCAACGAAAACGTAAATCAGTTTAATTGATATTTTAAACCGCGAGTAAGTTGTCCTTTTATTGGTGACGTTTTCGCGGCCGTCGCTGTCGGCGTTGCTGCTCCCTTGCCTAGTCCCTGTTCAGCGTTTTCTAGGCCTTCTCTGCCAATTCACTAGACGTCTGAGACTATGGACCACAGACTTGCAGATCAATTCTCCTTTTGATTTTTGGAAATAGTAGTACTCTGTAAGTTCTACCTTGATCTTAACTGAAAGAGGTTTCCATTATAACTTTGCAGCTCTAAAATCAATTTGTGGTTAGACTCTGGGATACCTCTTATCTTGAATGGTCCTCTACGAAAACAAGTTGTGGCTACAGTACCTTCCCTGACTGTTGTAGGCCGAACGCTATCATTTCATATGTAGAATGGCAAGCACCTCAATAAACCGCTCTGTAGAGCTTTCTTTATGTGCATAACTAGTCTCAATGCATCATATATATCATAAATTGCAGAGTGATTTTAAAGCAGTATTCTTGGACCTTTTCTTGTGTTTAGACTGGGTTTAATTAAAATGTGCCTTGAAAATCAAATCTTAAATTCGCTAGAACTTGATGTATGCAAAGGACAAACATAAGTGAAGATCCTGAAATACCCCATTAATATACTAAAAAAAGGGTGATTTTACTCAACATTAGTGCCAAAGAGCGGCTACAACTAAACAAAGGAAAACAATGAAATTAGGGTATGATACTGCTTATTAGTCTACTATCTTTTTACTGGTCACGAGTAAAATAAAATTTCAAATAAAATTTCAAATTTCAAATCAACGCGAGGCTGATTTGAAATTACAAGACCGATTATCCCTGAATGACCTGAATTATACGACACGAAGTCCTATTACTAATTAATCGTGTCAATAACAAAATTCAAGAATCTTAGTTTTGGAATATTTATTAGATCTTATTAATGAAAGTACAAAGTTTTTATTGCATCAGCTTGCAGCTAGGCTCAAAGCAAAAATAGCGTACACTTTAGGAACTTTACCGTTTTCTACATTTTCTAAGCTTTCTAAATCAGGCTCTCGAATTTTTAAAAAACTGCATCTGAAAGACAGTCATTGGATCAGACAATTTCGTCCATTCTCTTTTCCAAGCTGCAGCTGCAGTCAGCTGCTATGTGGTTAAAAACTATTGGCTTGTAATATTTTCCTACTTGATTGTCGTTGGCTTTTTAACTGTCAGATTTGATCTGTCTGATTACAAACTCCTGGTAATCGAACAGTTTTGGTGTTGCAATAGTAAAATTTCGAGCATTTTGTTTTTGACACGATTGCTACTCAGGTCGCAATAACTATTTTAACGAAGTGGATTAAATCTGAATTGTTGCTGTTACTGTAACTGAATTTGGCCTCTTAAAGTGCGAGTATTTTTGTTTCACTGCACCAAGATATAACCTATTACCTTTATATTGTTGCCGCCGTTGTCTGGATTAAATTTTCCGCTAGCCGCATTGCCACAAACATTGTTGTCATCGGGACGTCCTCCTGTGCCAAACCCGATTCTGGAATCACATAAAATGCAGTCGTCAAAATCGTTACTAATGATGCCAATTCTTGCCCGTGCTCTTCGGCCGACATTGTCGCTTCCCATGAATTCCTCTTCAACATTGAATCCTTCAACGTTGCAGTACGTCTGTAAGGAGCCCCGTGAACCAATCAGCGCCTTCCACGCGTCACGTCCTAGCGAGGTGTTGCGGTATTGCCCATCAGCAATCAGGGAATGCAAAGAGTGCGCTTGCCTGTCGATGACAGCAAAGTTGATGTTACCGGTAATGTTAATACCGAGACAGATTTTAGAGAAGGATGTGTTCCAGTAGGAAGGCAATTTGGTCTCCTCTGCGTCAAACCCAGTCTTCCCTCCGTCAATGTTAAAGGATTGTTTGTTTGTCCAGAGCACTGAATCGTAGCGAAATGTTCTCTAAAATAGCATGAAAATGAACAGAAATAGGAAAAACTAAAATTAAGCTATAACACTGTATGACGCAACAATAGCTATTCATTGTAACTCCTGGCTTCGCGTTAATTAAAATAAGTATCTGTCAAACTTGTTAGTTATTAGACAGTCTCAACGAACGGAAGTCAACCTTGTTCCCAGGACAACCTTTCCACCCCGACAGCAGTTTGTAACAAAAAGAATTATTAAAAAAGAGCGTTTTTTTTTGTTTTAAAGCGAAAAGGAGAGAAAGCAGCGAAATGACAGAAATTCTACAAAATAATGTTGCTTCTGCTTGAAGTAAATTTTCAAGCCTGATCCAACACTCTACAATTTAAGGTGGCTCGACTGGATTTTTTGGGGTTGATACCTCCCAGCTTTGAGCATTAACTAGGTCGGCATGCGTAAAGATATGGAAAAAAGGTTACCACAACTGTATTATATAAAGATGAAAATTTCTTATGACCTGGGTTTTATTGCAATCGGAGTCGCCATGGCAACGTAATGACGCCATTACGTTTTTCATTTATCTTTGTGTTTCTCTGTTCCAGGAGTTTTTTGATGAAATCGCTTAAGGGAGTATGTACCTGCTATAATTGCCTCCATTATGGCGCAGTTTCAACAAATTCTATGAGAGCGTTTTCGAAACATTTTGAAATGTAGTTTTAAGAATGATAAAAACAGTGAAATAGCATGCTAGCCACACAATTCGCTAATATTTTAAGAAAATGATAAGCTTTGGGAACGAGGCTTCATCTCATAGTGGTTTGACTCCATTGGAAACTGCATCCAAAAAAAGAGGTGAATTGCTCTGGGCGATCGCGAGTAAGAAGAATTTTATTAACTTGCATTCAGCTGCTTTTGATACAGTTTTTGGACGTAGTTTGGTCCATGCCTAAAAATTTCGCATTTTTCCAAAAACCGCTCGATAAATTTTTCTATAAATTCGACAATCCCGAGATCAATTGTCAAGAAATATTCCCTGCAAGTTTCAAGAACATTGAAAATAGGGAAGGCTTTTAAATAGGGCCTCAAATATAACCAATTTTTCCCCAGATTTTGTGTTTACAAGTGAGCGTCCTCATTATTCACTGGCATTGTTTTCAAGTTTCATATGCACGTGCACAACCAGCAAAAGATATAAATTTGCATAAAAAAGAACTCTCGATTACTTTCCGAAGAAATATCAGGAATATGCTAATAGTTGGCTTGTCGTCACAGATAGCAGTGAGAGTCGAAACGGTGAACGTCACGGCTCATCGCGTAGGATGGAATACTTAATTATCTTACTCGGGTTATAACATCACAGAAACTATCACAAAGAGTTGCTTTGATGTTATAATGTGTCATTAATCTCTTTACCCGGTAATTAGCATATCCCGAAGATTTAACCGAGGGTCCTTTCTGATGCAAATTCTATCTTTTTGCTAAATGTGCACGTGTATATGAAACTTGAAAACAATGCCAGTGAATAATGAGGGCGCTGAGGAAAATTGGTTATATTTGAGGTCCTATTTAAAAGCCTTCCCTATTTTCAATGTTCTTAAAACTTGCAGGAATATTTTTGACGATTGATCTCGGATTGTCGAATTTATAAAAAAATTTATCGAGCGGTTTTTGGAAAATGCGAAATTTTTAGGATGGACCAAATTACGTCCAAAAACTGTATCAAAAGCAGCTAAATGCAAGTTAATAAAATTCTTACTACTGCGATCGCCGAGAGCAATTCCCTTTTTTTCGTATGCAGTTTTCAATGGAGTCAAACCACTATGAGATGAAGCCTCGTTTCCCAAAGCTTATCATTTTCTTAAAATATTAGGGAATTGTGTAGGTAGCATGCCATTTCACTGTTTTTATCATTCTTAAAACTACATTTCAAAATATTTCGAAAACGCTCTCATAGAATTTGTTCAAACTTTACCATAATGGAGGCAATTATAGCAGGTACATACTCCCTTAAGCGATTTCATCAAAAAACTCCTGGAACAGAGAAACACAAAGATACATGAAAAACGTAATTACGTCATTACGTTGCCATGGCGACTCCGATTGCAATAAAACCCAGATCATAAGAAATTTTCATCTTTATATAATACAGTTGTGGTAACCTTTTTTCCATATCTTTACTCATGCCGACGTAGTTAATGCTGAAAGTTGGAAGGTATCAACCCCAAAAAATCCAGTCGAGCCACCTTAACACGCTAGGTTT
This sequence comes from Porites lobata, assembly GCA_942486035.1. NCBI lineage: Eukaryota > Metazoa > Cnidaria > Anthozoa > Scleractinia > Poritidae > Porites > Porites lobata. The sequence goes on from CALNXK010000015.1 coordinate 3,903,515, forward strand.
ACGGTCAAGTCGCCCGAAGTTAAGTCCAGCCCGAAATGCTGAGTTATGTGGCTCAAAATTTTATCATCATGCTAAACAATATGCTAGAATCCCTGTTACCATTTGCCGCGTTTGTTTCTTCTGATCGAAGATTATAGAACGAGATATATTACTCATTTATGGCGCTTGTTTCGTTGTTAATCCAGGGTTAACTTGTTTCGCCTCATCGTCGCTTAAAGAACGAGTCATGTTACCCATTCATTCCGCTTATTTCGTCTCATGCTGGTTTAAAGAACGAGATATATTAACACACACTCTTTATGTAACAAAAATTAGCTTTCAAAAGGTTGAGTTTGATCGTCCGGGTGAACGTAGTCCTGAATAGGACTGTTGTTGTTGACAGTGACTGACGTTTCGACAACCTGTGCAGTAGTCATCTTCAGAGTCAAAGTGAGTTGTATCACATCAGTTGATGGTATGTTGTTTCTCTGTTCACTTCACGCATTTCAGTCGGGCGACTTACTCTTAGGGTTTCGGGCGACATAACTTCGGGCGAGATAACATTCGCGCGACTTGACCGGTTACTGTTAACAAAGCATTGTGATTCACTTAATGGTTTTTCGTCTACCATTCCGGGTCCAATTGGAACTTGGAAAAATTTGGATAAAAATCTCACCCACAAATTTCATACCTCTCTGCCGTTTATCTTCATGACCGGCGTCCAACCCCCTGGTCCACATCTAAAGTCACCAATTTGACAGAGAACGGAAGTTGGTGTTGAGTTAAAAAAGAGTTTAACCAGCTGGCTTCGTTGGGACCTGCACAAAAGCCAAGGTGGGCACTTCGGTAAATAATTATTGTTTAAGACAGTATATATAATGCAAACCAAGTGATCTGAATTGCCCAGGACTAAAATATTGAATCCAAACAAGAGTTAAATCTCACAGAAAACGTACTTCGTGCACCCAAGACTGTTCATTATTCTCTCTTGTTACAAACTAATACAGTGGTGGATCCAGGGGAGGGGCCCGGGGGGCCTGGCCCCCCCTTATTTTTAGACTAAACTGAGGCCCGAGGGGCCGAAATAAATTTTTTTGGACACAGCTCCTCCCCTTATGTAAGGGTCTGGATGACCACCCCCCCCCGCCCTATCTCAAGTTCTGGATCCGGCACTGACAATTCATGCCAAAATGGCAGAAAATTAAAAAAAAAATGACAATTTCACTCACTTGTCTGCATAATGATCATACACTTGCTTGCATGATTTCGGAGCTAAAGGAAAAAGGATATCAAATCGATTTAAAGTCACTACAATAGTATACGTTTACTCCTGGGCTTACTTCTAGGTGCCGAACTGACTGATTGAGATATTTTATATATTTTACTTTAATATCTTAACTATTTGACTGCATGCTAAGCCGCTTTTAGCCCTTCAGGATTTTATAAATGCAGCGTTAGAAATAAATCCAAATCAAACGTTCTGTAAGCGAACACCCGAAATGCCAGGGAAGATTCTGTGGTTGCTTACGGCAGGCGGTCGCTTACAAGAATCAAACCGCAGGGGACTCTACTGAGAAGAGGCACGAGAACATGTTTTCTTGGAAAAGGTCAGGACTCATCTGCTTTTTGGTGGGAGTTTATTGCATGCACTTTCTTAGTTACGACTGAGTGGTAGTTCCATGTCGTTGTTAAAAGGGTTTCGTATACTTTGAGTGGCTTAGTACAAATGGTACATGCAGCGAACAAAGAGATCGACCATGACGTCAAATTGGTTGCTTATTAGAAGTTAAAAACAACGAAAAATTACAAAACGTCACCCGAAATAATTGTCGTAGGCGCTTATGAGAGGTGCTCGTTTACAAAAAGGTTCCAACCTAAAGGATTTAACTGAGAAAAGTTTGGTGTTCTAGATAGGTGATAGCCCATGGGAGGACAATTTGTCGCTGTTACATGGAGTTACGTTCGAATACATCTACATCATGGTCAAATTTCATTACATTATTACTATTGTAAAGTGCAAGTCTGTCCTTTGACAACCTTTTATGGGAAACTTACCAAATACTTCGCATAAGTCTCCGACGTAACCGTCTTTACAACCGCAGTCAAAGGTGTGATATTTGTAGTTTGGTACACATGTTCCGCCGTTACGGCACGGCGAAGAGTGACACGCAGTCTAAAACATAAAGCAAAGCAAAAACATAAACTAGAACTTAAAACAAAAAGACCGTTTAACGATATAAAGGACAAACATTTCATGTCGCTTATATGATAAATTGTTAACGATACAATAATAATAATCATAATAATAATAATAATAGTAATAATAATAGTAATAATAATAATAGTAATAATAATAATAATAATAATAATGATTTGGAGGTAGTACATCCACAAAGTGATTCTTCGTCTACCTGATTCCTGATCGAACTGGAATTTGGAAATGTTGGTTTTTGAGGAGAGGGAAAACCGGAGTACCCGGAGAAAAACCTCTCGGAGCAAAGGAGAGAACCAACAACAAACTCAACCCACATATGGCGTCGACCCCGGGATTTGAGCGCTCTCACCACTGCGCCATCCCTTGCTCCCCATACAGTCATAAGGTGGGTCTGTTCGGAATATCTTTAAATCAAAGGCCAGTTTAAATACCTATTAAATGTCAGAATTCCCCACCTGATCGCCATCTATATATAGTTCAATTGTGAAATCCCTTCCCTTTTATTTACCCGACGCCTATGAAAAGAAGGAATCCCTTTCGTTCGAAACCTCCCCATAAGGGCCATAAAAGGGAGAGCCCGGCCTGCTTGCAGCATACAGCGAGAAATGACATGGGTTTACCGCCCCTCCCCCCAAAAAACACGCTCAGACCAGTAACTATCCTCTTCTATCCAGTGTTATATTAAGTTTCTAGTCCTCCCAAAAGAGTGTTTTGGCGATAAAAAACGATTGTTTCTACAGCCTACGAATGTGAAAAGGATTTAAATAAAACTGAATCGGCGAACCTAACTTAAGTTGTGTGTTTCTTCTTTCCTGTGTGGTTTCCAGGCCGATTTATGGCTATTTAAAGGGTTTTATTCAGAGTTTACGGGTAACTACATTGGAAAGAAGAACTACGAAACACTCAACTTAAGTAAGGCTGCCTGATTTTTATTACCAATCCTTTCCCATTCGTGGGCTACAGAAAAAAGACCTTTTTTTCTCCCATACAAATCTTATATTTCGAGAAAAGTGAAAAGTGAGAAAAATTAGTTCATTGCTGGTGTGATGCATCTCATTCGATTGAATCCTCTTTTACTTAACTATGATATTTTTGTTCGCACGGAACGCCTGTGGTTTGTTTACCCCTTTAACCAACTTGAAGATAAATTAAAATGACGACCAGTACACACACCTGCGGTATCAAATTTCCTATTCAACTCCTCCTTCATTTTTACCTATCCAAGCAAACATAGAGACCCATTTTGACAAAGGCGGATGTTCTGCTCTAAATGGGTCTAAAGTGAGCGAATCCTCCTTCAGACACAACGGGAAAAGCCATAATTTAGAAAAAACGTCAGCGGGTTTTTGCGAGAAAATCTTAGAGAGAGAACGTTGGTAAAGTTGTTTAACCAGTGTCTTTATTGGGGGGTGGGAGAAAATAATAGTGGTACCTTAATGGAAAAGTGATGCGAACTTTCGTTTCTTTTGTACTCTCCAGGGTTGCTGTACTTTTCAGAAGATAGCAACTCGCACCAGAGCTTCCCGTCTGCTCCTTTTGACGCGGCCAGGTTTAAAGAAAAACAGGAGGGATTACTTAGACATTCAATGGTACAATCCAGGGTGTCGTACACGGCGTATGTTCCATCTCTGGGTACATTCAAGTAATGGTAATCGTCTTTTAAAAAAATGTCTTGGCGAAGATCTCGGTGATACAAGGTGTTAAATTCTTCGTGCAAAAAAAATTATCAAAACATTAGAGAAAACGAATAGGTCGACTGAAAATTTGTCGTAACTATTTGCAACAAGGTACAGAATACTAGTCAAGACCCTCCCACGTATTTTTTTGTTGTTGTAGAAGTCCATATTTATCGACACTGTTGCAAACAACTCCTCAAATTGAACAAACCTTCAAAATTTGAACGTGAATAATTCAAACAATTCAAAAACTCAAACTTTATAGATATTACTTAGTAACTTTAAGAGCATTCTTTGTCTTATATGCAAGAAACAAATTACTGTAATGGTGAAATCCTTTTTAGTGCGTTTTTAACTGTTCGTTTTTTAGTTATAATTTCACTGCCTTTTCCGTCCATCTTTTGTGGTTAAAATGTGTATACCTAATTGCAATAACGTTGTTTTAGGAAACTGCTAAACAGGAAGAAATGAAAAGAAGGAAATAGCCAAATAGGAATTAATTAGGCTTACTATAATATACCACCATGATATATGATGCATTCATTTGCTGCTTATCATAATATAATCTGCCAATCATAATAAGGCGTAAAAACAAATGCAAATGCGAAGGCTGTACCCGTATTTTGCAAAATGAATACAGCACCCTATAAAATGATAATGGATCAAACTAGAAATCAGAATTTATACCTATGTTGCTTTTAACATTTTTCTTTTTTCTCTTTTTATTTAAATCTAAATAATACATGTGCACTACCATATCTATATCAATAAAGAACTAATACAAATACACAAAGTGCGCTACCTTCATGTTATAATGGCTGATACAACGAATATTTAGGTACTATCATAACTATTTCAAAAACAGGAAATATAGATGTGGGGTTTTGTATTTTAATTCTCACTACCGTGGCAGAACAACTGAAACTTTTCCCATTTACTTTCCTGATTGGCAACTTTGTTATTTGATTTCATAAGTTTCTTTTCTAACTGGTGAACATAACTGACTTTATTTTAAAAAACTGTCAAACAAGGATAAGTGCATTCAGTATTACGACATTCATAAAGATGTTGCTGTGATTAATAAACAAGTATTTTTTTCCTTTGCCAAAATCCCTAAAGTATATCGAGGTCTAATTATGTTCAGTTCCCATGATTACACCAAGTAATAAAGTCCGACCAGAAACTCTTAGTAAAGAAACAGATAATGAACAAAAGCTCAGAGGATTCGCTCACTTGTTCCTACAAAACATGATGTACATAATGGTGATTCGCTAGACCAATTTTATATCGTAACGAAACGAGTTTGTTGTTAAGTATCTGTTGAAATTTCTATGCTGGAATTCTCCGTATTTATCTTCTATAAGAACATTAAAAGGCAATTCAGTTATAGATATCGTGCCAATCACGGCATATATCGGAAAATTGTTCTTCAAATCTCGCAGTAGTGCAGTAGGTCTAGTTCGGTTTCATATCTTGCTCTAATTTCAGAGTAAATATTTTTTGGGAAACTTCCTCGATCTGCAAGGCCTGGGTTTTAAAGCAGAGTTTAATTTGATCCTCAAAATAAATGTTTTGCCACTTCTGGGTCCGCAAGATGCCAAGGATGTTCGCCATTGAGTTGGTAGGGCCTCAAAAATTCGAATTAACTGAGTCCATTCTAGAAGTGTAAAAGGTAACACATTCGGATTCTGTTTGACTTAAGTAATATATTTGTGTCGGTTACGAGATTTTCTAACGTGATTTTTCCTTTGTCAAAAAGGCTGTGAAAAAACACCGATTTGCCGTTGATTAGAATGTGTCTTATGTTCCATATATAACTGTTCTAGATCTCGAAGAGTATCTGGATTAGGATCTATTCCCTTCATCGGTTCCTTCTGTGAGTACCGACCGGAGCACAGATTACGTAATACAATAGTAATAAAAGACAGGAAACAAAACAACTCCAAATAAAGACTAATCCCAAGTGACCAAAAATACAAAGCTTTCCGGTACCTGCAGAAAGACCCCCTTCATCCATCGCAGAGTGTTTAGAAAAACTTTGTAAACATTTTTCATAAAATTTGGGTAAGGTGATTGAAATTTTTTTAACGTTAAAATTACAGCGTAAAATTAATCTACCGCCGATCTGTCTCAGATAATGCAAAAGAATTATTTTCCAACTGCTTTGCTGAGAATCAGCGAACTTTTTACAACATATAATTCGCTTGCTTTAATAATTAATTGACTTCATATGTGCTGCTCTTGAACCTTCGTATTCTACATCGCTTATTAATGCTGAACGTTTCATTTTATCTTTTCCTCTCGAACTAAAATTAAAAATAATTTTATTAATTTCGTCAACAATCTCAATATTTGTACAGACTAAACCAGCCGTGACATAAAAACCGGAATAGCATTATTTTATTATCTGAATACGCCCAAGGACCATTAAGTTTCTCCAATTCCAGGAGTTCAACCTTTCCTTTAGATTCTTTAAAATCTCGTCAAAATTTATATCAAGACTGAAAAGAATACTGAAGCCGCAACAAACCTTCAAGTTGGGCATATACTTCCTCAGGTGAGATTGAACACAAAACCAAGAGTAGAAAACAGTACTGGCGGACAAATGAAGGATACAACCACCATTGAGGGATAGGTTGGTGGGCATTGAGCGAGGCGCGAAAATTCGTGAACATTATGCTCTTGGATACGGTGTTATGTGCTGTACCTATATTCGTAAGTACCATCCGTTTCATGACCGGAGATGGTTTAAACTTTTCCTCTTTAGTTTGTAAGATTTTTTCTTAACCACTAGCCAATAGAAATTCACCAAATATTGGCTCCATCGAGGAACTAATAAATCTTGCATACGGTGACAGTGCATTTTGGAAGGACTATTTGTTTCATTCATATGTACGGTTCTCGAAACTTCGTGGGAAGATATTAAGGTGGCTCGACTGGATTTTTTTGGGTTGATACCTCCCAAGTTTGAGCATTAACTACGTCGGCATGAGTAAAGATATGGAAAAAAGGTTACCACAACTGTATTACATAAAGATGAAAATTTCTTATGATCTGGGTTTTATTGCAATCGGAGTCGCCATGGCAACGTAATGACGCCATTACGTTTTTCATTTATCCTTGTGTTTCTCTGTACCAGGAGTTTTTTGAAGAAATCTCGTAAGGGAGTATGTACCTGCCATAATTGCCTCCATTATGGCAAAGTTTAAAGAAATTCTATGAGAGCGTTTTCGAAATATTTCGAAATGCAGTTTTAAGAATCATCAAAGCAGTGAAATAGCATGTTAGCCGCTCAATTCGCTAATATATTAAGAAAATGATAAGCTTTGGGAGCGCGGCTTCATCTCATAGTGGTTTGATTCCATTGAAAACTGCATACAAAAAAAGATCATAAGAAATTTTCATCTTTATGTAATACAGTTGTGGTAACCTTTTTTCGATATCTTTACTCATGCCGACGTAGTTAAGGCTCAAACTTGGGAGGTATCGCCCTAAAAAAATCCATTCGAGCAACCTTAAGCCACCCTCAATTTGTTCCGATATTTTTAAGCTGAAAGACCTGAAAGGCTCCTTTCTACTTTTTCAGTCCAATAAGTGTTTTTTGATAAACGGACAAATTATATCAATTATGGTAAGTCTATAAGAGTGAGCACTAGAACTTTAGACTGCACTAAAGTTGCACCTGGTACAAATTCATGTCCAGCTGCCACCAGGAGGGGTGGATAATTTCTCATAACCAAGACTGTATTTAAAATGTCATTTACAAAAAGATATAGATGAAACTTATGTTTGTTCAAATGGAGAAAAGAAATTTCATGCATAGCCTAAGGACGCTACCCACTCTAAGAACAACAGCCATTTGCTCATTTTCAGTCCAATACGATTCTCACGCTTGGACCAAATTAAGAAATAAATGCAAAAGCTAAGCAAACTTCTTCAAAGCTAAGGGCGTTATTTTTGTCATTTAAAGTTTCATTTGATACCAATGCAATGTCATTTTATCCGACTAAACATTTTCTAAAAAACTGCAGAACTGTCGGTGCCATTGCCAATTTACTTTGCTCGAGCGTTAATTATGCGGATATATATAATCAAACCAAAAGCCCGGAAATACTCTCGCGTCGCGAACAATGAATTTGAATTTTGTAAATTTACTTGCGTGCATCTAACTCGCTTCCGATTGGTTTAAAAACAATCAGCTACTGTCAGAACTCACACATGCGCATTATCGTGAACCAGTCCCTTTAAGAGTGTTCAAGAAAAAGAAGGTCATCAGGGACGGATCTGGGGGGGGGACCGTAGGGGGTTCGCAGCCCCCCAAACACGAGATGAATTCGGCTTTCTAATACCACCGTTATTCTGCAATAAAAAGAGAAAACTTTGTGGTTTATTGGTGTTGAAGTAAAACATAAGACGAGGTAGAAGAATTTACGTTAAACGCCGTAAAAATGGTAGTTAAAATGGTAGCTCCTTAGTGGTGCACCCCCCGCTAAAAAAAATCCTTGATCCGCCCCTGGTCATTATTGTGAAAACACAAGTAAGTTTGTGTATTGGCGCGCCGCCGAGGCCTTCAAACCCTGACCCCGTCTCGGTTTTAGAGAAAACTCGTTCATTTTTCTACTCTGGTTAAGACAAAGAGACCTCATTTAATGATTCAGGTTTTAGATTTTTTTTATAATTTATTGTATCATTTCAAGAGTTTGCTACAAAAAAAATTACAATACATTACAAAAGTAAAATAAAACAACATTAAATTACATAAATCGTCAAAAGGTGAAATGTGCGCAGTGACCAAAGGAGCTTAGGTTTTCGAGTTGGTTGCTGCCACGTGCAACTAATTGGCGCATACATTAAGGGCCTGTTCAAGAGACTATAAAGGGGACAGAGAGGGCATCCCCCATATACACCCTATTCCATAGGTAATTCGTCTCGAGTTATTTTTAGAATCGCGATAAAGTTACCTCGCGCGAGGCGTGGATGTTTCTTGGAGGTTTCGCATGACCAAACGCCTTGCAAAACACGTCGGGCGAGAGGCAATGAAAGCGTAATAAGATCGAGAGCATTCCTGAATATTGAAGCGAAATGAGTCGGCGCTCACCTGGGAAAAAGGAATCGCTGGACTCTTTGACAACCCGTGAAATCAGTTTAACTCGAAGTTGACGTAACCTCAGTGCTTAATTAAATGAGAAATTTCGCCGGTCTATTGAAACCGGTCGTTTGTACAATTTAGGGAGTTTAAGATCCAACGACGCGGACGACAACTAGAACGTCAAAAAAACAATAGGTTTAATTAGCAAAACAACAACTTCGCACGTGCAACACACTTTTTTGTTCATTTCTTTCCCGTTTTTGCACGACTACGACGTGAAAATGCCTAATTTCGCGTTTTATGGAGGACGTAAATAAGCAACGACGAAATTTTATTTCTCTTTCTGAGCTTGAATATGGTCCCTTGAAATTCAGCTTTAGGAGGGTTCGCCTACAATTGACAAAGTAAGTGGGTAGGAATAATCGCTATAAAGACTGAAAAAAATAAACATCAAACCAGAAATTACTCTCTTCAAACTGTAAATTATAAATGATCCTGAGAGAATATTCAGTTTGTTAAGGATTTTCTTGCTCTACTTTTAGCTCTATACAAGAGAGGAAAGGCGATTCTTTTTTAATTTCGGTTTCGCTGACACAGCTTTCGCAGAAATCTCGCTGTAGTCGTTTTCGTCGACAAAAGGAATAGCAAAATCGCTCTCCGCGTCTTCCCCCATTTTGTTCTGCGTCATTTCGTGAAGGACGCGTGGCTCTCAGCGTGGGTCATCCACGCGGAACACATTCGCGCTATGTGATTGGCTGTTGTCTAATCCCCCTTGAGATCTGTGGTGTTAAAAATAACTCGAGACGAATTACCTATGGAATAGGGTGTATATGGGGGATGCCCTCTCTGTCCCCTTTATAGTCTCTTGGCCTGTTTACATGAAGGTGGGGTACCCGAGGTAGGTGAGGTAACATGTGGTGGGTTACCCAACCTAACATGTAAACGTCATCACATTAAGATGAGAGATTATATGGAGAATGGGGTTACCCACCTAAGCGGGTTACCTGACCTACCTAGGTTCCCCCACCTCCATGTAAACAGGCCCTAAAGTAGCGTATAACAATCACGTCACGCCGCTATCATTATGCACACCTGATTCATTTTGTTTCCCATACAGAATTAAAAATTGCGATCATGGATTTAAAAAATACTAAGTAAAAAAAATAACAGGTGTAGACCTCTCATCTTTAACCCCCAAATTCGTTTAAACCCTTCCGGTCCAAAAAGACACGTAACCTGTTCAAGATGCTGAATAATAAAATTGTATTTTCTGAAGACCGTGTTCAGCGGCACGTAACCGCTTAGGCCATATCAGGGAGTATACCTTCCCTTCCAAGATCCAATTTTGCTACCAGTTTTGAGGAATCTTTCTTAAATTTTGAAATTTCCTCTCCTTTGAAAGCTCAATTTCGACAAATGTTGTTCTTTTTTGAGTCTCGAGGCTTTATGTGATATTTTTCCTTTATTTGCGTAACAATAATCAATTAAACGCTTGAATTTTTCACAACTGTGTCAAAACCAAGGCAGACGCGCCCAAAGTGGCTTGGGCAAACAAGGGCGTCAAAATGTAAAGACCCGCGGCTGTAAGCGATGCAAATTTTGCAATCTCTTGCGAGACAAACAATAAATAACGCTACCATCGGCTGACGAAGTTGTCTGCACCTGCTCAAAAATGAGCATTATTCACAACTTCCAACAGGTATTTACAGTTGTCTCCCGATAACTCGAACCCTCGATAACTCGAACCTCCAGCTAACTCGAGTAGTTTTTTTTCCCCTTCAGATCATTTCTATGTAATTTTACCCTAGATAACTCGAACCATGTTTTGAGCCCTTAAAAGGTCGGTAAAAATAGTCTACTGGCGTCCGAAACATCGAATTTTGAATTTCCCATTGATATGTTTGTGGGGGTGTGTTCGAGCAACTCGCTCGCTACACGATGAGGTTTGCATCTTGGCCTTTATTCTTCTTTGACTTCTGCTAACAATCTTAATCTTCCTACTCTTGTAACTCTTTTCTACTTTTCTACTCTTCTCTTCTTCTACTAGTTCAGGTATAGAAGCGGTTTTAATAGCCAAAGCTGGACATGTTTGGGTTAACTGACCGGAAGAGTTTCTATCGTATACCTTATCACTAACATTGCAACAGGTTTGCTATTGTTAGGCATAGATTCGCCTACGCACAGCCGCAACAGACAACTACCAAAGAACCAAGGTCAGCTCTAACACCAAAAACACGACCACCTGTTAAAAACTACCATCTGATAGTGCCAAGCGAATAACATTCCTAATATGACAATAAGTAAATTCGCGAGCTAAGCATAAATTCAAGAATAAGTAAAACCAAACGATCAAAACAGGGAAAGAAAACGTGAACACAAAAAAAGACTCACTGAAACAAAAACCAAACTTAAAAGATACGATAGATCCGTCTTAAAATAACTTTCAAGATACTTCACAACATGTTGTACGCATATAGTTTACTAGTGGACGCTGATTTTGTTTGTCACACTATCTAACGTGAAACAGCTTTACTTCTCTAAACAGTAAAACGCATGCTGTATTTAGGCAATGTTTTGTTACGTTACGTTCTGATTTATAATCTAGAAGTATCTTTCAATTTTCACTTAACATTTTTACAATTAAATGTGATTAAAATGTTCACTGTGCAGTAAAAAAATTTTTTTCCTTACTCCCGGCTATTTTCTTCGAGCTTCCGATAACTCGAACTCCTGATACCTCGAACCTTCTTTCTATTTCCCTCGAAGGTTCGAGTTATCGGGAGTCGACTGTATATTACACCAACAAGCCGTTTGACAGAGTCTTAACAGTCATCCAAAACATGCTTACTCTCAAGAATTTGCTGCTACTGTCTTCTCTGACCCGTTGTTCACTAATCGGAACGCAGAGCTTGTTCGAGCTCCCAACAACAACATTCATTGACCAACCAGATAGTGACACCGGTCTTACGAGGCAGGATCTTGAATCTGCTTGTCATGACCGACAGGCGGAGATGGAACAGACTTACTTATCAAATCGGTGCGGGTGCGCCCGAAATAGATAGACTGAGATAGATTAACCTTTCCTCGGTCTCCGAGGATGGGTCGGCAGTAATAGCTACGAGCAGACATTCTAGCAGGCGCAAGAAGTTTTGATGTGGGCGAAAAAACGAATCGTGTTTCCCTCGCGCCCCCCTTTAACTCCTGCACCCTTATAACTTCCATGCATCTTCTTCGCAGCCTAGCAACAAACGTCTATCAGAAAAAACAGACGGAATGATATACAGACATAGAGATACTTTTATTCAACACTGAATTGTCACAACTACATAAAATAAAGAGCTTTAGGCGACGACGGCGACGGCGACGGCAACGAGAACGTAAATCAGTTTAATTGATATTTTAGACCGCGAGTAAGTTGTCCTTTTATTGGTGACGTTTTCGCGGCCGTCGCTGTCGGCGTTGCTGCTTCCTTGCCTAGTCCCTGTTCAGCGTTTTCCAGGCCCTCTCTGCCAATTCACTAGACGTCTGGGACTATGGACCGCAGACTTGCAGATCAATAATCGTTTTGATTTTCGGAAATAGTAGTACTCTCTAAGTTCTACTTTGATCTTACTTGAAAGAGGTTTCCCTTATAACTTTGCAGCTCTAAAATCAATTTGTGGTTAGACTCTGGGATACCTCTTATCTTGAATGGTCCTCTGGAAAAACAAGTTGTGGCTACAGTACCTTCCCTGACTGTTGTAGGCCGAACGCTATCACCTCGTATGTAGAATGGCAAGTGCCTCAATAAACCGCTCTCTAGAGCTTTCTTTACGTGCATAGTAAGTCTCAATGCATCACATATATAATTAATTGCATAGTGATTTTAAAGCAGTATTTCTTGGACTTTTTCTTGTGTTTAGACTGGGTTTAATTAAAATGCGCCCGGAAAATCAAATCTTAAATTCGCTAGAACTTGATGTATGCAAAGGACAACCATAAGTGAAGATCTTGAAATACCCCATTAATATACTAAAAAAGGGTGAGATTACTCAACATTAGTGCTAAAAAGAGCGGCTACAAGTAAACAAAAGGAAACAATGAAATTAGGGTATGATACTGTGTATTAGTCTACTATCTTTTTAATGGTCACGAGTAAAGTAAAATTTCAAATCAAATTTCAAATTTCAAATCAGCGCGAGGCTGATTTGAAATTACAAGCCCGATTATCCCTGAATGACCTGAATTGTCCTACACGGAGTCCTATTACTAATTAATTGTGTCAATAACAAAATTCAAGAATCTTAGTATTGGAATATTTATTAGATCTTATTAATGTAAGCACAAAGTTTTTATTGCATCAGCTTGCAGCTAGGCTCAAAGCAAAAATATCGTACACTTGAGGAACTTTACCGTTTTCTACATTTTCAAAGCTTTCTAAATCAGGCTCTCGAATTTTTAAAAAAATGTATCTGAATGACAGCCATTGGACCAGACAATTTCGTCCATTCTCTTTTTCATGCTGCAGCTGCAGTCAGCTGCTATGTGGTTAAAAACTATTGGCTTGTAACATTTTCTTATTTGATTTTCGTTGGCTGTTTAACTGTCAGATTTGATCTGTCTGATTACAAACTCCTGGTAATCGAACAGTTTTGGTGTTGCAATAGTAAAATTTCAAGCATTTTGTTTTTGACACGATTGCTACTCAGGTCGCAATAATTATTTTAACGAAGTGCATTAAATCCGAATTGTTGCTGTTACTGTAACTGAATTTGGCCTCTTAAAGTGCGAGTATTTTTGTTTCACTGCACCAAGATATAACCTATTCCCGTTACATTTTTGCCGCCGTTGTCTGGATTCCATTTTCCGTCAGCCGCATTGCCACAAACATTGTTGTCATCGGGACCTCCACCTGTGCCAAACCCGATTCTGGAATCACAACTAATGCAGTTGTGAAAATCGTTACTAATGATGCCAATTCTTGCCCGTGCTCTTCGGCCGACATTGTCGCTTCCCATTTTCCCTTTAACATTGAATCCTTCAACGTTGCAGTACTTCTGTAAGGAGCCCCGTGAACCAATCAGCGCCTTCCACGCGTCACGTCCTAGCGAGGTTTTACGCTTTTTCCCATCAGCAATCAGGGAATGCAAAGAGTGCGCTTGCCTGTCGATGACAGCAAAGCTGATGTTCCCGGTAATTTTAATTTTAATACCGAGACAGATTTTAGAGAAGGATGTGTTCCAGTAGGAAGGCAATTTGGTCTCCTCTGCGTCAAACCCAGTCTTCCCTCCGTCAATGTTAAAGGATTGTTTGTTTGTCCAGAGCCCTGAATTGAAGTGAAATGTTCTCTAAAATAGCATGAAAATGAACAGAAATAGGAAAAACTAAAATTAAGCTATAACATTGTATGACGCAACAATAGCTATTCATTGTAACTCCTGACTTCGCGTTAATTAAAATAAGTATTTGTCGAACTTTTTTTATTGGTCATTAGACAGTCTCAACGAACGCAAGTGAACCTCGTTCCCAGAGCTACCTTTCCACTCCGCCAGCAGTTTTGTAACAAAAACGATTATTTGAAAAGAGCTTTTTTTTGTTTTAGAGCGAAAAGCAGAGAAAGCAACGAAACGACAGAAATTCCACAAAACGATGTTGCTTTTGCTTAAAATAAACTTTCAAGCCTGATCCAAGACTCTCCAATATGTTAACAAGGTTTACGGTCAAGTCGCCCAAAAGTCATCTCGCTCGAAGTTATGTTACCCGAAATCAGAGTTATTTCGCCCGAAGGTTTAGTCAAGTCGTCGAAATACTGAACAGTATGAGGCTCGAAATTTTATCATGCCTCAACAATCAGCCTAGCATCCCTATTACCATTTGCCGCATTTGTTTCGTCTTATCGAAGATTATATAGAGAGATATACTCATTTATCGCGCTTGTTTCGTTTTGATTAATAATGGTAATGGGACTGAGTGGAATCCAATTCAGTCAGTAATCATAATAATAGGACGACACGGAGCTGGAGTCCGATTTGCTTAATCACGTGTATGATTACAGACAAAATTGGACGAAACGAAGTTCTGTTACCAATTAATCATAACTGTTACAAAAATTTGTGATGTTTTAACCCTCTTGAAATAGAAAAAAGCACAAGAAACTCCAAGAGTTTTCTTGCTAGCAGTGAAAAAGAGCCATTTAGTGTGCGCACGCGCGATGACGCCTGCTGTCCAATTACATAGGCAGGACGCGTGCTGTCCTATTACAATGTTCTATTAGTGCTGAAATCAGGACAGTTGATAGCCAATCAGATTTGAGATTTTTGTTATAGTTTTAGTTGGTTAAATTGCGAAATATATTACACATTCATTCCGCTTGTTTCGTCTCATGATGGTTTAAAGAACGAGATAAATTAACACACTCTCTTTATATAACAAAAATTAACTTTCTTTCTCTGTACACTTCACCTGATAAAATTCGGGCGACATGACTCCGCATTTAAGTCAGGCGACTCTGGTTACGGGTGACATAACTTCGGGCGAGAAAACATTCGCGCGACTTGACGGTGGTTTCTTGGTGTTGCGGACACTAATGACGTAATACAAAAGATTGAAAAGACACTGAACAATACCCACACCACAACACAAAAGCTAACAAACAATAGTTTCCGTAACACCAAGAAACACCCGACTTGACCGGTTACCGTTAACAAAGCTTGTTTAATTGGCAACACTTTCTTCCGTTAATAGTGCAGAATCGTCATGCAAAGGGCCTTTGATATTCTTCAGGGGCATCCAACGTCAATTTTCGGAAAATATACGATTTGAGATTTAGAATTTTCGGATCATTTTTTGTAAAATTTCTTGCTTGCCTGCCTCTCCTAGGATTTTTGAACATCTAAAAAATGGTGTAATTGCCCATTTTTAACGGATTTTTACCCTAGAAAGGTCACCTAGAATTTTTAGGAGCCTTTTTTCTGGCTGAAATCTTCGAAAAGGTAAGTTTTGATCCCTATGATGTTCGGATCACTAGACTTTCAGCTAGAAAATCCGAACAGATGAAAAATTTTTAAGGGATAAAAATATGCCTATATCTACCGTTTAAATACTAAAATACGTTTAACAATGCTATGTTTAAGTAGTTTTGAACTATATTCTCGTTGGGTGCCCCTTATTCTTTGCGCAATAAAACTTCATAACATTGCCGAAAGCGATGAGCCTTCATTGTCACCATTTAGTTTGTGCTATTTTGTATCTGAATATTTTCCAGCCAGCTAGTGGCTAAAAGCTACTACAGAATATATTAATTTTTTTTACAACTAGTGCTTAAGCGAATCACCATTGGAAAGAAAAATGAAAATTCATTCATGGTCGAATCATTTGTTCGGCTTTTGTCTGTTATACTGTAAGGCATGGGAAGATCTATCCTCGATCATTTCGCTGCTTAAAATCTTGACAGCTTAAACGAATAGCTAGTTGGGTCCAGGAGGAAAACAATTCTTTTTTTTTTTCATATGAAACGACAGCGACCAAAGCCTTCTTCAAAAGTTAAGCCCTTAGTTGGTACTGCACTGCTGCTGGGTGACTGGTGACGTCATTTACCTGGTCGCAATATTGACGCCACGTGGATTTTACTGAAAATTTATATTTATTCAAATGGAGTAGAAACTGAGCATTCTTTCCACGCGAGGTCAAATGTTTAGTGTAAATAAACAATATACAGGTCATTTATTCACAAATAGCGGTGAACCTATTTTACTTTTGATGTAAATCTCGCAACCCAACCACCTCAAGCGACTGACACAATAGTTTTTTCACTGATGCCATTCGAAGGATAAACAAGCAGCTTCCAACAAACCATCTGGTTTGTGGGTGCGTTGGTAGCCACTACCGTTCAATGGCCAATCAGTGTTTTGTAGGGAGACAAATTGCAAAAGAGGAGGTACGGAATACATTCTTATACTGTAAGTAGTCTTAAGGCAACGCCGGGTGCCTGGTATTCTTCGCAACACGTAGGTAAAAAAAATAAAAAGTGGCATAGATAAAGTAAAGATTTAGAAGTAACATGTTCACGTACACCCCGCCAACACAGTCTTTCTTTTGGCGCACTCGAGAAAGACTGCATGAATCGATCGAGTAAAATCTTTGTTGAGCATTTAATGCATGGTGCTTGGGATATAGTTTCGAACCCAGGCCTAATAACCGTGTGCTTGCTACAGCAGACTCGGTTATGACCATCGTCTAATCAATAAACGGATGCTCGCACTCGAAAAAAACAGTTTGACGAGAGAAAACAGGCTTGTCTAGTCCAGAAATTTTGGGCTGTGGCTACCTTCAAAGGTTTGACGTTATTTAGGCAAAACGTCCTAAATTTTCTCCTTCTCAGGCTCAGCTCGCATGGTGATTCACGTAGTGGTTTTTCGTCTACAATTCCGGGTCGAATTGGAATTTGAAAAAATTTGGATAAATATCTCATCCACAAATTTCATACCTTGCCTCCGTTTATCTTCATGACCGGCGTCCAACCCCCTGGTCCACATCCAAAGTCACCAATTTGACAGAGAACGGAAGTTGGTCTTGAGTTAAAAAAAAGTTTAACCAGCTGGCTTCGTTGGGACCTGCACAAAAGCCAAGGTGGGCACTTCGGTAAATAATTATTGTTTAAGACAGTATATATAATGCAAACCAAGTGATCTGGATGACCCAGGACTAAAATATTGAACTCAAACAAGAGTTAAATCTCACAGTAAACGTACTTCGTGCACCCAAGACTGTTCATTATTCTCTGTTGTTACAAACTAATACAGTGGTGGATCCAGGGGAGGGGCCCGGGGGGCCTGGCCCCCCCTTATTTTTAGACTAAACTGAGGCCCGAGGGGCCGAAACAAAATTATTTTGGACACAGCTCCCCCCCTTATGTAAGGGTCTGGATGACCACCCCCCCGCCCTATCCTAAGGTCTGGATCTGGCACTGCCAATACATGCCAAAATGGCAAAAATAAATAAATAAATAAATAAATGACAATTTCACTCACTTGTCTGCATAATGATCGTACACTTGCTTGCATGATTTCGGAACTAAAGGAAAAAGGATATCAACTCGATTTAAAGTCACTACAATAGTATACGTTTTACTCCTGGGCTTACTTCTAGGCGCCGAACTGACTGATTGAGATATTTTATATATTTTTACTTTAATATTTTTACTATTTGACTGCATGCTAAGCCCCCTCTACACCTTAAGGATTTCATAAATGCGGCTTTAGAAATAAATCCAAGTCAAACCCTCCGTAAGCGAACACCCAAAATGACAATGGCAGGCGGTCGCTTACAAGAATCAAACCGCAAGGCCGACTCTACTGAGAAGAGGCCAGAGGACGTGTTTTCTTGGAAGATGTCAGGACTCATCTGCTTTTTGGAGGGAATTTATTGCATGCAATTTCTTAGTTACGACTCAGTGGAAGTTCCATCTCGTCGCTAAAACGGTTTCGTATACAGTAATAGCCCGCGTATAAGAACCTGGGTTTTAAGAACCTGTTGGGCTAAAATTTTCATTTTAAGCCCCCTCCACATAAGAACCTATTTAGGCTAAAATTTTAAGTTAGGTTCTTATCAGTGGGGTTGCTGTAAAAGTGTATAGGTAGAAACTGCTGAATTAAGATCATCATCTATTTCGTTTTTCACTTCTCCTCATTGCTTGAGCTTGTTATGAATTTGGTATCAACATGAGTTTCTTTGTTATGTTTTGTTAAGGACATATGCTGTACCTGCACTGAACCGCCTATAGGCATTGCTCTATGGTACAAATAAATGATTTATACTGTATTATGAGATGATATTTACAATATATATAGTATGTACAGATGAAATTCATATGAAAATATAAGAACCTATTTTAAGAACCTCGGTAGCCTAAATTTGCTTTAAGTACCATTTATATAAGAACCTATTTAGGCTAAATTGAAAAATTCAGGTTCTTATACGCGGGCTATTACTGTACTTTGATTAGCTTAGTACACATGCTACTTGCAGCAAACAAAGAGATCGGACCATGACGCCAAGTGCATGGTTGCTTATTAGAAGTTAAAAACAATGAAAAATTACAAAACGTCACCCGAAATAATTGTCGTAGTCGCTTATGAGAGGTGCTCGTTTACAAAAGGTTCCACACTAAAGGGATTTTACTGAGAAACGTTTAGTGTTCTAGATAGGTGATCGCCCATGGGAGGACGATTGGTCGCTCTTACATGGAGTTTCGAAAGTATCTTCGTCAAGGTCAAGTTTCATTACATTATTACTATTGTAAAGTGCAAGTCTGTCCTTTGACAACCTTTTATGGGAAACGTACCAAATACTTCTTCGCATAAGTCTCCGACGTAACCGTCTTTACAACCGCAGTCAAAGGTGTGATATTTGTAGTTTGGTACACATGTTCCACCATTACGGCAAGGCGAAGAGTGACACGCAGTCTAAAACAAATAAACAAGGCAAAAACACAAACTAAAACTAAAAACATAAAGACCGTTTAACGATATAAAGGACAAACATTTCATGTCGCTTATAATAAATTGTTAACGATACAGACATAAGGTGGGTCTGTTCAGAATATATCTTTAAATCAAAGCCCAGTTTAAATAACTATTAAGAGGCCCTGCGCCTAAGAAACGACCGATGATTTCCAGCTAAAAAATAAGATCGGCCAATTTTTATCTCCCAAGTAGAGGTTACCGAATACTATTCAAAAATGAATTTCTTTTGTTTCAGTTTCGCTTTAAACCAAAAATATCGAGCCGCAAACTTTTTCCGTCTAATAGCAGCAAAATCAAGCCTAAAATAAGCTCTCGCAAAAAACGGTTCAGAAATCACTATCGCGACGCAAAACAACGAGAAAACCACACAGTGATGAAGAAAAAGGCCTTTTAATGCAATATCATTCGATAAACATCGAGAAACTGCCGAAGGGAATAAAAAATACATTTTCAAATATTGCATATTAAATTAGATGGAGCGTTGGAGTTGATTTTAGAATAATAATTTCTGAAAAGTCCAACGCTGCTGAAAGAAATCATAGTGATGAATCAGACATTGGATGGATATACATCACGTTTTCGGAAAAACATTTTTCGGCCAAAGTATACTGACGTTGTAAAAACCGTTCAAAGTTACCGTATTTACCGTTAAGTTGCCACTTCGGCGAAACACTTCTCTGTTGGCAATATGGCCAAGGATAGCGTGGTAAACGCCACTTTAAGCCTTGCTAGGCGCTCAAAACCATCCTAAAGAGAAGTATATAGAATTAAAAGAGAAAGGAAAATGAAATATTCGCAGAAAAAGAGAAAAACTCGAAATTACCATCTGCTAAGGAGAGTTGAATCTTGGAAATGTTGTCGCGTGACAGCGTTCATTTGTCCGAACTGCAGCGGGATCCAAACAAATACGTGAAATATAAGTCTAAAAAAAAACAGTCTTTCTATCACCAGAAATCGTGAAGTGAAACAGTTTTATGTTTTTCCTATTAATGATGATGAATTCAGCCTCAGCTAGCGTCCAAGTACTTTGAATGTGGGCTGCTTGTATTTCGTCACATACATTCCAACGGACGTTACGGGTCAGCGCGTGTAGGGGTCAGCGGACCTGAAGAAAGGTGACGAAGTTGCCAAGCTGGGGGGGACATTGGTAGGTACCCAATACCGAAAATAAATGCGGTATCGGTATTTCGTCGATTTTTGACACAGTATTTCGGTATTTACCAATTTTTCTCACGGTATTGCGGTATTTAATCAATTTAATTTAATTTTGCGAGGAAACGTGAGACGACCTCGAATTGATCGGTACAACGAACGAAAAAGATACCCTACCAATTTCATCAGAGATTATCTGTCAGAAATTGTGTAATGGTAATCATTTACCATTAATCTAAAGTCTTAACAATACTGACGTGCATAAAACTAGCCTGCGTAGCAGGCGCTTGGAAGTAGTGGGGCAAGAGAGAACGGTCGGGCGCGAGGGAGACACGCGAGTAGTCATCCAAACGCCTGCTACGCAGGCTAGCATTAAACAGGAGAGGGCAATGAACAGTAGCGCAATACCGTGAAGGATCTTCTTTTACCGAATACCGTTAACCAAAAGGAAGAAATAAAGCATACCGCAGGGCTAAATGATACCGCAATACCACACTTTAAAATCCAAATTACCGAAATACCGCTTGAAAAAAAGCTCAATACCGTAAGCCCCCATTTCCCCCTCCATGCTGTCGAAGAGGTGATAGAATATTTGGGCTTAAAACATCCAATTATATATTTGATGTTTACAATCTTTGTCATAATTATCACAGCAACAAACTTTCATCTTTCAATGTTAGTGTTGAAAGACATGTGCGGGTATTTCGAAATACCTTACAAATCTACAGATCTAAAAAGAGACCTTTCAGCCAAGGTTTCAGTGTAAAGGAATGTGACTGAATGCAGCAAAAAATAATTTCATTCTGTAACTTTCCTGCGCAAGAGTTTGAGTGCATGGTATGCTGTCCAATTGGTAATGTGACAAGTTGTGCGTTGTGCATATTGGTTATCATCTAAATATCATAAATGTTATTGTGGAAACAAATTATGAAGCATATTATAAAATGAAGTTGCAAAATGAATGAGGCACTTTCATCGATTTAAAAGTCCTATCGGTCTCCTACATTTTTTTATGATGTCCTCCCCAATATTTGGGTGACCCTATTTGGCGGAAGGGCGGAATACATGCAATATACGGAATACTCTAAAACACGAAATTTACAGAATATTCTGTATTTTATTTGAACTGGACTGACGAAAAAGCAGAGGCAATATTAAAAATTCAATTTTCGTACTGCCGTAAGCCACACTATAGACCTTATGACGGTTTTGAAAGCCATCTTGACGGGTGAAGGGTCCGGTATCACAGGAATCTAATGTCGGATAACTTTCATAAAACGGCTGTTCTAAAAAAAAGAATTGTAAACTTAAGCTTGACAGGATTGTACTACCAATTAATGGGGGCCACACCTGTGCCTAAATGTTTCCGGTAGCTTGCTTTAGATTTTCCAGAGTCTTCAAAGTCTTCAAAGGAATGATCTCTTCTTCAAATTTTGTGGAGATTGCTCGGCTGGTCGTTCTGGCCAGGAAGGATCCAGGGAAAACAAGTCCGTTTTCCAGTCTCCTTGATCCATTACCTTAATCGACTTGCACTTTGTTTTGACTTCGAGCTTTTTTAAGAAAGGTGAATATAAGGAAGGAAAGTTCCATCGACAAAGTGCCCAACAAGTTTCAAGGTAAGTCCCTCGCGTTAACTGAGCATTCACCGTCAGTATTTGTTACTGCTACAGTTTCAATGTTGTTCGTTTTTAAATAAATATCAAATTTCTTTTTTTAACATTTGGTTGTTTCTCAAAAAAGAAATAAGCGCCCTGTCCCGAAAGTAAATAAGCGCCAGGGCGCTAAATCGAATCATTACGGTAAGTCAATTCTTTTACTTATCACGCGCTTAAAACATGGTTCGAGTTAATGAGGGTAAAATTATATAGAAATGATCTGAAGAGAAACAAAAATTAGTATTACTTCGAGTTAGCACGAGGTTCGAGTCAGTAGCGAGGGTTCGAGTTATTGGAGTCGACTGTATACATGTATACCCTTTTTAAACGATTTTTCTCTTATTCTGCCTTTTAGCGTATTCCGTATATTCCATATTTTAGAATATTCCATGTATTCCATCATTCCGTTCCGTCATTCCGTCAGTCCGTCATTCCACCGAATAGCGTCACCCCCGATATTTTCATGTCCAAGAAAATACTAAACGCGAGGCTAATCATTATGTCAAGAATTGAATCAGTTAGCTACATTTTATAGCGCCAGATAATAGTCATTTGAGAAAAAAAAATCGTAATTCTTGGGCGTAATGAACTCAGTTTTCGGGACCAAGATGTTCCTCGTTCTCGGGAGCAACAGTACTCCAATATCTCTCTCTTTTTTTCCTTGAAGGAAGACATTGGATATTGACATGAATGATTCTCGCCCGAAAAAATAAACATGGGATCAGATTTCTTTCAATAGACCGCTGGCCAGAAGCGTCGACTCGTGACCCCACAACGATCAGATCACACTGAGGCCAAAACGGTGCGGCGGTTCGGGAATTTTTTCTTTTTAAGTCCCCATCGCTTGTGAAAAAATAACATTACTGTAACATTGTTTCACTAAGTGCTTTCTGGCCGGGAAAAAAGTTGTGCATTCGTTAGATTCCGCCGCAGTTTAGACAAATGACGTCATTGGCCGCTGTCACGCGACGACATTTTCCAGATTCAAGTTTCGTCAGCAGATGGTAATTTCGAGTTCTTTTCTTTTTCTCGATTTTTCTGCCTATTTTTCATGTTCCTTTCTCTTTTAATTCTACGTCCTTCTACTTAGGATGGTCTCTGAGCGCCTAGCAAGGATTAAAGTGGCCTTTACCACGCTATCCACGGCCGTATTGCCAACACAGAAGTGTTTCGCCGAAGTAGCAAGATAACGGTAAACACTGCAACTTTGAACGGTTTGTACAACGTCAATATACTTTGGCCGAAAAATGTTTTTCCAGAATCGTAATGTATATCCCTCCAATGTCTGATTCATCACTGTGATTGCTTTCAACAGCGTTGGACTTTTGAGAAATAATTATTTTAAAATCAGCTCCAACGCTCCATCTAATTTAATATGCAATACTTGAAAATTTATTTTTTATTCCGTTCGGCCGTTTTTCGATGTTTATCGAATAACATTGCATTAAAAGGCCTTTTTCTTTATCACTGTGTGGTTTTCTCGCTATTTTGGGTTACGATAGTGATTTCCGAACCGTTTTTTGCGAAGGCTTATTTTAGGCCTGATTTTGCTGCTATCAGACGGAAAAAGTTTGCGGCTCGATATTTTTGGTTTAAAGCGAAACTGAAACAAAAGAAATTCATTTTTGAATAGTATTCGGTAACCTCTACTTGGGAGATAAAAATCGGCCGATTTTATTTTTTAGCCGGAAATCATCGGTCGTTTCTTAGGCGCAGGGCCTCTTAAATGACAGTTTTCCCAACCCGATTGCCATATATATATATAGTTCAATAGTGAAATCGCTTCCCTTTTACATACAGGACGCCTATGAAAAGAGGGAATCCCTTTCGTTCGGAACCTCCCCATAAAGGCCATAAAAGGGAGAGCCCTACCTACTTGCAGCATACAGGGAGAAAATGACATGGGTTTACCGCCCCTGCCCCCAAAAAACACACTCTGACCAGTAACTATGCTATTCAGTGTTATATCAAGTTTCTAATCCTCGGCCCAGCAATGACTGAAAATTGAATGGCAATATGCGGCACCCGCTTATTCAAACTGTCTGTGTACTCACAGGTCACCCAAGCTCAAAATATGATCACCATCGGTACTGTTGAGTAACGTTCGAATTCGAAATACTCTTTTTTTTATATAACAATGTTATTTTCCGGCCTAGGCTGAATATTGTTATTTTTTGTCGATTTTAGGCTGAACATGTTCTTGAATTAATCCTAATTATAAACTACAGCTTACGGCATTTTCCGCTTTAGAACATGATGTATTAGGATTTCAATTACCAGTGTTCTTGCCGTTTAGTAAAAGAAATAATTTTCTACGGTTAAGTTAAAACATAAACTGATGTACTGTATTTACAGATTTTCAAATCCTTTTCAAATTCTCAGCCTCGGGTTTATTCCTAAAATATTCTTAAAATTTCGCAAATTTCAGCTTCAATATTCTTATAAAATATATTCTTATAGAAATCAAAGGCTCCTAGGAGCGAGCTCATGGATGAATTGAATTAGTGTAGAAAAGACAGTTCAATAATCAAAGGAAAACATATAAATCTTTTTGAACGGTTCATTGTGTACGGACTTGCCAAAATACAGCGTGACTCGAAGTATCCGATTGCATGTGCACCTGAATATTCTAGAAACTTGTTATCAGCGCAGCATTTCTACTTACAACAAAAAGATCACTTTTAAAAGCAATTATTAACGCTTTTTAGTTGTAAAATAATTTGCTTTGTCATGTGACTGTACATGTCAAACACTTTCCGAACGACAGTGCACTTTCTTGTAAAATAGCTAAGTTTTACATAAGCCCGAGTTTTATTTAAACCGTGGTTTTAAGCAATTATTTTAATGGACCTCGAAGGTTTCCTAAAAGTGCGATGCTTTTAAATAAATGCTTCCATATGCTGTTCACAAAGAGTATGTAACGGTTAGTATATTAGGGCCACCCAACGAGAATATAGTTTAAAAGCACTTAAACATAGCATTGTCAAACGTAATTTAGTATTTAAACGATAGATATAGGCATATTTTTATCCCCTAAAATTTTTTCATTTGTTCGGATTTCCTAGCTGAAAGTCTAGTGATCCGAAAATTATAGGGATCAAAACTTACCTTTTCGAAAATTTCAGGCAGAAAAAAGGCTCCCGAAAATTCTAGGCGACCTTTTTAGGGTAAAAATCCGTTAGGAATGGGCAAGTATACGATTTTTTAGTTGTTCGAAGATCCTAGGAGAGGCAGGCAAGCAAGAAAGTTTACAAAAAATGTTCCAAAAATTCTAGATCTCAAATCGTCTTCCGAATAAATGTTTTCCGAAAATTGATGTTGGGTACCCGTGGTATATGTAGAACGAGCTATTAAATACAGAATACAGGCGTTTATGGCTAAATTAAACTGCTTTAGAACGCGCTTTTGATAAACACTAGCTAAAAATTATTTTAATAGCTGTACGTGCTCTGATCTAGCTAAGTATTTATTTAAACGCAGTCGAAGTATCCGATTGCCTTTCTCCACCTAAATGTCCTAGAGACTTGTCTACACAAGCGCAGCATTTCTTGTAGAACTTACATTAATAACACTGCTAAATAGAATCACCGACAAACAAAAACCTACTTTAAGGCAAAGATCACCTAAGAATTCAAGCAAAATAGCGTAACGCTTGTTGGTTCTAAAACCTGTGCTTCCAGTTGACACAACATTAATTCAGTCCCTGCTGTTTGCATACGAAGACAAATGGTCGAATGGATTCGTCCAAATAACAATAAACCACAATAGATACTCCTCAACGTCTCGTTATTCGCTTTTTGCTGAACGAAATCCCATAGTCAGGCTGCGATAGCTCTTTCACACTCCTGTCGATCGCATCTTCTCCATATCAAGTAATATCGGGAAAAAATGTGGCCAATTCGTCCAAATATACAACAATGATCCACGCTCAAAAATTTCGATGTCCTTTTAACATTTCTAAGTCCATTTCTTTCAGATGATATTATCAGTGTTCATTAGAATATTTCCATTTATACAAAACCCATTTCTATAACTGATGTGTCGGGGAAAAAAAATACGCTTTACTAGTACCCTCTCGGAATATTCCAAACATATGCGTAAAAGGCACTTGGAACAAAAGTAATACTAAGTAAGGGAGGTAAGAGTAAAGTGTTTCATCTGACTTTAATGAATAAATTAATGAGAATCGAGTGAGTGAGTGAGTGAGTGAGTGAAAGAGTGCCATTCGAGTGCCTCCAAAAGGCCATCGCACGACTACGTCATCCATGAGCTAAAAAAGAGTGTATAGGAGACAAAAAACGATTGTCTCTGCAGCCTACGAATGTGAAAACGATTTATGATCCTGACGCATAAAATCTTTTAACAGCTGACGGAGGTTTAAGTTTCAGATCGAAATTTTTGGCACAGACTAAAAGTAAAAAAAAAATGTTATTTTTTGCTTTGTAAGGATCATATTGATGAAAGTTCTGTTTTACTGTGTAAAAGATGTAAAGTGAAAAATGAGAAAAAATAGGTTATTGTTGGGGTGATGCATCTCATTCAATTGAATCCTCTTTTAATTAACTTTTTAAGTGACATGTTTGTTCGTACGTGTGCTTTACCCCTTTAACCAACTTGAAGATAAATTAAAAATGACGACCACACACACACATCTCTAGAGGTTATCGTTGGGGTGATGCATCTCATTCAATTGAATCCTCTTTTAATTAACTTTTTAAGTGACATGTTTGTTCGTACGTGTGCTTTACCCCTTTAACCAACTTGAAGATAAATTAAAAATGACGACCACACACACACCTGCGGTACCAAATTTCCTATTTATAACTCCTCTTCCGTTTTACCTATCCAAGCATTCTGACAAAGGCAGATGTTCTGCTGTAAATGGTCTAAAGTGACCGAATCCTCTTTCAGACACAACGGGAAAAGCCATAATTTTAAAAAAAATGTCGGCGGGTTATTGGGAGAA
Source organism: Porites lobata (assembly GCA_942486035.1). Classification (NCBI taxonomy): domain Eukaryota; kingdom Metazoa; phylum Cnidaria; class Anthozoa; order Scleractinia; family Poritidae; genus Porites; species Porites lobata. Next base: position 3,930,749 of record CALNXK010000015.1, read on the forward strand.
AATCTTAGAGGGAGAACATTTGTGAAGTTGTTTAACCAGTGCTTTTAGGCGGCGGACGGGGAGGGTGGGGTGTGGAGGGAAAATAATAGTGATACCATAATGGAAAAGTGATGCGAGCTCTGGTTTCTTTTGTACTCTCCAGGGCTGCTGTTCTTTTCAGAAGATAGCAACTCGCACCAGAGCTTCCCGTCTGCTCCTTTTGACGCGGCCAAGTTAATAGAAAAACAGGAGGGATTACTTAGACATCGAAGGGCACAGTGCAGGGTGTCGTACACGGCGTATGTTCCAACTCTGGGTACATTCAAGTAATGGTGATCGTCTTTTACAAAAATGTCTTGGCGAAGATCTCGGTGATACAAGGTGTTAAATTCTGCGGGACAAAAAATTTTTAACATTTAGAGGAAACGAATAAACTAAATAATTTGTCGTAACTATTTGTTAAGTCACTGTTGCAACAAGGTTTAGAATACTAGACACTTCCACGTATTTTTTCAACCTTTGTCAAGGACCATCTAGTGAGTACCGTAGACTGCCACTTATATCTCCAACGCCCCCTGCACCCCACTTATAAGACCCATGATTATAAGCCCTTCTCTAGCTCTGGCGTTTTGAAGCTCAATTAAAGACCAGTAAACGCAAAACGTTTTTTTTTCATCAGCACTGCTATAGCTTGTTTCAAAGAACTTTTTGTATTCCGGTTAAAAGCCCCCTCCCTTTATCAACCCTCGTAAAACCCCTTACGAAGATGTATAAGCCTGGGACTTATAAGACGCAGTTTACCGCGGTATTCATCTAAAACAGTGGGAAGAGCGCCTTAAACTTTGTAAAATTGGCACATTTGAAACTGATACGTCGGGAACGAGGGAAGAGTCAGTCCATAGTGTAATCCGAAGCGCCACCAGCTCCACCATACTAAAGTGTGCAAAGTTATTTGCGAATTTACGGAGGAAAACCTTCTTTAGTTTTCAATTTATTACTCCCAAACTCAGACCGAGTTTCTCGGCAACATTGATTTCCAGCCGTGTTGATGAATTTTCACTTACTGGCTCGCGTCAAAAGTTGAAAAGGCTGTGGAAACCTGGTCATTAATTCAAAATTCGTAATTGTCAGTTCAAGAAAATCGACAAAAACTATATATTATAAAAGCCGTGTAAGTAAAATATATAGAATGAAAAAAATAGAGTTTGCCGGTTTACGTGAAAGGAAGAGATTGATTTAGATCAGAAACGACAGTTTAAGAAAAATCGCTAGGCTCAAATTTTCAACGTGCAAGAATTGTTTTTGTGCCATAACATCAACCAAAGGCGAATAATTCAAAGTAACCAGAAACTCAAACCTTATGGAATACCATTTTACTTTAAAGGCATTCTTTGCCTTAAATGTAAGATACATCACCTCAAATTTAGTGAAGTCTTTTTTAGTGCTCTGTTAACTTTTTATTATGTTTTAGCATTTTACTGCCTTTGCCGTCTTTAGTCTGGGTTTTAAACGTTTTATTTATCATTTTAAGACTGATTTGAATAGCACCACAAACCTTCAAGCTGGGCAAATACTCCATCCGGTGGGATTAAACACAAGAAGAAGAGGAGACAACAGCACAAAAATGAAGGATACAGCAGCCATTGAAGGATATGTAAGTGAGTCTTGAGCAAGGCGCGAAAATTTGTGATCATGGTGCTCTTGGATAAAGTGTTGCGGGCTGTACCCATACTCGTAAATACTATCCGTTTCGGGGCAGCAAATAATTTAAACTTTTTCCCTTTAATTTTTTAAGAATTTTTCCCGAACTGTTAGCCAATGACATTTCACCAAATAATTGCTGTACTGTCGCAATTTGTAATAATCATCGCACTTTGTAATACCTGTCGCAATTTGTAATAAATCCATCGCACTTTGTAATACCTGTCGCAATTTGTAATATACCGTGTCGCACTTTGTAATAAAAAAGCTGTCGCAATTTGTAGCAACCGTCGATCGCACTTCGTAATAAACTAAGCTGTCGCAATTTGTAATAATTCCATCGCACTTTGTAATAACTTTTTGAGAGTAATTGAACTTACTTCGTCAACATTAATATAATGCCAAAATATGCATGGTACTTCATAAACAAAGATGATGACGTCTGCTGGCACGTAACACCTCCGCTCATTCAAACATTTAACTTTATTCACAGTCCTAAACATTTTTTTCAGATTAATGTTGATTAGTTATCTGACTTACGAAATGCGGTACTCTTAAACCTTCCTATTGTACTAGGTGGTTTTCATTCAGTGGTTACCCGGCGGGTGTACTTCCTTATATGGCCAATACAGGGATGTGCCTCTAGACAGAGCATTGTCAGAGTACAGGATCTAGACAGAGCTAGACACACTAGACACAAACGAACCATTATTGAAAAGCATTTAATTTCCGCAAATCGTAACATCCATCCTACATCATTCGAATAAGGACACCACGAGAGTTCAAGCTTTCCTTGTTAGATCTTATAACAGGTCGATACAACACGTTGTGCACCGTCCTTGTCTAACGCGCAATCTTAAAGAAGTAATAGTGGCTTCCATATTTTGGCCAACTTAATCAAACAAGGCCTGGAAAGATTCAAAATGTTTACTGCAAATAAAAAAAAACGTCATCAGTGGCAAACCGTCGAACCACAACAGAAACCTAAAAACAAAATCCAATTGGTCGCTGGCCAATACCTTCGTATGTACCTGTTTTTATAATACTCACTTGGGGTCTTACACTGAGCCGGCTGGGCATTTGGCCCATTATTCTCACTTGATTTGGTCCCATATAGGATCAAAAGGAGTACTCATTCCATCTTAAAACAATTGTTTTCTATAAGGAGTCCTCTAAAGCAAATACCATGGGGCCGGAATAGTAAAAAATTATCCTTCCCTGCGTATATACAACTCTTTCGAGCGTGTTCTGGATTACTGTTTTTCCACAAAATGGAAAGGATGGAATAAACCATCCATTACTACTTGAGTTACCCTATCTAAGGATCAAACCAAAGACACAAGGCCAACAACGTAAAAAATGATACCCTATTAAAGGCTCGAGATCCTCAAAAACCATACCCTATCAGGCGGTACTTACCTATCTATAGCCCATCCATATATGGGATTATCCCCCCCCCCCCGAAGAGTTCACGTGTCACGTGGCAAGCAAACATGGATTTGGACGACGAATGCCAGGTTATTCATGAATTTTCTGTTGTTAAATGTTGCTTTTGTTATTTAAATATTCTTGAATTTAAACATGATTCATATCTCTTTGGTGATATGTCACAGGAATTTTCATGTCTTTCATAAAAGCTTTTCTCCTTGGTCACGTGATTAATCAAGGCAGAAAAATTTATAGCGGTAGACATGCATGTTTGACCAAAGAAAATGTTACGGAGATGTTACGTGCTAGCAGACGTCACCATCTTTGTTTATGAAGTAGCATATTTTGGCATTATATTAATGTTGACGAAGTAAGTTGAATCACTCTCAAAAAATTATTACAAAGTGCGATGGAATTATTACAAATTGCGACAGCTTAGTTTATTACAAAGTGCGATGGACTGTTATTACAAATTGCGACAGCTTTTTTATTACAAAGTGCGACACGGTTTATTACAAATTGCGACAGGTATTACAAAGTGCGATGGATTTATTACAAATTGCGACAGCTTAGTTTATTACAAAGTGCGATGGACTGTTATTACAAATTGCGACAGCTTTTTTATTACAAAGTGCGACACGGTTTATTACAAATTGCGACAGGTATTACAAAGTGCGATGGATTTATTACAAATTGCGACAGGTATTACAAAGTGCGATGATTATTACAAATTGCGACAGTACAATTGCTCCATCAAGAAACTTATAAATTTTGCAGAGGGTATTATTTTCAACCCCTTAATGTCTGCACAACCCTTCGTTTTTCCCACCTGCTTCAAGAGGCATTCTTTCGGTCAACAACCAAATTCTCTTTACCTATTTCTAAAAGTTTCACAAGAATATTTATGAGAATTCGGTCAATGGAGACAGTCCATTTTTGCGGGACTATATTGGATCGTTCATATATATGTACGGTTCAACTTCTCGAAATTAAACTTAATTTAAACTTGGGAAGATATTAAGTTACTCTCGATTTCTTCCGATGTTATTTAGCTGAAAGACTCCATTCCACTTTTTCAGTAAAGTAGTGTTTTTTGATAAACGGACAAATATGTCAGTTATGCTAAGTGCTCAGGAGTGAAATAGAAAATACGCCAAGATTTAAAACGGTTTTTGTCCAGATAACTTATTGGAAGAAATTTTTAGAGGCTGTATAGACTGCACCTGGTAGAAATCCATGTCGAGCTGCCACCAGGATCGGTGGACAATATTTCATAACAAAGTCAATATTTGAAATTTCATTTACATAAAGATATAGGTCCTGCGCAAAAGCAAGGTGGGCATAACAGTAAACGAAAAATTGTTTAAGACGTAGTGATGCAAACCAAGTGAATAGCCTGGGACTCAAATATTACATTCAAACATGAGCAAAATCTCACAGAAAATGTACTTTGCGCTCCTGGGGGAAGGGGTACTCCTGGAAAATATACAAAAAAGTATTCTAGAAAGAAACAAAACCTTTCCAGACTATAAAAACAACAAGTTAAAAAAGTCGAAAATTTGGGATTTTTCCAAAGTTTTATACCAGTCATGAATTACGAATAGATTTTCGGTGTAAGGGCTCGTGTAAGGGCCCTTACGCCCTTACAGCCCTTACACCCTTTCACCCTTACAGCCCTTACACCCTTACAGCCCTTACAACCCTTACAGCCCCTACAGCCCTTACGCCCCTTTACAGCCCTTACACCCACATTGGTCTCCTTTGGAGGTTTTTAGACTTTTCGATCACTTTCATAGGGGGGTCCCCCGGGTTTTCAACCTTATGCATGGCTCTTCTTTTCAATCACTATTTTTGCTTCATCTCTTTAAGTCCCAAGAGTGACCAACATCAATTTTCTCTTAACTATATCAATACATCATCAATAGAAAAGGTTAGGAGAATTAACAAAATGATCACCAAAGAAGAAATGCTTTGATCTTATAAGGCAATGTATGGACAGTGGAAAATTGGTATTTGGGTATTGGGGCTTAAAGAGTTAACCAGTGACTGTCCCCCGAATATTACATATTTGTTTTTATCATACATTGCACTCACTAACTGTCTCCTTATTGGCTAAGAGCCTACAATTAATTTTGGGGATCAGCGCAACCTACAGATCAATTTTAGTTATCAGCAGCTAGCCAAAGGTTGTTATATAAATTTGATAATTAAAAACACTTAACTACGTAAATTTACATGTATTTTTATTTATGAAATTTATATAACCCCCTTTGGCCAGCTGCAGATAATGATCCAAAATGTTTAGGCAGCAGCTGACATAATGGCAAAATGGCATATTATATATTTTTAAAATAAAAATACATAACTTTTAATTAAAATAAATCGTTCTAACTCTGTACAGACTCCCTTAAATCTATTTAAGCGTTATCTAGTTAAATCCATTTAAGCTTACATGATCACTGCCAATATTAGGCTATGTTCATACTTTAACGAATAGCTTTTCGAAGCGCCACGATAAAATGAACAGTAATTTCCAGGGGGCGGCACAAGTCAACTGAACATCGTGCCGGGGCGGTTGTTGGCAACCTCGTCCCCAGGGGTTTCCATTTTTTAAGGGAAAAGCCCTGGGGACGAGGTTGGGTCGTTGGCCGAGAGGGTCTGGTGCACTAAACTCCAGGCCTCACTCTTGAAGATTTACTTCAGTCTCAAAGGGGTTGCGGAAGACCTCAGATGACAATGACCTCAACCAGGCTGGCGTCCAGCGGTTTTAGTGAAAGAAAGGATTTGGTTGGGGGTGCTCAGTCTCGCGGGCTCATAAAACCTGGTCTTGATCACGTGGGTTGCAGCCCTGACTCCTACTCATTTACTGCCGCAACGGGAAATAAATGAGATTATTATCACATGACCTGTATTGGAGAAACAAAAAATACAAGCTAAAGAGGTCTATTTTCGCGTTGTTCGTTTGTATAGGACAAAGAAATGTACTAGAAAAGTGTGATTGCAAACTTGTTGTTTCGCTTATTATGGCCAAATTCGTTGTATCGCGCTGCGTGTTTCGCAAACTTCGAAGGAATTTTGGGTTTTTCTGTTCCGTCAATCATCTTAGCGGACCTCTTAGGAAACAAATAATTATTTGTGATTGGTGCATTTCGATCCACTTTGTTTGTTTCTGTCTTTCAAGTTTCGTTGCTTGTGATCGCCCTGTATCGGGCAATAGTCGACCAGTTTTCTTCAAATATTTTTCTGATCTTTCTTATTCTTGTCTCTTGAAAGAATAAAGCAATGTCTGCCTCCTGCCATATCGCTATTCTTGAGCAGTCTAGAGTCATTCTCAGTTTTGTTTTTGCGGGCCAAGCTGGGCGAGTGCGTTGCATTGTGATTAACATTAACTCCGGCCCAACTCAAATGTTTGACGGAACAGAAAAACCCATTCGAAGTTTGCAAACGTGCAGCGCGATACAACGAATGTGACTATAAAACAGTCGAGTCATTATCCTCGCCGTCGTCAGCTGTTAACTCCCAATGTCAGGACTTTACCAGGAATTTCCCTGTAATACCCGTGGTCAAAATACTGTTGGTGTGATTTTGATTGGTGCACGCAAGAGAGAATAGCTCATTCTCTCTTGTGCACGCGTAATGCTTGTTTGTGATTGGTGTGCCTGTGTCCAGCAGTGCTTGTTGTTAATCTAGTAAGCCACAATCCCGTAGGACACCTCATGAACTTTACACAACCCACGATTCCTTGTCGCTTCGGCTTCTAGCTGAAAACGCACGTGGCGTGGCATGTCACCATTTGCAACCAGACTGATTTGCAACTGTAACTTGTCATGTCCGACGAAAGGTTTCCACGGAACGAAGAGAGTATGTCAGGTAACCTTTAATATTTATATTGTCGGTGTTGTTTCAATGCATTCACCCGTGAGACTTCACTCCCGGTCAATACCGACACTGAACCGTTTAATGCAGAAGCAACAAGCGCAAGTAGCCTTCGTTGCGTGTCCACTTTTCAGTCCGGTTGTGTCCATGGAGGACTTCATAGAGTCCTTTTGCAAAAGACAAGATGACTTTTTGAAGGGAAAATCTTGCTCGAGTAACCGACGTTTTTTGGCGGCTTACTAGCCGAACTGGGAACCAAATTAAGCAAACATGGCGGAGTCGATCGAAGTCGATGTTCGCTGAAAGGTTTCGGATTTTGTACGGATTCAAGTCCATCCTTTAAAAGGGAAACGCACAATTCAGTGCTTAATGAACCGTAAAAGGGTTTAAAAACTTTGATGTTTCTTGTGGGATTGAGAAACGAGGCAGTTTCTCAATGTCTGTATTTTTTACTTGTTTTTCAGGTAGCACAGTGACAACTACCTGGGCCGTTTGAGCAGGTGAGGTTAAAGTAAGAGACGTTCCAACCCCTTCTGAGAGAAAATTGGAAGGTTTTTGTCAGCCCCAAAGGAGCTAATATGAGAGCCGAAGGCGCCAGTCTTCAGTCAGTCATCTACAGTAATGCACCAGTCAATGTAAACCCCCGCACCCCCCCTCCCCGGCCGGGACATCGCGGGGCATTTGACAAGCGCTCACTTCTAAAGTTGCAAAATGCCCTGCAGCCCAAGGTCAGTTTTTTCCTCTAATTGAAGCTAACAACCTAGCCTGCGTAGCAAGCGTTTCCTCGCGAGTTCGTCGAGAAAGTTGGGACGAGAGCGAAAAAAAAAAAAAAAAAAGATGGGGGAGGGGGAGGGGAATGAAGGAACCACTTGCCCGCAAACCCCACGATTCTGAAAAACTGCGTTCGCCCACGATTGCAGCTTCTGATTGGCGCGGTGCTGGTAGTGTTGATTACTTAGCACTCGAAACATCAATCAAACCAGGTATGCTTTGATTACGTGCGTCACAGATCTGGTTTCATCTGATTTGTGGTCGCAGATTACAAATGCTTTGGAGTGATGTTTATTTGAATCGTGTTTGTGCGAAGGTTTATAAGATCAAAGTCTTCAAAGTATAATTAGAGATCGAGCAGACCAAGCAAGTCATGACTCTGGTAATGTTCCCTTAAAAAAAACTAAAAATATGCCGATTATGTTAGCAGTGCTATTTTAAGCAAAAGTGCAAAAATTATGCTCGTTTTTCCAAAACTTTTGCGCCCACAAAACGGGTTAAGTCCGGTACCCGATGCTGTAGGAAAGGTATCGCGGAGCCCTCTCAAACCTACAGATAGGATATACAGTCTAGATGACGCTACGCTATTAGCTCGGGGAGAACTAGTATCCAACGCGTCCCTGTTAACCCTCCCTCGCTCTCCAAGGACTGGGCGGCATTCGGCAGCATGCAGCAGCCACGGGCAAACTTTCTAGTAGGCGCAGGAAATTACAATAATGTGAAGACAAAAAAGAGGAGTAGTTTCTCCTTCGCACCATCCTTTGCCCAATTACGAAGAACGAGAGCTAGAGCACTAGGCACTTATTCATACCAAACCAGTTCCAGATAAATTTCCTGCTTAAGATTGGCTAGCACTTTCATTGCTTTATACTACTACATGAGAAATTTCTCCAATTTGATTGGCTTAGAGCAGTGGTACTTCAGGTTAATTTGAAATACCTACATGTGAAAATTACAGACCTTTTGCGGGTAGTAGTATAAACAAATAATAGCATGTTTTGTACGTGGTATTTGGCATAAATACCACTCTTGATATTTCAAAATTGTCACAAATTTCACTCGCCTAACGGCTCCTGAAATAACGTATAACAAATTCGAAATATCACTCGTGGTATTTATGCCAAATATCACTGGCTACAAATCATTCTATTACCTATACTGATCATGAGAAATAGTAGACTACGAGTAGTCCCCCATTTTTCCTCACACGCGGCGTGTCGCCTTTTCTCGCGTGGGGTAATTTTCACGCGCGCTCGCGTTTCGCTCGCTCTACTATCCCTGAGGAAAAATGGGGGACTACTCGTAGTCTAGAGAAATAGGGAATCCAATGTCTTTGAACTTGGGGTGGAACAAACAGTCTCTGGCAGTCTTTCTAGTAGTGGTAATAAATTAATAGCGCAAAGCGCTCGCGAGTGGAGCCCCATAACTAAGAAAATTTGGCAATCTATCCATCCGAGAAATGTTGGTAATCACGTGACTGTCCCTCCGTCCGTCTGCATCACAGGGAAACCAATGTGCAATGTCAAACTTTCTAGCTAATGTGGGAGCCTGTAGCCTGTGTTCAGCTTGATAATAGACATCCATATTATGACCAATTGACAGATGTCAAAACAGGGTATCCGCTGACCAAAGCCACATGACCGTATTGCGGGCTCAGGTGCCAACTCATCGAGGTCACGTTATTTTTTGAAGTTTTCCACTGACCAGTAGTTAGCTTTTAATTGATAACAGGCTTAAGTGTATGTTTTTCAGTCATATCGTTCTTCCCTAAAGTTAAGTATACATTTGTGGATTCCTTCGCAATGGTTGAAATTTTATTGTCTGAAGCAAATTTAAAAAGCATAAACTGGAGCTTCGCTTTGAGCTCTGGCTAAGTCTACATATTATGGGCGAAAAAGAGATTGAGGCGTGTCTCTTTCGCGCCCCGTTGTCTCCTGGCGCCCTTATCATTACTTTTAAGCACCTGCTTCGGAGGCGTGCCACAGGCTTTTATCAGAAAAAACAAAACAGACTGAGAGATATATAGACATACACCGAGATGCTTTTATTTAGCACCTATCGACAGAGCTACATAAATATAGGGAGCTTTAGCAAAAATGGTGGCGACAGCAACAAAAACTTCATAAAAGCAATAGGTATAAATAATCCAAATCAATACCCTTGCCATTTTGTGTACATTTCTCTGCAGTTTCTACACGGCTACACTTTAAATTCCCTTATGTAACGTTTTAGCAAGTAGGATCGAGAACGAACGACGAATTTCCCTTACGGCTCCGGCCTTTTTAACTCGGGTCTGGTCCCTAATAATTCAGTTCCAGGTAATTCAGGCTACATTCAACTATTTAAACGAGTGGGCTAATCGCGACAAAGTTTTGAAAAACGCGAATTCTTCTTTAACAGGCGCTCATGGGTTTCTTTTTTAATTAATAGTGACGTTTTCGCTGCTGTCGCGGTCGTCTTTGCTATACGCTCCCAATTAATTTCCAGGGAAGCAGTCTGAGACTATATATAGACGGCAGACTTGCAGACCTGCGGTATGTATAAAGCTAATGAAGGCTTGGTTTGAATTTTCTAAGTTAACAACCTGGTATAAGACGTCTAAATGTTTATCCCACTAATGAAAAATGATTGTTCTGGGAAGATTGCAAGTCTGCAATTCGCCATTGTCACACACAACGTCAAGAAAGCATTGTGAATTTTGTAACTCGTAAAAGTCGGAGTAAAATGACGACAACTATCACGTTTTCCCTCCAAAATGATGTCTGTTCACGCTCGGACTAAGAGAGTGCTTAGTATTGAGAAAATCTTGTACTCTTAGTACGGTCCTCGTCTTAAATCTAAAGGCCTCTGTTATCAAAGTAACCGCACTACTTCATTACAAACTAATACATGCCAAAATGGGGGGAAAAAAAAAGAAAGAAGAAACAGTTTTACTCACTAGTCTGCCCAATGATCATAGACTTGCTTGCATGATTTCGGAACTAAACAGAGAAGAATATGAACTCGATTCAAAGTCGCTGGGGTACTGCAGGGGGACATGTTAGCTCCCGATCCTGTTCATCATAGCATTAGACTTCGCCATGAGATCCGCAATTAAGACCGCTAGGAACACCTTTTACACTGACTGAGAAAAGTAGCCGTCGCTTTCCTGGGCTGACACTGACTTTGCCTACGATATTGTATTGATTTCAGATAAAAAAACTTGCACTGAAAATTTAAAGGATCTGTTTCAGTCCCAAAATGTCGATTCAGCCCTGTAGGCCAAAGTCTGATTCAGCCCCTCCTGAAGCCATTTGAGCGACAATTTAAGCCCAAAACGTTCAATCAAAGGGCTATTCCAGCCCACGCTGAGGCCCATTTCAGCCCTTGGGACCAAATCAGCCCCAACTAATTGGACTGTATTGGCCCTGATTTAAGGGAGCCAAATTACACCCCAAAATGGACTGTATTTTACTCACCGAAATGGCCCCACTTTTAGGGCTAAAACAGATCTTTCTGATTTACAGCGTGGATAAGGCCCAGTCACTGCTAGAGCGAGTTAAAGCTGCTGCCACAGAAGTTGCTCTTCACATAAACGGCAGCAAGACCGAATACATGGCGTATAATCTCCGATCGACGTCAGGGCGACCTTTCTGTACCCTAGACGGATCTATACAATTCAAAAAGCTGAGACAAGTACGTAGGCTCTTGGATAGATCAAACGAAAAAAGACCTCGAGATCCGTGAAGCTAAAGCATGGGCCGCTAGCAACAAACTAACAGTGGTGTGGAAATTCAACCTCAGCGGAGATATTAGGATATGTTTCTTAAGAGCTTCAGTTGAATGTAGTCTATTATACTTGTCGAAGAGTTCGGCATTGACCACTGCAGTGGAAAAACAACTTGATGGCTGCGACGCAAGGCTTCTACGTGCTGCTCTAAACGTAAGCTGGAAAGACCATATATCTAACAAGGAGTCTCAAATTTCTCCAGATACGTCGGCTGCATATTTTATATATAGTGGCCACTGTTGGAGAAGCAAGAACGAGAATGTTTGCTAACTAGTTCTTTGGGAACCAAAAGACGGCAGACGCAGTAAGGCGGCGGGGGGGGGGGGGGGGGCGAACGGGGGAAGCACCCAACAACGGGGCAGGATCTTGAATCTGCATGTCATGACCAACAGACGGAGATGGAACAGACTTATCAAATCGGTGCGGGTGCGCCAGGAATAGATAGACTGAGATAGATTAACCTTTCCTCGGTCTCCGAGGGTGACGGGTTGGCAGCAATAGCTACGAGCAGACATTCTAGCAGGCGCAAGAAGTTAATATGGGCGAAAAAACGAATCGTGTTTCCCTTGCGCCCCCCTTGAACTCCTGCACCCTTATAACTTCCATGCATCTTCTTCGCAGGCTAGCAACAAACGTCTATCAGAAAAAACAAACGGAATGATATACAGACATAGAAATACTTTTATTCAACACTGAATTGTCACTGCTACATAAAATAAAGAGCTTTAGCAACGAAGACGGCGACGGCGACGGCAACGAGAACGTAAATCAGTTTAATTGATATTTTAAACCGCGAGTAAGTCGTCCTTTTACTGGTGACGTTTTCGCGGCCGTCGCTGTCGGCGTTGCTGCTCCCTTGCCTAGTCCCTGTTCGTTTTCCAGGCCTTCTAGGCCAATTCACTACACGTCTGGGACTATGGACCACAGACTTGCGGATCAATAATCGTTTTGATTTTCGGAAATAGTAGTACTCTGTAAGTTCTACCTTGATCTTACTTGAAAGAGGTTTCCATTATAACTTTGCAGCTCTAAATTCAATTTGTGGCTAGACTCTGGGATACCTCTTATCTTGAATGGTCCTCTAGGAAAACAAGTTGCGGCTATTCCCTGACTGTTGTAGGCCGAACGCTATCATTTCATATGTAGAATGGCAAGCACCTCAATAAACCGCTCTCTAGAGCTTTCTTTACATGCATAACTAGTCTCCATGCATCATATATATCATTAATTGCAGAGTGATTTAAAAACAGTATTTCTTGGACTTTTTCTTGTGTTTAAACTGGGTTTAATTAAAATGTGCCTTGAAAATCAAATCTTAAATTCGCTAGAACTTGATGTATGCAAAGGACAACCATAAGTGAAGATCTTGAAATACCCCATTAATATACTAAAAAAAGAGTGATTTTACTCAACATTAGTGCCAAAGAGCGGCTACAACTAAACAAAAGAAAACAGTGAAATTAGGGTATGATACTGCGTTTTAGTCTACTATCTTTTTACTGGTCACGAGTAAAATAAAATTTCAAATAAAATTTCAAATTTCAAATCAACGCGAGGGTGATTTGAAATTACAAGCCCGATTATCCCTGAATGACCTGAATTATACGACACGAAGTCCTATTACTAATTAATCGTGTCAATAACAAAATTCAAGAATCTTAGTTTTGGAATATTTATTAGATCTTATTAATGTAAGTACAAAGTTTTTATTGCATCAGCTTGCAGCTAGGCTCAAAGCAAAAATATCGTACACTTGAGGAACTTTACCGTTTTCTACATTTTCACAGCTTTCTAAATCAGGCTCTCGAATTTTTAAAAAATTGTATCTGAATGACAGTCATTGGATCAGACAATTTCGTCCATTCTCTTTTCCAAGCTGCAGCTGCAGTCAGCTGCTATGTGGTTAAAAACTATTGGCTTGTAATATTTTCCTACTTGATTGTCGTTGGCTTTTTAACTGTCAGATTTGATCTGTCTGATTACAAACTCCTGGTAATCGAGCAGTTTTGGTGTTGCAATAGTAAAATTTCGAGCATTTTGTTTTTGACACGATTGCTACTCAGGTCGCAATAATTATTTTAACGAAGTGCATTAAATCCGAATTGTTGCTGTTACTGTAACTGAATTTGGCCTCTTAAAGTGCTAGTATTTTTGTTTCACTGCACCAAGATATAACCTATTCCCGTTACATTTTTGCCGCCGTTGTCTGGATTCCATTTTCCGTCAGCCGCATTGCCACAAACATTGTTGTCATCGGGACGTCCACCTGTGCCAAACCCGATTCTGGAATCACAACCAATGCAGTTGTCAAAATCGTTACTAATGATGCCAATTCTTGCCCGTGCTCGGCCGAATCCTTCTCCGTCAACATTGAATCCTTCAACGTTGCAGTTCGTCTGTAAGGAGCCCTGTGAACCAATCAACGCCTTCCACGTGTCACGACCCAGTGAGGTATAGCGGTATTGCCCATCAGCAATCAGAGAATGCAAAGAGTCCGCTTGCCTGTCGATGACAGCAAAGCGTATTACCTGGCTGATGTTCATACCTAGACAGATTTTAGAGAAGGATGTGTTCCAGTAGGAAGGCAATTTGGTCTCCTCTGCGTCAAACCCAGTCTTTCCTCCGTCAATGTTAAAGGATTGATTGTTTGTCCAAAGCACTGAATCGTAGTGAAAAGTTCTCTGAAATAGCATGAAAATGAACAGAAATAGGAAAAACTAAAATTAAGCTATAACATTGCATGACGCAACAATAGCTATTCATTGTAACTCCTGACTTCGCGTTAATTAAAATAAGTATTTGTCGAACTTATTTTATTGGTCATTAGACAGTCTCAACGAACGGAAGTCAACCCCGTTCCCAGGACAACCTTTCCACCCCGCCAGCAGTTTGTAACAAAAAGAATTATTAAAAAAGAGCGTTTTTTTTTGTTTTAAAGCGAAAAGGAGAGAAAGCAGCGAAATGACAGAAATTCTACAAAATAATGTTGCTTTTGCTTGAAGTAAATTTTCAAGCCTGATCCAACACTCTCCAATTTAACACGCTAGGTTTACGGTCAAGTCGCTCGAAGTTAAGTCCGGCCCGAAATGCTGAGTTATGTGGCTCAAAATTTTATCATCATGCTAAACAATATGGTAGAATCCCTGTTACCATTTGCCGCGTTTGTTTCTTCTGATCGAGGATTATAGAACGAGATATATTACTCATTTATCGCGCTTGTTTCGTTGTTAATCCAGGGTTGACTTGTTTCGCCTCATCGTCGCTTAAAGAACGAGTCATGTTACCCATTCATTCCGCTTATTTCGTCTCATGCTGGTTTAAAGAACGAGATATATTAACACACACTCTTTATCTAACAAAAATTAGCTTTCAAAAGGTTGAGTTTGATCGTCCGGGTGAACGTAGTCCTGAATAGGACTGTTGTTGTTGACAGTGACTGACGTTTCGACAACCTGTGCAGTAGTCATCTTCAGAGTCAAAGTGAGTTGTATCACGTCAGTTGATGGTATGTTGTTTCTCTGTTCACTTCACGCATTTCAGTCGGGCGACTTACTCTTAGGGTTTCGGGCGACATAACTTCGGGCGAGATAACATTCGCGCGACTTGACCGGTTACTGTTAACAAAGCATTGTGATTCAGGTAATGGTTTTTCGTCTACCATTCAGGGTCCAATTGGAACTTGGAAAAATTTGGATAAAAATCTCACCCACAAATTTCATATGCATACCTCTCTGCCGTTTATCTTCATGACCGGCGTCCAACCCCCTGGTCCACATCCAAAGTCACCAATTTGACAGAGAACGGAAGTTGGTGTTGAGTTAAAAAAGAGTTTAACCAGCTGGCTTCGTTGGGACCTGCACAAAAGCCAAGATGGGCACTTCGGTAAATAATTATTAAGACAGTATATAATGCAAACCAAGTGATCTAAATGATCCAGGATTAAAATATTGAATTCAACAAGAGTTAAATCTCACAGAAGACGTACTTCGTGCACCCAAGACTGTTCATTATTCTCTGTTGTTACAAACTAATACAGTGGTGGATCCAGGGGAGGGGCCCGGGGGGCCTGGCCCCCCCTTATTTTTAGACTAAACTGAGGCCCGAGCTCCCCCCTTATGTAAGGGTCTGGATGACCACCCCCCCCGCCCTATCTCAAGTTCTGGATCCGGCACTGACAATTCATGCCAAAATGGCAGAAAATTAAAAAAAAAATGACAATTTCACTCACTTGTCTGCATAATGATCATACACTTGCTTGCATGATTTCGGAGCTAAAGGAAAAAGGATATCAAATCGATTTAAAGTCACTACAATAGTATACGTTTACTCCTGGGCTTACTTCTAGGTGCCGAACTGACTGATTGCATGAGATATTTTATATATTTTACTTTAATATCTTAACTATTTGACTGCATGCTAAGCCGCTTTTAGCCCGTCAAGATTTTATAAATGCAGCGTTAGAAATAAATCCAAATCAAACGTTCTGTAAGCGAACACCCGAAATGCCAGGGAAGATTCTGTGGTTGCTTACGGCAGGCGGTCGCTTACAAGAATCAAACCGCAGGGGACTCTACTGAGAAGAGGCACGAGAACATGTTTTCTTGGAAAAGGTCAGGACTCATCTGCTTTTTGGTGGGAGTTTATTGCATGCACTTTCTTAGTTACGACTGAGTGGTAGTTCCATGTCGTTGTTAAAAGGGTTTCGTATACTTTGAGTGGCTTAGTACAAATGGTACATGCAGCGAACAAAGAGATCGACCATGACGTCAAATTGCTTGCTTATTAGAAGTTAAAAACAACGAAAAATTACAAAACGTCACCCGAAATAATTGTCGTAGGCGCTTATGAGAGGTGCTCGTTTACAAAAAGGTTCCAAACTAAAGGATTTAACTGAGAAAAGTTTGGTGTTCTAGATAGGTGATAGCCCATGGGAGGACAATTTGTCGCTGTTACATGGAGTTACGTTCGAATACATCTACATCATGGTCAAATTTCATTACATTATTACTATTGTTAAGTGCAAGTCTGTCCTTTGACAACCTTTTATGGGAAACTTACCAAATACTTCGCATAAGTCTCCGACGTAACCGTCTTTACAACCGCAGTCAAAGGTGTGATATTTGTAGTTTGGTACACATGTTCCGCCGTTACGGCACGGCGAAGAGTGACACGCAGTCTAAAACATAAAGCAAAGCAAAAACATAAACTAGAACTTAAAACAAAAAGACCGTTTAACGATATAAAGGGCAAACATTTCATGTCGCTTATATGATAAATTGTTAACGATACAATAATAATAATAATAATAATAATAATAATAATAGTAATAATAATAGTAATAATAATAATAGTAATAATAATAATAATAATAATAATAATAATAACAATAATAATAATAATAATAATAATGATTTGGAGGTAGTACATCCACAAAGTGATTCTTCGTCTACCTGATTCCTGATCGAACGGGAATTTGGAAATGCTGGTTTTTGAGGAGAGGGAAAACCGGAGTACCCGGAGAAAAAACCTCTCGGAGCAAAGGAGAGAACCAACAACAAACTCAACCCACATATGGCGTGGACCCCGGGATTTGAGCGCTCTCACCACTGCGCCATCCCTTGCTCTCCATACAGTCATAAGGTGGGTCTGTTCGGAATATCTTTAAATCAAAGGCCAGTTTAAATACCTATTAAATGTCAGAATTCCCCACCTGATCGCCATCTATATATAGTTAAATTGTGAAATCCCTTCCCTTTTATTTACCCGACGCCTATGAAAAGAAGGAATCCCTTTCGTTCGGAACCTCCCCATAAAGGCCATAAAAGGGAGAGCCCGGGCTACTTGCAGCATACAGCGAGAAATGACATGGGTTTACCGCCCCTCCCCCCAAAAAACACGCTCAGACCAGTAACTATCCTCTCCTATCCAGTGTTATATTTAGTTTCTAGTCCTCCCAAAAGAGTGTTTTGGCGATAAAAAACGATTGTTTCTACAGCCTACGAATGTGAAAAGGATTAAATAAAACTGAATCGAAAGAAGAACTGCGAAACACTCAAGTTAAGTAAGGTTGCCTGATTTTTATCACCAATCGTTTTCCATTCGTGGGCTACAGAAAGAAGACCTTTTTTTCGCCCATACAAATCTTATATTTCGAGAAAAGAGAAAAAATGAGAAAAATTAGTTTATTGACGGTGTGATGCATCTCATTCGGTTGAATCCTCTTTTAATTAACTGTGATATTTTTGTTTGCACGGAACGCCTGTGGTTTGTTTACCTTTGTAACCAACTTGAAGATAAATTGAAATGACGACCGGTACACACACCTGCGGTATCAAATTTCCTATTCATCAACTCCTCTTTCATTTTTACTTATCCAAGCAAACATAGAGACCCATTCTGATAAAGGCAGATGTTCTGCTCTAAATGGGTCTAAAGTGACCGAATCCTCTTTCAGACACAACGGGAAAAGCCATAATTTAAAAAAAACGTCAGCGGGTTTTTGGGAGAAAATCTTAGAGAGAGAACGTTGGTGAAGTTGTTTAACCAGTGTCTTTATTCGGGTTGGGGGAAGGAAAATAATAGTGGTACCTTAATGGAAAAGTGATGCGAACTTTCGTTTCTCTTGTACTCTCCAGGGTTGCTGTACTTTTCAGAAGATAGCAACTCGCACCAGAGCTTCCCGTCTGCTCCTTTTGACGCGGCCAGGTTTAAAGAAAAACAGGAGGGATTACTTAGACATTCGATGGTACAGTCCAGGGTGTCGTACACGGCGTATGTTCCAACTCTGGGTACATTCAAGTAATAGTGATCGTCTTTTACAAAAATGTCTTGGCGAAGATCTGGGTGATACAAGGTGTTAAATTCTGCGGGACAAAAAATTTTTAAAATTTAGAGGAAACGAATAAACTAAAAAATTTGTCGTACCTATCTGTTGAGTCACTATGTTGCAACAAGGTTTAGAATACTAGACACTTCCACGTATTTTTTCAACCTTTGTCTTAAATTTTCAACTTGCAAGAACTGTTTTTTTTTTTGTGCCATAACATCAACCAAAAGTGAATAATTCAAAGAAACCAGGAACTCAGACTTTATGGAATTATACCATTTTACTTCAAAAGCATTCTGTGCCTTAAATGTAAGATACACCTCAAATTTAGTGAAGTCTTTTTTGGTGCTTTTCTAACTTTTCATTATGTTTTAGCGTTTTACTGCATTGGCCGTCTTTAGACTGGTTTTAAAAACGTTTTATTTATTTTAAAACTGATTTGAATAGCACCACAAACCTTCAATTTGGGCATGTACTCCCTCAGGTGAGATTGAACACAGCAAGAACAGGAGAAAACAGCAGATAAATGTAGGATACAGCAACCATTGAAGGATAAGCAGGTAAGTGTTGAGCAAGGCGCGAAAATTTGTGATCATCGTGCTCTTGGATACAGTGTTGTGCGCTGTACCCATACTCGTAAACACTATCCGTTTCGGGGCCGCAAATAGTTTAAACCCTCCTGGTTCAAACTTTTTCCCTTAAGCTTTTCAAGAATTTTTTCTCAACTGCCAGCCAATGGCAGTTCACGAAATAATTGCTCCATCGAGAAACTTATAAATTTTGCAGACGGTGTTATTTTCAACCGCCTAATCTGCACAACCCTTCGTTTTTTCCACCTGCTTCAAGAGGCATTCTTTCGGTCAACGACCAAATTCTCTTTACCTATTTCTAAAAGTTTTCACAAGAATGTTTAGGAGAATTCGGTCAAAAGAAACAGTGCATTTTGGTAGGACTATTAGGTTTATTCATATGTAAGGTTCAACTTCTCGAAACTTCATTTAAACTTGGGAAGATATCAAGTTACCCTCGATTTGTTCTGATGTTATTTATAATTAGCTGAAAGACTCTATTTCACTTTTTCAGTCAAGTAAGTGTTTTTTGCTAAACGGACAAATATGTCAGTTATGCTAAGTGCTCAAGAGTGAAATGGAAAATACTCCAAGAGTTTAAAAGCCTTTTGACCACATAACTTTATTGAAATAAATTTTTCGAGACTGTATTTGCTAGAAACCCATGTCCAGCTGCCACCAGGAGGGGTAGATACTTTTTCATAACAAAATCTATAATTGAAATTTCATTTACATAAAAGCTATAGGTAAAACTAATTTTCCTTTAAATGGAGGGAGAGAAATTGATGTATGGCCAAGATTCTCACGCTGGTACCACGGTCAACAAATAAATGCAAAAGCTAAGCAAACTAATTCCAAGCTAATGGCGTCATTTTTGATCTTCAAATACCAATGTTATGTCTATTTACTATGATAAAAGTTTTTAAAAATGCTTTTAAAAACTTAAACTGCAGAACTGTCAGCAATTGCTCGGACGTGGACAGGGTTAAGAAAAAAGAAACTCATTAAAAAAAAATAATAATGACTACTTTATTCATCCTTCCCTTCGCAAACAGTCTATATCCCCCGATAAATATAGAGATTCTTTTATCCAGTCCTCCTACAACGTAGGCCACCTCAGCGAAGTAAAACAAATTAAAGAGATAAAAGCCTCAGACGTTAATAGACTGCAGTGGATTCTCCGAAGTCGTTAATTACGGAGCAGGGCGTCATATCTGGGAGTGGGAGGTACTTTTGGACGCCGTAATGGAGTGACGCGCATGGGTCGACCACAAACACCCCCGCAACGGTTTTTTGTTTACTTTCGTGGCGTTTAAATTCGCACACGAAGAAGAGAAAGCACGATCAAAGGTGTGTATAAAAGCAGCTGAATAAAATATACTGTATTCTTGTCTGTTGAAGTAGCTGCAAACTGGTTCATCTACGGTAAAGAAATTACCCTGCATTTCCCCAAATTACCCTGGCACATTTCCCAATTATTAATAACCTTACCACCCTCCCCCGAGAATCTCGAGGTTCTGCGATACACGTATTTCTAGTTAATAATTACTAGCGTCTGTCATTTACATAAAAAAACGTTGAAGAGTTTGACTGGAATGAGCCACAGAAGCAAGGTGTTACGTGATGCAACTGGGCACTGATCCAACGGGGGTGGGGAGGTGAGACTTATGTTAGGAGAAATAAGGGAATGCCACCCCCGTCACGGGGATACGATTTAAAGAATGTTTCTTAATTTATGGAATTTCCTCCTCCTTTGACCGCTGAATTTCGGCAATTAATGTTTTTTTTCGAGAGTCGATGCTTTATGTGATAGTTTCCATTTATTAAAATAATTCACTGGATGCTTGAATGTTTTAACAACTGTTTCAAACCCAAAGCAGAGGCGCCCAAAGCTACCATCTGCTGACGAAGTTGTCTGTAACTGCTCAAAAATGAGCATAATTCACATCCTTCCACAGGCTTTAAATCACACCGCCTAGCGGTTTAACAGAGCCATCCAAAACATGCTTACACAATTGACCTTTTACCAAGTATTTGTTGCTTCTGTCTTTTCAAACCCGTTGTTTACTTATCAGAAAGCAGAGTTTGTTCGTTTCCCAGCAAACGGGAGAAAGAGTTAAGACGCAGTCGATTCAATCGCCATTTTCCCGCGGTTTCTTATTGCTTGTTTGCTGTCAGGCGTCACACGTGATCACCTGAGTATTTGATTGACAAGCATGAGTCCACAGTTGGTTGATCACGTGCTGTTCTCATGAAGCCCACTTCTTGCTGGTGCTGTTTTCTGGGAGTCTCTGGCGTTGTTCGCATCTCTGTTAGTCTTGGGAGAAGAACTGGTGCCGCGAGTTTTCTGATAATATCGCAGTCTTTCCTAGAAACATAAGAAAAAAAAAGACACGTCAAGTTCTCAATCAAGAGTAACTCAATAATTCTTTATGCTGCTTTTTTGCCACAATTCAGTGAAAACTCTAAAGAAACTTAAACTGAGAATTTTTCTCTTAGATCACATTAAAGACGATTTCCTGTTTTGGGAAAGTCACTGTTGTTTTAAGATTTGTTTTCTTGGTTTAGGAAATCTCTCCATGCTTCTATCACCACTATTACCCCTGCCCCATCGCTCCTTGCTTAGTAAAAATTTGACAAAACTTTTCTGCAAGATGCTTGAAAACAAAAAGCAGCTTGTGAAGCACAATCAAGGAGGTTATAGCGGAGCTCTCACACGCGAAGCGCGCTTAGCGGAACACCATGGGTAAGAAAATGTGGCAATCTACCCATCCGAGAATATTTGGTAATCACGTGACCGTAAACCATCCGCCCGAGAGACCGTCCGTCCGCACCAGAGGCATACCAATGTAAAATAACTCAACCAACAGGCATGGCAACCCAAACGCAACTCGAGGTTATTTTGGCGGGAAATTGCATAGCCACCCGCGTCTTGTAAAACAGCGGCAGCTAAAGAGTCAATAAAGACGACGCGGAAAGCGGAAATTGTTTCTGTATCCGTGTTATCTAAAGTATTAAGCTTAGATTAATTGTCATTCCCACAAATTTGGAATACAGAGCAAGAGAAAGACGGAGAAAAAGAGAGAGTAGGCGGAAGGCTAGCGAAACTCAACGCCAAAAAGTGCGACAGAGATCTAGAGCGAGAGATAAAAAAACACAAGAGACATTTTTTGTTGGAAGAACAATATGAAAATTTTGTAGCGCCGGTAACAAAATGAGAAATGCCCGCGGCCACCAATGCAAGGTGAAAATGAGCGGCAGTAAAAAAAAGTGAACGAGAACACGTACAACATTTCCTCCATAAAAAAGTATCTGGAAGGTCTGCGTTGTAGTCGTGCAAAACAACGGCAAGGAAATGTACAAAAAAGTGTGCTGCGCGTGCAAAGTTATTTGGTTTGCTAATTAGACCTATTTTTGTTTTTCACCGTTCTCTGAAGTTGCCTTCGCCGCTTAGCATTACACGATTTTATATTTTGTTTGAACAAACTATAAATATTATCGAGAGCTTGACTTTTAGCCCTGGCTAAATCTATACATTATTTGAATGGTCATACCATAAGATTTCTCCGCGGACTCAAAAGTTAGAACTACATAATAAATAAATAGTACTATGTGAAATTATTGTTGAAGAGGAATTATTTGAATGGTCTCAGGATTTCACAGACTCAAAAGTTAGAACCACCTTACAAAACTCCATCATACACAAAAGCATCAATTCCATCTTCTCTTACCAGTTCCTGGTTTGCTCTGTATGTTTTTCTTTTTATATCAGTCCACTCATTCAAAAGCTTCTGCTCAACTTCCACTTCAAACTTCTGTTCATCTGAGAGGGGAGCAGCTAGCCTAAGTAAGAAGGCAGGAGTTACACGTGTAAAGCTGTACACTGTAGACCTGTTTTCCTTTTTATTCTTATTAAAGGTGGCCAATGTGTACACTGTTTTCAAGATGATAATCTTGGGAGTTTGTAAGTAAGGGAATACTCTTAGATAAATCTAATTAGTAAATTTCAGGAAAACTAATTTTTAACTTCATCCCTCAGGGCAGCCAAAATGTCACTTAATGAAAAATTTCTTAATTTTTTTCCTATGTAGTTGAGCAAATTGCACTACTAGCCTTTGGCTTACGGAGGACTTTGGAGTCGTCAATTTATCACAAGCCTAGAGAATTATCATCTTGCAACAACAGGGTTATGATCCTGTAGGTGGTTCTCACGTTACGTCATTGCCGCCATGATGGTGGACGGTAAACAAACGATCGCTCATTAGCTCGTTTTGTTTGTCTACCAGCATTTGTTCATTTCACCATTGTTATTTGTGTCTCCCGAGATTGCACGAAAACCACCTATTTACGACTTCTTTCGTTTACCATCGAGTAGAAACTAGGTTGTTGGAGTCACAAGTAGAAGTGACAAGTAGTGTTGGAGTCACAAGTAGTGTGGGAATTAACATTGTACTTGGTCTATCCTTCGTCTCCTACATCTGACCACTGTAATCTGGTTTTCACTAGAGTCAGAAGAAAGTGGAAATGTTCGGATTCCTCTGACTCCAATTCCATTGTGCTTATGACCCCACTTACAACTCCGATTTTCAGTGTTTTCACTAAGTTATAAGTAGCCTACAAATGCAGATGTATTTCTTGTCATTGCTTTTCTACACTTGAAAAGTACAACAACCAAACAAAAGGTTCTACGTCACAAATCGTTTGGCTGTTCGCATTCGCAGATGTGGAGAGAATCAACGACTGGAAATACTTCTGTGTTTGCTGGTTAAGTTATGAGCACTTTTATGGCTCTGCGTATGACTTCAGTTCCAGCTTTGTCGCTAATGAAAACCAGCTCTGAGAAAGCTTATTTGGGGTTTTTTAACAACCAACTTCAACTGCCCACAAAGCTACTGAAAAGCCAATCAATCCCCACCTAGTGAAGAATTTTTCAAACATTTGAAGCTAGTTGAGTGGTTTTCTGGTTGACTGTCGAGCTACAAAGAGCCATTTACAGGTTGACACCTCTCGGACTTCTGATCCAGATGCAAACTTTTACTGTAGCTTGCGAAGATCCGGCATGCACAGTCTTGACTTTTACATTTCGCTTCCTCTCCTCCCTCTTTTTTCCCTTTTCTTGCCTCAATTTTTTTCCTGGGCATTGAGTAGGCTTCATTTTGGTGGGAAAAGTTTTTGGGAAAGCTTTTAGGATCTTAGAGTGAGATGAAAGGAAAGATAGGCGGGTAGTGGAACAAGATTTTCATGGCAATTTTCAGGTCAATCTCACATGTTTTTTTGCCTTTTTCTCCGGTATCCTTGACTGAATTGAGCCCATTCTGGTATGGGTTTGAAAGATCTCCTCACTCTGCACACGCTAACGGACAAAGTTGTCCTTGACCAGTAAAACTGATGACGTCACAAGTGGTAGAAGGAACGTGGATCCGCACGGGCGCTTACGGGCAGTTCAGGAGTGAATGGGTTTAGGGAAGAGTTACTGTAGCATAACGCCATCTTTGGGAACAGGACATTTTCAAAAAGGTGGTAGATAACAACATTTTAAGGTACAATATACCTTGTGCAGTAAATACCTACATGACAGCCAATGGTTTGACTTTTAACATGTGACTCAATGCATTCACTGTCCATAGCTTGGGATCTTCTTTACGTAGTTCAAATACTTCCTTAATCTAACAAAAAAGAAAACACAAACAAACAAACCATGAGTGGATCCAGGGGAGGCCCCCCCCTTATTTTTAGACCAAACTGAGGCCTGAAGAGCCGAAAAAAAAAATTGAGACCACCCCCACTTATCTCAGGGTCTGGATGACTGCCCTCCCCCCTTTAACCAAAGGTCTAGATCCGCCACTGCAAACATAGTATAGCAAAGCATGACTTGTGTTGTCCATTCACAGCTTTAGTTAATTAGTTTTCAGGGTTTATTCTAGAGCGCAGCCTTGCGGGATTTCCACAATTTGAAAAAAAATGACGCATAAAATATAGGTTGCCGCGTCAAATGGGGTGCAAAAAATAGACCCAAGGATAAGTAATATTTTTTTTAAGTAAAGTATTTGAAAACATCACTGACAACAACACTGATTTGACGGCCGCTCTATAAACTTACTTTGAACTTTAAGCAATTCATTTTTTCACCAGACAAAACATCTGGGATTCTGCAGTAATTTGAGCCCAGGCTTTTTCAGTTGCCCAGAATGTTCCAAAATGGCAGCAAAGTGCCCATAAACATTCCTTTTCTCATGGAACAGTCTGTACCAATACGTTCAAATACCTTTTGGGTGACCCCCTTTCTTAAAAAAGGGCCCCCTAAAATTATAAAAGGGGGCCCATTTGACCCTCATTGGCCAATTTCTAGCATAAAACCTGCAGTTTTGATGTTCCCTACACGGTCCACTCACTAAGATTACGTCTGTCCACATATTTTTTACTGGGCCGGGTTGTTCAAGGCTGGGTTAAGATAGCCCAGGGTTAGTACGAAATTTGAATTCAGATATGAAAGCTTAAAAAGCAAAAATTCAGTTTAATTCTTTTTGTCTACAATTTGATGATTAGCTACTCCAAAAAGAATACAGAAAATTTCCGAGAAAATGCTTTTGATGAAAAGAAAAAAAAAAGAGGGTTAAAATTTAACCCTGGGTTAGCACTAGAACCAGCCTTCAAACAACTTGGCCCTG
Source organism: Porites lobata (assembly GCA_942486035.1). Classification (NCBI taxonomy): domain Eukaryota; kingdom Metazoa; phylum Cnidaria; class Anthozoa; order Scleractinia; family Poritidae; genus Porites; species Porites lobata. The sequence goes on from CALNXK010000015.1 coordinate 3,956,336, forward strand.
GATGACAAATAATCTCTTATGTACCTCCTCATCAGTCAGACTGTCCCTGTATCTGTCGACATGATCTCCATCCTGTTGCCACCAGTGCCTTGTATCCACTTCCTATGAACAAAAGAAGAAACACATTAACAAGGCCCTGTTAGAGTAAAATTCTGGCAAGCGAGGAGGTCTTGAAACAGCAACATATTAAGACAGATGAAAAATGGCGAAAAAGGACATGAAAATGAGTTGAAACTGTGACAGTAATGGGGAAAATCACACATACATTGTACAAAAGTAAAATAGTTACAGCAACATGGCCTCCTCTTTAGTATGCGAAACGACTCATTTTGAAATTCAATGCCTAAGAAGGCCTCAGTAATGTTTCATTGATTTACACTGGTATGAGGCTTGCATTCCTTGTTCAAGATTATAATAATAAAGTACTTTGATGTCAAACAGAGGCGCTGGAAACTAATATTAACTTGTATACATGTGCTACTTGTATTTCAAGAAAGAAGAGAATGTAATTTTTCTGCTAATCATCAGTTATTTACAATGATACGAGACCTGCATTCAAGATAAAGTACATAATTTATTCATGACTTACAGAGGTACTGGGAACTTGTATTAACTTGTTTGTGTTATCCTGGGAAACAGTCATGCCTCACCAATAAAATTTTTTTGGGCGGGGCGAGGGGAGGGGGTTATCAATAACTACATTACTTGATTCCCATCCCTACCTCCACCAACTCCCACCTCACTGTCCACCTGTCTGGAAATTAAAGGTGTTGGTTTATGCAATGTACATTGTATTTTTGATCTATGGAGACCTCAAAGATTACAGGAGAGTGATGTTACAAAAATCACTTTGGATGCTCTTTCTTATGGTTAATCAATAAATGGATCTATGTCTACTGTACCTTAGAAAATTGCAGAGGAAAAGGTTTTGCAGGATGATAACAAACAAACATGGTTTTATCTGCTGACATGGTTATCTTTGGTCTGCATGAATAAAAAATACATATGTAACATCATAACATAACACATAACATAATCCTTAGTATAAAGGATGAGTATATTATTATTGCATAAGCATCAAATCTTTCATTTTCAAGTTACAAGTAGTGAAATTGCCCAAGAAGCAAAATACTGATGCCCACATGATTGGAGCTTATCACCGTGATGGTATCAGTACTTATAACTAATATTGAAGCATCTAGGAGTACAAAGGTAAAGGTAAAGAGTCCTCCCTTTTTTACATTGGTAGCTGGAAATCGTCATTTCACTAACAAACCTGAGGCCGACAGTGCGCTCATTTTACCCCCCCTCTCCATCAGTGCTCTGTTTTATGAGTATTTAAAGCTACTTAAAGCTACAGGGAAAGGAAAGAAGTTGAAAGAAGGAGTGGGGGTTACACCTGGCAATTGAGCTTGGAACCTCCTGCAAAGAAGGCTGTGCATTAATCAACCACGCTAATCCCTCCTCCTACTTGTGCTCTTGGTCAGAGCTGTTCAAAACTTGGATGATACTTTATATTCACAGCTGAATAAATCACTATCCAGAGGATATGTGTCAAGAAATCCAATTACATTGTTCAATGGATAGTAATTTTCATCCAGTAGACAGCACGATCCACATTTTGAACAACTGGGACCTAGACAGGATGCTGGTCCACCGGGCCATTCATCCCTTTAGTACAGAGTACGTTTCCAGTGCTCAATTTTAATGTTAGAGAGACAATGAAGTCGGAGTATTAAGTCTTTTTTTCTGTCTATGTGATTACAAAAATTGAATTGGAATTGCAAGGTGTTTTACAGGTATTTTTCCAACAATGTTAAGCATACACTGTACATGTAGGCAATGGGAAGGCTAAGGTTAATCTCTGGTTTTGATTCGTCAAGTTGTTGATCTTGCTATTTCTTCTACTGCATGAGTCTTGCATGTGAAAAATATACCATCAATCAGAGATCAACAAAAGTGACAAATCCCTCTAACTTACTTGTCTATTTGGCCGTCCTCTTCTTTATACCCTGGTAATGGACCACGCCTTGTTGTAGTGTACAAGCTGAGTTCTGTGGGATCATTTGCCAAGTTGAACTCTGCATGGATCTGTTTTTCTGATTTAGCTTTCTCCATTCTAGCCAAAACTTTTTTCCGCCTTCCTGCTGCCTTAGCCCAAGCAGGAACACCAACTGTATGGGGTGTCTTCTTGAGACAAAGCTGAGATGTCGAGATGTTGCGGAGTAGAACAGCACCTGATGATAATAAAATGAAAGCTTGATGTGTGGCAGATTCAGGGGATTTTCAGACTCCCTTTTGCCCCTAAATACACCCAACAGACCAGATAATTTAGTGACTAAATGGTTATCTACTTTGAAGCTGAAATTGTTTTGTCATATACATGCAAGAAGCAACGTAGGTTAATTTACATGTATACACATACATGTAACATTATACCAGTGAGGAGCACTGAAAATGATTCCCTGTAAAATGTTTACAAAATTGAAGAAAAGGTACAACTTTGCCCCCCCCGCCCCCTGCTCCCAAATACAAATTTAATAATCCCTGGATCTGCCCTTGAATTTCTTGCAGTACTGTCACAAGACAAAGCAGTGCACGGTTATTAACGAATAGCTTTTAGTAAAATCTTTCGGTCCCCCCCTAATCGAGCATTATTTTCAGATTTTAGTTTACCAGTTAAATACCCTTGTAGAAGATGTGACCGTAAACGGGAAAACGTACCTTAACGCTTATCCGTTAGACAAGCAAAAGCGTTAGGCATCCGTTAGTCATCCGTTAGAAAGTTTTCTTAAGAACGTTAGAGGCGTTAGCCCAGCCGTTAGACGTTAGCATGAGGCCGTTAGAACGGACAGTGCAAATGCAACCGTTAGCAAGAGACATGTATCCGTTAGCCGTTAGCTCAGACCATTAGACGGGTCAGCATAACCGTTTGCAAAAACTCTGCATCCGTTAGCACGGCTAGAGAAGCCGTTAGGATCCGTTAGAATAAACTAGCATCCGTTCAACGGCCTTCATACTATAATTATACACGATCCAAAACAAACCACGTTTGCCGACAAGTAAAATCATAACAACAATCGACATTATATGAACTGTTTATTTATTCGGCAAAGTCCGGTTATTTCGAGAGCTTGTATTTTGTACTGTAATTTCTGACGAAAGGAAAGTTAAAAATATCTTATAAATGCCATAAACGGATAAAACAAACACGGGGAAAGCTCGACCAAAATGGCCATTGCGATAAATAAAAGGTCTGCGAAGTAAACACTGATCACAAAGTCATGTCAAGAACTTTGTGCTCGTTTTTCGTCACGCAACAATGGTTGTTAAAATGCTAATTTGTGGCAATTGCTACGACCTGCGAGGTGGGATCCCAAATGATCAATAATCTTCTTCCGTTCCCTTTAATCGCTATTTGCAATCATTAAAATAATTAAGTGGTCTTTGTCGTTCGAACTGAAGTAGAATAATATTATTTGGTTTCAATTCCCAAAGTGCGGACCGTTCAAAAATTTGCATAAAGTTGTTTACATCTTCCAAGATGTGAGAAACGGCCATATTCTGGCGGAAAGGTTGATGAATATTTTGATAGACTTTCGTTTAACTCTGAATCAGACGAAACTAATTTTAAACTACATGCATGTGACGAAAACAACTTTATCTGGTGAAACCAGCGCCAACACGTCGTTGCTTCGAGACTGACTTTGTGACTTCAAAAGGCAGCGCTTTTCGCATGCTCGGTCAAGATAGAAAGCGTAATCTTTCGCGAATCCACGGCTGGCCCGGGTAAAACAGTTACTTTAGAAAAACTCTTGACAGAGTCATGGTGTAAAAATAAGTACAAGCGACAAATCCATTTGAGTAAAACAATAAAAAATGTTCACCACGACTGGCGATTAAAATTGTTTACACACAGGTTTTAGCGACGTTAGGTTTGCTTCTCACACGATAATAAAGGACTCGAATTCTGAGTTTCTACGTCTCGATGAGAAAGTGAAAGTTTATATCCCTGAGTTTTGCTCTCGATTAATGCTCACCATGAAAATAATTTTTTTAATGCTTGTCTCATCGACGACTGATGAAATCGGCACTTAATTGTGACTCGTTTTTTTTTTAAAATTGCGAGTGTAAGACTAGTAATGGTTTTGCACGATCATGTGTTTATAACATCGGACTGAGCTATTCGTTTGTTAAAAGTCCTTAGATGTAAACGTAGAGCGTTAGACAACCGTTAAACGGCTCCAGTCATCCGTTAGAACAAACTGCGTAACCGTTAGAACGTTTTCTTCATCCGTTAGACATACTTAGTTAGCCGTTAGACCGTTACGAGAAAGCGTTAGAACGTTTTGATCATCCGTTAGGCACAACTAGATAACCGTTAGAACGTTAGGACAAAACGTTAGAATGCTGGGAAGGCCGTTAACAATCCGTTAGCTATCCGTCCGTTAGAGAGCATTTAACGGATAAGCGTTAAGGTACGTTTTCCCGTGCACGGTCACAGATGCAGTGTGTAAGAGGAAATAAAATAAAAATCCGGCTTCGAAGGGAATTATGAAACCGTGGAAGAATTTTAAGACAGCTAAAAAGTATACGAAATATCAAAGTACAATAGCATACCTCTCAATCCATTAGATTCCCTTGAATAGCGACAAAGATTTGACGTACATCGCGATGATTTGCAAAACATCACACCAAAACGAGCCGCCATGTTGGAAAGATAAAGGAGCGGTTACCTAGGATTTTTGAATCAACTGTGGTAGGGTAGGGAAAGGTTAGGGGACTCCGCAGGGGAAGGGTTATCGTGCATAAGGAGAATGTACTCTATGTGGGCCGGTCTTTAGCGAAAATGAGAACTTTAGTTGATGACTCACATGAATTCAAGTTAAAAGGTTAGCATCAGGGTAAAAAGCTTGGGCTAATTTTTTAAATGGTCTTTAGCTATATTTTCCTTTAATGTGGGGGCAAATATTTCCGTCACTTCCCCACTCGGGACGGTCTGTGAACAAACAAAGCGGGAATATTGTACCTGCGAAAAATTTCCGAGGAGTCATCTTAAAATTTAGAACAGTTTTCCTTCCTGATTGTGATGTTTGACATCATCAGATATACGTCTCTTTGTGATCATTCATGATGGGCCAATGTTTTGGAACCGAAGATGGAGGTCTTTTTAGTTTTAGACAAAAGCGAGGTTACGATCGCTTTACACGGTTCGCTCCGAAAAGCAGATGGTGAGAATCTCTGTAAATTGGTGTTGATTTTTAATATTACAGGTTGATCTTACATAGGCTATGTACGGCATTGTTCACTTGAAATTGAATCCTAAATACGTAGTCAAAGGTACAATAATCATTTTAAACCCTTTGCAACAGTCGTTTAAAATAGTTGTTTTATTCTGTTGCGAATACGGTATGTGTTTGGGCGAATATTTAATCCCCTGAGTCTATACGTCGTGTTGAAAAGAATTTTTGAAAGGCCTTTTATCACATCCTTTGTTTATATTAAAATAATGATGTATTAATGTCAAGTCTTAGGAAAAAAATCAGGAAAAATTAAGGCTTTGATATTTGTCTTTTACCCAAATGATGTTTTAATCTTAAATTGGTGATACAGTACACTGTATGTGTTATAAGAAATTAAGTGTTTTAAATTTAATATGATTGAGTATGCAGCAATATACTACCAACAGTCCAGCGTTACTGCTGTTAACTTATATGCTGACAACAGTTCATTGTATTGAACAGTTGTGGGGTTTGGAGACAGCCAACCGTCAATGGAACTGACTAAGTGTCAGCCAATATGTACCCTGGTCCCAAAGAAGTTTCTGGAAATTTTCTCAGTGTGAAAAAGAATGAGCACGCGAAAGCATGTGCCAAGGGTAATGACATTATTACTAATGTCATTTCTGCCAATCAGCATTACACGTCGACTTTTTGCGATGCAGATATTTGACGCAGGCTAAAGAAGAGAAAATCTTTTATTACCTTGGACTTGAACCTCACTTTCATGTACACAGCAGGGTATGGATTGGTCGATATTCTTACAAACATGCGAATAAATTTGATTGGGTTATGTAATTAGAACTGCTGGGGGACAGTGAGCATATATCTCGTTGCAGTTCTTAGGGTAATTTTTGCCTCTCTCTACAAGCAAGGGAAATTGTTTGCAAAATAGTGCATAGGGAATTGCACATGATGTATGTTTTACATACACGTTCAAGATTTGCTTGTGTTTCTGGATTCTGTTCCCAAAGGAATCTTAGAGGAAATTTTGGCTTTGCTACTTGAGGAGTGATTGTCTCAGCGTGTATTCAAAGAATTAGCCTTGCTTGCAGTCGTATGGTAAGGTTGTGTTCGCTGTACAGCCAACCAGACATATGAAGTCAATGATATTTCAGTTGCTGGCTACCATCAAAGAGTCTGTCACTTATACTAAGTGGCCATGGTGCAAAGTTCTCCTTTTCCTCACTTGATTCTACAAATCCTGTAATAGTCTTTCTGAATAATTTTGATTTCAATGGGTCTTTTACCTGGACTTTCTTTGGAGCGAACCATTCCCATAAATTACGTGCATGAGGTGTGTCAAGTGATTATAATAATATTGTAATATCACTCTTCACCACACATGGAGAAAACTTTCAAGAAAAACGTCTTGGACCAGGGTGACCGATATGTGGGCCGCTTATCGCTGGAGGATTGGTCAACTTACCAGCTGAGTCTTGGTCAGCATACATACATACATACATACATAAACTTTATTTATCCTCGGATTTTAGTGTAGCTTACATAGCTAGTATCTCCGATCCTAACTAATTTTAAAAGTTACAACATATATAATATAATATTAATTAATGTAGTATTAACTAAAACCGTGCACTAACAATTTGCGCTTAAATTCACTATAATCTACAGTCTTTCTAAAGTGATCAGGTAGAGAATTCCAGTACTTGACAGATGAATAGCTAAAGGAATTTAGACCATATGTGGTTCTAGACGGCTTAGGAAGTGATAAAATATTAGTACCCCGTAGGGAGTAAGCAGTAGATCTTAACTTGATCAGTTGTTTTAAATAGCACAGATATTTACCAAAATGGAGACAGTTGAATATACAAATCATCATATTTTGTATCCTCCTGTTGGCTAAACCACGCACACCAGCCTTGTCTACAAGAGCATCATAGTTCAAGTCCCAGTCCTTTAAAACAAATCTTAAAATACGTCTATTTAAGGGGTCCAGTTTGACAGAATCTTCTGAATTACAAAAGTTCCATATCATTGAACAGTAGTGAAAATGGGGTAAGAGAAACGCTTTATAAATGCGAAGCATAATTTCAGATGAGATAAGTTTGCCAAATCTTTTGAAGACACTGAACTGATTATTTATTTTTTTGCATACAGAGGATATGTGATCCTTGAAATTAAGTTCATTGTCTAGAGATATTCCAAAAAGATCCAGGCATCTTGTGGTTAAAAAGGAGAAAGGGTAATCGGTTTTGCCAAGAACCATCCCTTGATGTTTAGCAGGGTTTGCTTTCATCCCATTGTCTTCGAACCATTTATTTGCTATTTGTACATCATGATTGATCCACCGTTCCAAGGCCACTGGGTCTACATCAGATGAGTGCAGTTGGCAGTCATCGGCATAAGAGTTTAATTTTACAGACTTAATGTGAAAGATGAGGTCGTTGAGGAACATGTTGAAAAACATGGGCCCCAGGACGCTGCCTTGAGGCACGCCCTGCTTCACACTCATCCAATCCGAATAAGTATCACCAATTTTCACTCGCTGCCTTCTATCCGTCAAGTAGTCACCGATAAGGGCGCAGCTGGATTCGTGCAAGCCATATGCTTTCAGTTTTGCTAATAGCAAAGCATGAGGTATGGTGTCGAAAGCCTTTGACAAATCCATTGATATAACCGCCACGATCTCTTTATTGTCTAGACTGCGCCTCCAGTCCTCAGTCAGCCTAAGTAAAGATGTCTCACAGCTATGGTGCCTCCTGTAGGCAGATATGTGCATGTTGAGTATTGGCTGATATCAGGATTCTCCAGAAGAAAGATTAAAATAGTAGACGAAAAATGTTAAGAAGACAGCAACTGATTAGATAGAAAAGCATGTCTTTTCACATATGGCACAGCTGTGCCCTGACCCCTTCCTCCCATCTGGACAGGACTTTCTGTCAAGCCCTGTGTATGCCCTCAAGCACCCAAAATTTTCTTCAGAGCTGCAAGTAGAAGTTGGCCACTAGTTATCATCTGACCAAAAACTGACTGTCAAATAAATTCCTTTTTGTGCTTGGATAAAATATTCTGACTGTCCACATGACCTTAGATCTTCAGACAGTATTTTACTTTCTATGCCAGCTGTTCGATTGAAGACGTTAGGTGATAGAGCTTTTATGGTAGCAGCGCCAAGGCTCTGGAACTCTCTTCCAAAAGAACTTTGTGCGATTACTAATGTTCACGAACAGTTTTAAGGCGCATATTTAGACTTATCTTTTTGAAACTTTATATTGGTGAGCACTTTTATATTCAGTTCTTACTTGCATGCATATATATTCTTTTTATTTTATATTTTATAATGCATTATCTTTTATTTGTTTCTTGTAAAGTAATACAGTTGTAATGCGCAGCTGATCATTCTCATGTTAAGCTGCGCACAATAAGTTCATAAATTATTAATTATTATTATGATGTATGTATGTACCACAACTTTTCTTGTTTGTCCCTTGACTAGAATGGAGACCTGGTCAGACTATTTTTTGCAGGCCTTTTCTTCTTTCTTGTTTAATTGAGCCTTGACAACTGTAACAAAATTCTCAAATCTGAATTTTGGCTATCTACATTGCATCAGCTGTCCTGATTTCAGCATACATATATTAGGACAGTGTGTGTCATGCCTGAGTTATTATACAGTAAACACCAATATGGCACATGCACTTCAATGGTATTTTTCACTTCTAGCCAATTAAATGTCTCGGAATATCTTGTGTTTTAACTTTCAAAAACCTTCAATATTACAAATTTTGATTTAGTTGTGGTTAGCTCAGTTGGGAGAGCGCCAGTCTGCTGGGAGGTCGCAGTCTGCTGGGAGGTCGCGGGTTCAAACCCCGGCCGGACAAACACTCAAGGTCTTTAAATAACTGAGAAGAAAGTGCTTCCTTTGTAATGACATCTGCAAATGGTGAGACTTTCTTGTCTTCTCGGATAAGGACGAAAAACCGTAGGTCCTGTCTCACAGCACTTTCACTGATCTGTTCTTGTGGGACGTAGAAGAACCCACACAACTGTTCGAAAAGAGTAGGGGACGTAGACCCTGGTTTTGTGGCCAACCTTTACGGGTTAAGGGATTGGGTAGGGATGGCACCTTGTATGAGACCTATGAGTCCCGTTCGTGCCTATTACCTCTGGACAGGCCTGTGTCCAGAAAAGCTTGTAAAACTAATATTGGTAACAGAACTTTGTCCAATTCAGTCTGCAATCATACACGTGATTAAACAAGTTGGACTTTTGCTACATGTATGCCTGAGCCATCTGATTTTCCTAAATCAATCGACGTATAATTGATTATACTATGATTACAGGCTGAATTGGACACCATTCCATTCTGTAACCATTACTAATTTGCATTGTATTTTCTTTGTGAATTATTGATTATTATATAAACATTCTACATGACATGCACTTTTATTTCAGGAGATATGCAGATGAACACTTGTTAACTGAGATACAAGATCCACGCTCTGATGAAGAACTTGATTTATCAGGTTTGGATGCTACATGTAACTTTTGCCTCCAAAATTCAAAGTTGTCATAGCAGGCAACAAGAGGAGCCCGTAATCCTAATCTCCAGGTTGCTATTATGCATGTGCAACATATACAGCTATTTCGAGAAAGGTTGTCGGAAAAAGTGCACGTGACAAGCCCGAAAGGTATTGTCAGTGGTTTTGAATTCACTGTTCTTCAAAGAAATTTGAAAGAATGGCACGAGAGACCACAGACATATGTTTGCGGTTGCTAAAGGAAAGCAACAAACGTATGTTTGACAGCTACATTGTCAGGAACGGCGTCAATCATATCCCATATTACCTTTCAGGGTTGTTGCGTGCACATTTTTACCGACAACCTTTCTTGAAATAGCTGTATGTAGCCAGCTTCCTTTGGACTTCTGTAAAGAATGAATGGAATTCACAGAATGCAATCTGATCATGCACATTTGCACCGTTTATCACTCGTGATCTGACCATGCTTGTTTTCACCATCTACACAAATGTATCTCGTGAAACTTACACAAACCTTAGCGCTAGAGCTACCCTGCAAGCAGAGTCTCCTTCGATCTTCCTAGATAAGTCGGGGAAGATCGAAGGAGACTCTGCTCGCAGGGTACGCTAGAGCAAAATTGACCTTTGATCATTGTTGCCCCAGTCCATAACCTTCAGTTATAACTAGTTGCAACGGTTAAAAAAAGTTTCATTATTACCTTTTTTTCAGACGTTAGTCGTCCAACTGACCATCAAAGGCAAAATTTGCACCCCTCATACTCATCAAATAGCACCACAGGATTCAAACAAGAAAGGTAACATGGTTAACAGATGCTTTTTCTAGATGCATCATAGATTGTTTTCTCATGACATTATCTTGACCGTGTTGGAGCTTGGAATTTTTTCTGAGCTTTCTGGTGTTAGAATTCTCCTTCTTCCAAATTATATTGATGTACAAAACAGTGAAATGTTGGTGTACACAAAAAGTCCTGTGGGATTGAACTCTTTTCTCTTGCAGAAAATTTCTTTTGTTCCAACACATTTGCATTGCTTCAGACCACATGAGTGAAAAAAACTTATAGAAAGGTTTATTTAACAGTAATAATAGTAGTGCCAGATTAAGATCTGAGTTAAGAGAGAGGAGTGCTCTCTGGCTAGCCTGTGATCATGCCTGCCCTCAATTAGTGCAGCCATCATTGGGCCACAAAATCCTGGTTGTAATAAGAGGTGGTTTCATTAACGGGGTCTTTTAAATAATAAAATGATTTGGTGATTTTTATGTTTGGGTTGAAAGAATATGATTGTACTAGCAAAGTGGACAACAAGGTTGTCGTAAGGCAGTGTTCCACTGTATCTGATCCATTATATCTTACATGGGAAGAAGGGTATGATACATTTAATTACCCGATCACATGTAATTAAGCCAGTATCTGGGGTTATTTCTGATTGGTCCTGACAATACGTCTGATATGGTTCAGTTTTGATTGGCTGGAGATTAGGTTTGATGATACGCAGGGCTGCGGTTCTTGCGAATAGTGTTTGAATGAAACATAAAAACTGATCCCCATGATAAAAATACTCTTCCTAGCTTAATTTTTTTAATTTTTATTTTTGTGGCCGATGATAATATTGAAATTAAAATCCAGCTGATATAACCCCATCACAGAAATAAGCTTGTGCTAGTTTTTCAATTTCCTCGATTTGGTAGGGCACCTTGATAACAGGTCTACCAGTATTAATATTATTTTTTTTTCAAAGTGAGGGGCAGTGGTGGCACATGAAAAAAATGTACCAGGCATTCTTCCTCCCCCTCTCTTCTCAAAAAAAAAACAAAACAAAACAAAACAAAAAAACGTAAAGACAGACTGGAGTCAATCAAAACTCAAAAACAATATTTAAGTGCTGTTTTATTTTTTCTCTTTATCTGTGCAGCTCTACTTAGAGCAGTGCCTTTGACATGGTCATGTTTAACAAAAAAGGAACATAGTTTCCTCCTCAACATGTGAAACAACAGGTTTTCAAAATCAGACTTGGGACATACATACCCCCCACCCCGTCCCCCAAGGGGGTCCCATTAGTAGGCAATATTTTGGGATTGTTCTTTTTTTTCAAAATGAGGGTACATGTTAGTAGTAAGTCTTGAATATGGAAATATTTTCTTGATTATTCTCGTGAAGATAAAACTCATATAAAATACATGGGAAGCTTTTGCACTTGCCTGTATTTTGAAAATAGGGGTATTTGGAATGTAGAATTTGCGGGTTATTGGAGAAGCTGTAAAAAAGCATTTTATTTGAGCTTATACAGCAAAAGTATTATAGCATGCAAAGTAATTTGCATTTATTTCGATTTTTCAGACAGGAAAGATAACAAGAGTAAAGACATTTGAAAGAACAATCTTGTGATGCTAGTTAGGTTGGAGAAATTTATGATATTACACGAACAATGTATTTGAGGAAGGAAGAACCGAATGTATATGAAAATCGAATTTTTGATGTATCAAGTTGACTCAAAGGAGATTATCCTTCAATATTTGCATTGTTAGTACAATTTTCTGATACTTCACACTAGTAGTTTTTTGTAGGCATAAAACGTATTTATATAGCCCAAGAATTCATAAAAATTTATACAAATTGTAGGGCTTTAATAATATTTTTCTCTTCATTGTGCCTTGGCGTTTTGTACTTGGTTTGTGCATTTTCTACCTTTGTAAACCTGACTAGTGACCGTCATTGTCCAAGATTGGACAAATCCGATGGCAAAGAAGTACAATTTCTCTGACAATCGCTGCCGGAGTAACTGAGAATCTTGTTCATGTTAAATGCTAAACAATCCCCAGTCGTGGTAAGGTACACATCGCTCCTTGTAAGGTAATCCAAGACAGTCTTAGATTCTGAATTCCAAGCTTTGGATTCCGGATTTCCGGTACTGGGTATCCAGTCACTCTCGCCACCAAGAAGTCGACTCGCCACCAACCACCTCGCCACCAACGGTGACATACCTTATCAGTTGTTAATTTCCCGGGTCTCTAATTTCTCGTTGTGGCAGTTGTAAAAAATGGCGAAATTAAAAGCAAGCGAAATTTAATACCCAGGCCTAGCCTGCGAAAACAGCCATTTTTCCTCGCTCTTCGCCGCTGGGAACGTTTCACGAAACGTCCTCAGCGGCGAAGAATGAGGAGAAACGGCCGTTTTCGCAGGCTAACCCAGGCCATATAGAAAATTCAAATAACAATTGACATGTAATAGCATCGATATTTTACTGGTGTATAAGCTCCCTTTTGTATCTTACGAAATGTGAAATGTCTCGATGGTTTTGGTCGTCAACAGTTACCGGCACCGTACAAACTACTTATTGACGGAACCAAAACCTTCTACGAGAAAACGACTGGACGACTGACAATTTGACTAACAATAAACGACTGTTTAACTATGACAATAGACGGATCAGAACGCACCAATGACGTTACGAGTCTTCATAGCCAATAACATCGCGACTTAATTGACCAATCAGATCAATAACCAGAGTTTAATACCATCAACTGACGTGATACAACTCACTTTGACTCTGAAGATGACTACCGCCCAGGTTGTCGAAACGTCAGTCACTGTCAACAGCAACAGTCCTATTCAGGACTACGCTCATCCGGACGATCATACTCAACCTACTTATGAAATGTGTATAGAGTTTACGATGATGATGATGTTGATGACCTGCGTCGTCGCTGCCGCTGCCGCTGCCGCCGTGACTGGTAATGAAAGTCTCTCAAAGCAATTGCATAAGAGACCACTGGCCATACTGCTGATGCTATTGTAGCGGTTCTTCGATCCAGAGTCCCCCAATATGTTATCGCTGCGAATACAAAGCAGAGTGATAAATGGGAGTTCATTCCTACGGTTTTCGGCTGTTGTAGTGCAACGCAGCAGGTTTCTGCAAGCTCATAACATTGTTTGTGTGTATGAGTTTATTATCATAATTACTCTAACCTGCAGAATGGCAACTAAGTTGGTCAAAGTGTGATTTGTAGCTGCGATATATTTGTAAATTTGCTATTGCATTATTTTAGTCAGACAGTATTGACAAATAAAAGAAAAAAACATTAAAAAAAAAATTAAAGACAAAGGAAAGAAAGGAAACAAAGAAAAAAAAGGTTCTGATTTTGTCAAAATGTTTAGAAAGCATTGCAATTGCCCAGGGCTCAGCCCAAAGACGTTTTGAGGAAGAAAGAAATACGTGATAGGTAACAAGGGATATCTTAAATTAACTTATAGAACAATTGGACTGTTCTGTAAATCAGGGAATACGGACTTTATTTCGGGGAACATTACTGGGAACGTTTCCGGGAACAACGGAGAAAACAAATAAATTTTGGGGTATACCCACCGCGTACATCTGCCAGCTTAACACCGGGTGGTGTATGTGAAAAAACCCGGCTTCAGACTTCATAAACCTCAACGACATATTTTCTTTTGTCCTCTTTTGATTTGACTGTATTGTCGGTTTTACAGCACGTTTACAAACGGGAAAGAGAACCATAGAATTTAGTTAGGAGCTGTAGGTTACGAAATAAACGACTTGGACTTATGTGTTTCGTATTGAGATTGTTAAGGAAGGGCAGTTTTCTTGTTAGCCTGAATTTCAGACGATTACTTGGAGCCGTTTTTACTCCCTTAGTAACTGCTGTCTGCATGGTTGGATATGTCGATATATTAAGCCGTTTGAGCTGGAACACTAGAAATTTTAAAAATATAAAGAAAATAAACGTAGATCGACGTAGAGCTGGAAACAAGAGAAGGATTTTTTTTGGAAACAAGAGAAGGATTTTTTTTTGGGAAACAAGAGAAGGATCTTACCTTTATGGACAAAACCTCCCAAAATTAGTCCAATAAAACAGCCATTGTTGAACCAGAACAAGGCGAACTGTTTCAATTCTTTATCAGGTTGCTCACAAATTTGCTTCAAGCCAATGAATGTTCCGAAGCCCAACACGCAAACCCCCGCGATACGTCCGTCACGTTGCGGGATTAACGCGATACCGGACAGGTCAGCTAGAGACATAGCTAATGTGCTGTATATTTCTACCGACTTCATATGCTTCAAGAACCAGCGTATCGCTATCTGCCGAACCACGGTAGGTGCAGCAAGCGCCACAATATCAGTTGTCGTCGTCTTTCCTGTTTTTGCTGATGCATACTCAACAGCAATACAGAAAGTCAGGGTTGGAGCCGTGAGACAGACCCCCAGTATAAAAAAGACCATTGAAAAATTAGGTGTTGTTTCTCGGATTCGCTCACCTCGTTTCCAGATCTCTTTGTAGCTTGTTTCACTTGCTGTGTCTGAAACAGAACTGCTCAATTCTTCTTCGCTTGTTGTCACTTTTGGCATAATTTCCGAGTCCGTTGCCATAGTCGGTCTACCGCTTTTGCCAGTTTGTTCAGTTAGCTCCGAATATCTTTAGCTCACTTTCTTTAGGTAACTATGCCAGAATATTAATATTCTTTGGCCAGGTTAAACCGGGTTGTCGTGTGCTTTTTCTTTGCATT
This sequence comes from Porites lobata, assembly GCA_942486035.1. Lineage (NCBI taxonomy): Eukaryota > Metazoa > Cnidaria > Anthozoa > Scleractinia > Poritidae > Porites > Porites lobata. The sequence continues at coordinate 3,971,639 of CALNXK010000015.1, forward strand.
TCTAGCCCTCAAATGTGGTTTTATCACTCGCTGATATTTGTTAATGTTATGTGCTCAAGAGAGCTGAAATTATTGCTGGTCAGTGACGCTTGAGGTTTTTGTTTTCATTTACTCGCCTGATTAATGACCATACCTAAAGTCTGTTGCCTCAATAACATAACCTTTGATCAAGCGGTTTTCTTGACTATTATACACATGTGGTGGATGGGCGGGGAAACAAGAAAAACGCAAAAGCCGACAGTTTCTTTATACTTTATTCAATAGTCCAACAGTGACGCACTAGGCTATCACCACTAATATTCTGAAGAGCAACAATGTATTCAAATTGAGGGGGTCGGAAAACTTGTAAAGCAAAATGCGGTACTTTATTCTTATATTTATTTCAGTTTTACTCGTACTGGTCATAGAATAAGGGCAGTTTTCCCATCGGAATTAAATCTGTTTCCATATTCCCAAAATGACGAATCCATGCTTCGGGTAAGGCAGTCAGATTTATTGCCGAAGTGGTGCAAGCAATGTTCTTTTAAAGTCTTCTCTACGTGAATTCCGAGTAATCCTGCTGTCAGAATGCCAGCGGTTTCTAGTATTGACGTCAGAGTGATACTGAATATCACGTGATGCGAGATGAACCTTCGTGCGATGATGTGATACGAGTTGGAGAAAATCATTCCACAAGCCGTACCCAGGATAAAGCACAACAACCAAATGACCCATACTTGGGAAACGAGTTGATACCAGGTTGCCAGTGTAAGAAAGATCGTCTCAGCAAGAGGTAAAAGTGCCAGGACTGGGCCTGAATTAAAGAAGAATCCAGGAGAGACAGCGCGGAGCATGGAAATGAATGTTCGTCCCAGGAACTCGCCTACCATGGTGCTCAGGACGTAGTGTTCAAAATGTCCCCGGGGAACAAATTCCGGACCCACCCCTGCGCCCTCAAAGATAAGTGTGGAAAGAATCGCTGAGAGAATAATATACTCGCTAAAATAAACTAAGAACAACATTAGCATATGATGAGATGAGTTCCACACGGTTCTAAGTCGCTCTTTCCAGCGTGGCGATAAGCGACAGTCTATTTCAAACTTGCGTTGTTGTATCTTAGGAAAGGATTCGGCAGTTTGGGAGTAGCGGAAGAGATGAAGATTTCCCCGCGACGCAACGAATGTAAAGAGAAATATTGGCGGCCATATTGCGGATACTATAATGGCGGTTCTTGGATCCACAGTCGCCCAGACTGTTAACCCTGTGAAAATTAAACAGATTCACCAATGAGAATTGATTCTATATCTTGCCAAATCAGCAATAAAAAGTGAGCTTACGCAACAGGACGGGAGAGGAAAGAAGACGGCGAAAGTGTGACAAGCGTGACAATAATTTTGCTTCAAAAACTTTTCCGCCGAACTTCATCCTTCTTTAAACGGGTCTTTTTGTAAAAGACCAGAAAGCATTAATGTAAGTGAAGATCACGACAAAACACGCAAGTAATAGCCCTGTCGCGTTTGTCACACACGAGCGTTTTGCCGTTCTCTTCTTCCTGCCGTCCTGTTACGTAAACTCACTTCTTGGACGGTTTAGTGTGCACTTGTAGTATCGTTAGATATTTTTAAGAGTCACGCTGTATTTTGGCCAGCCTTTAGGGCGAGTCAAAATACAAGACACGAGTAGTGACAAGGAATAAGTTTACAACCATTAAGTGTTAAGAGAAAATTTGGCAACTATAAAGCAATCAAGCGAAGTGGAATGAGTCTACATTGAACGCTTTTAAGTTTTGTTTTAAAAAATTCTTCCTTTGAGCGCACGGCTTTTCCCGCCTTTTTTTCCCGCGCTGGGCGAAAGCTGCATTTGATACGACTTCTGATTGATTTATCAGTCTATTAAACGAATTCTGATTGGTAAATAAGTCTCTTTAGCGACTGTTTACCCGAATGCCGACTTTCATTTTCTTCAGGAGAAGTAAAAACACTTTGTACACGCTAACGACGCAACAAGAATCTCATTCTAGGTGGAGTTTACGTTAGCTAACAGGTGGAAGAGTTTAGTCTTTTTGAGGTCTGCTCTTCGCTCTTTTCTTCGTGTCTTTGTAGCTTTGGCTATAGACATATTGTGTGCGAGTTCTCATTTTAAGAAGAATTTTACTCCTCCGGAATGTGCCTGAGAAAAGAATTCGAAACTAAGAGTAGAAGGTAAGAATATTTTTTCCTGTTTTGTATGGCACCACTTCAGTGTCTTGTCTGTTTATTGTAATTTATCACAATGATCATATAGTATAATAATAATAATAACATATGATAAGATATGATAAGTATGTTTAGGTACATAATAATCATATATGAAGTACCTACCCAGGCTCTATTACCAGCTGCTGTTCAGGAAATGAGCCCGCGCTCCTTTCCCAGAAGCTGAAGCCGAGCTTATTAGTTCGGTACTTCGATAGACGACGTTTGTTTAGTTAATATCTTCTTCATAACTTTAGTTTACAGGAGCATTTCGAGTATGGCTTAAGGCACTACGTAGTGACTTAAGCACAGAATTGGCCTCAAACAACAATATCCTCGACATACCGTGTGGCACGAATTTTTTGCGGGTTCTTATTTTTGCAATTTTTGCGGTTTTTCCAGCGATCCGCAAAAATAAGTTCCTGCAAATAAAAATTACCGCAAAAATTTACTCCAGAGTAAATACTCTAACTTAAGTTCGCTACGTAAAATTACAGTGCTAAGAAATCGCGTCTGTTCAATCACAACTTGTCTCTCATTCAGAAACAACGAAATACTGGTTTATTGCTTGAAAATATGTATTTCTGTTGCATGTACTCAATAATAACGGAAGTATTATCAATGCTGGCCAGTACTGGGTACTTTCTGAAAATCGCAAAAATTAATTTCCTCCAACAAAAACCAATCTGTACTAATCGCAAAAATTAGTTCCCGAAAAACACAAAAAATCGTTAATCTCGCAAAAATAAACTCCCGCAAAAATTTCGTGCCACACGATATAGGCCATTTACATGCCTTGCAAATCTTGCTTTATGATTGGCTGACGTACTCACGTAGAGAAAAATCGGGCTTTTCGCGGTAAGTTCTTTGTTGGGATTCACCAGAAAGTTTACTTATGTTGCAGTAGAGTGCTAACATAGTTTTACTAGAACAATTAGAAGGTCCATTTCGATTTCTATGCAGCATTTACACTTGTTCCGGGGTTTGGCCGCTTGTCAACAACCCGGCGATAGAAATAGATGTATGATTTACTTCATATACATCTATCAGAAATAGACTAGTGTTAATAAATAAATAAATAAATGAATTAAGAAATAAGTAAATAAAAATAAAAAAGAGTAATAAAAACGAACAATTGCTGAGCTTATCCAAAATTTGAAATAGTTAAGTTTGTAAGTTTTGCACTTAATGGCATAATAATCGGCAAAAATCTCACGGTGCTTTGACGTCTTTATACTTTCTTCTGTTATTAATATCACAACTCGAGTCCCTTTATTTGGCTGTATTGTTGGTTTAACGGTTCACTTACAAACAGGAAAAAATATAAATTCATGCCAGAGGAGACAAAATATCTGTTTGTTGAAAGAAACCGCATCGCGGACTTAATATTGAGTTTTAGGCCTCTAAAAGACTCCCAAATGCAGATTTTAAGCAACTTACAAAGTTTTCAAAATTTAGCGCTGGATGAAAGCCTGAAATATGCATATTAAAAAATTAACAAAATTTTATCTGACTTAGTTGTATTTTATTAAGTTCAGTGGTGAGGTCTTCTCACAACTCACTGTAAGAAATGTTGGTGTAAAATAAAATAGATAAAATAAAATGTTGCCAAGTCTAATCAATAGCTATTAAAAAGATAAAAGTTAAAAGGAAGATAACAACGAGAGATTTGTTGATTTAGTTATGTACCTTTGTCCACTAAGTATAGAACCCATGGAGGAGTAAGTTAAATACAGTATTCATGCAGTTTTTTCGAATTCAGCATAGCTAGTTGAAGATTGAGAACTTTACAAAAGGTGGGAGTATTATTGTAAGATTAAAATAAGATAATAAGGGAAAGAACAGAAATAATTTTTTTTTCTGGACATATCTTACCTACATACAAACTAGCGCCCAAAACTCCTCCAACTCCAGTTCCGATTATGAACGAGCACAAGGCAACTTCTTCCAATTTTTTAGCGGCTTGCATAAATAAGCTGACTTCACCAATTCCCGTTCCCACAGAAACCAGGCAAATCCCAGCAAAACGTCCTCCAATGTGTGTGATAAAAACCGCACACAACTGGCCCACAATAATAAAAGCTGACACGAGAAACATTCGGGCTACATGGGACACCTCTCTGAAACAGAGCGACGCAATCTTTAATACAAGAGAGGGCGCTGTTAGCGCTATTATGACAAGTCCGGTCGCGTTATCTGTTCCTGCTAATACATCTTCAGCAGCAGAAACGAAAGTGATGAACGGTGCTGTCAGAGAAACCCCGAGGATAAAAAAAACCATTGAACAGTTAGGTGTCGTTTCTCGAGATCGTTCATTCCTCTCGTTAGCAGTCCAGATTTCTGGGTGGCTTGTTTCACTCTCTGTGTCCGAAATAGAACTGCTGAATTCCTCTTCGCTAGTTGGTACTTCTGTCATCATTTTGTCTCCCTAGGTGTAAATTGACAGCCGGCAAGCTGTCTGCTTATTGTTGTTTAACACCCTTGTTTAACACTGGTTTGTTCACTTCAGTTGACCATCTCAGCGAAATTAGAAACTGTCCTCAGCGCTCGGTTATTTTGTTTGCGTGTTGGGCAAAAATTTGCATGTAGACAATGCTCGCTGATATTTGTAAATGTGGTATGCTCAAGAGATTTGAAACTATTGATATGAAGTGGTGCGTAACCTAACGGTTACAACATCAGAAAAATAATCAATTTTCAAGTATATTCTAACAGCTTCTAACGTCTACGAGGAAATAATAGTTAAAATATTTCTTTGCATTGTAGAGCGATGATAAAGATACAAAGTTATCCAGCCCAGTGTTACCGTAATTTAAATGTTTTAGCCTTTGAGAAAGTAAGATTTGTTCAAATTGGCTACCAGTTGGAACTTTAAACGTTGTGCTCTAGAGAATTTATAATTAACATAATTAACGGTCTCGCCTCGTTGTGATGTTGCGCTAACAAACACTTAGCCAGGAGTTCGTGGTTCGATTTTAGGGAGCTTAAGGCTGTGTTCACACACTACCGAATAGCTTTTGGCCAGCATGAAAACCGTACTGGATAGGACTTCAGTTCACACAAGAGCAGTGATTTCGACGAGGTTTCTGTCACGGAGCGAAGCTGCGTCGCGCCCATCTTGAAATTAGAGCAGCGTCACGTACAGTAAAAACCCACATAAAAGAACAAGTGGATCAAGAACACTCAGGCCGATATTTGGTCAAAAAAGTACCATATAGATATTAAGAACTCATTTAGCCTGAAAAATGAAAATTGTTCGTACTATAAAAAAAAATTGGCTGCCAGTTTGATTAGAATAACCTACTAGGGTACAGTACTAAGTAGATCAATGTACATTGAATGAGGGACGGGGAGCTGGTGCATTTTGAATTTGCTTGACTTTTGCTAACTTTCGAGTTGTTTATCACTAGAACTGCTACCCCTCCCTCAGGTATTCGGACCATAACAGAGGTGAATAACTAGGAAAAAGAACTGGGGCGTTTTCCATTTACCAAAAACTTTCGGAAACTTCCATGGAAAGGTCTATCGAGTGAAGATCGTGTTCATATTGACACAAGTTCCATTCGTTTATGCTCTCGTCACCAAAATTCAAGATGGTGTGGCACAGATATCGTCGTGAATAGCGTGGAACTGGTTATTCCTTCTGAAAACTCGTAAATGGAACATGCTTGGAAAATTTCCAACTGGAAAACAGGACTACCTTTGACTACCTCCACAGAGACGGGAGTTGATATTGAGGAGCGTAGACTGGGATCTAGTTCACCAGACCCTCTCCGGCAACATTCAGTTTTATGTGTGCGAACGGCTTGTTCCAATTCTGTACCGTTGGCCGGGGGATACTCCCTTTAATGGGGACGTGCGGCCAGCCAGGATATAATTTTCGGGATTTTTGTCTTAAACAGGGTATCGATTTTCAATTATCATTTTTTGTCTTAATCAGGGTATCGATTTTATCAATTTTTGTCTTAAACAGGGTATCTTTTTCTTGGACGATAAACAGCCTGCGCGTATGTTCTACGAACTACACTACAGCAAAAGTTTTATTTATTATTGTCTTACACAGGGTATGGTTTCGGGTTAAATGTCTTAAACAGGGTATCAAAAATCGGAATTCTGTCTTAAACAGGGTAGGAAAATCAGTGATTTTTGTCTTAAACAGGGTCAGGGTATGAGGGGCCGGGTCGCACCTCCCCACCCAAGGATATATCGAGTATCCCCCCGGGGCCGTTGGTGTTCATACTATACCGGATAACTTTTCGTGTCGGCACGAAATTCAAATCAGATAGGGCCTCTGTTCATACAAAAGAATAGTGATTTCGACGCGATTTCTATAACGGAGCGAAGCTGCGTCCCGCCGATCTCTTAAGTGGAGTGTCACACTGATCGGACAGTTATTTACAGATTTTCGTGTCGGAACGAAAAGGTATCCGTCACAGTGTGAAGATAGCCTTATTCTCAAGTGTTATAAACAAAACACAAATTTTGTGAAACTCAACCATGCACTATCTAGCCTTTTTCGTTTGTTTGTGTATCTTTTTTTTCATTTAAAGTCAAAAATATTCTGCGTGTCTCGATCCGATTCACTAGTTTTCTTTTCGCCCATAAAAGTATGTCAGTTTTGTGCGTAGTCAGTGGCGGATCTAGGGGAGGGGCCCGGGGGTGGGGGGCCTTATTTTTAGACAAACTGAGGTCCGAGGGGCCGAAAAAATTTTTTTTGGAGACTGCCCCCCCTTATGTAAGGATCTGGATGACCGCCCCCCCTTATCTCAAGGTCTGCATCCGGCACTGGTAGTAGGGGGAATGTTATTCCTACCACCGTGGTTTTTTCGTTATAAAGGGGTTGGTTATACGAGGACTGAGTCTCATTGTACATTATTTTTGACTCTCTGTTCTTTTTTAAGAGAGGCAGTTGCGAGGAATGGCATATGATATATAGACTGCGAGCAGTCTCTCCTTTCCTTCAGATTTGGTAAGGGGAGTGCACGCGCGAACGTTGAGCGGCGAAGCTGCGAGACGCGAGACGCGAGACGCGAGACGCGAGAAACGAGGGCGGCAGCCTCTCCCGTCTCGCACCTTCAGTCACGCGCGTGGTCATTTGCGTGTCTCGGGCGTTTTGCTTGACGGACCAAGAAAAAAGAGAGACTGCTCGTAGTCTATATGATACATCAATCTTAACGCTGACGAAAACAAATAGAGAATAATATATGGGCGCGCAGAGATATGGAATTTATCTTCGACTGTCAAATCGATATCTCAAGAGTTCACTGTCTTCAGTCGATTTGAACACAAGAAGATAAATTCCATATCCTGTTCTATCTCCAAGCGTCCATGTACTGTTCTCTTTATTACATAAACAAATATGTCATGTATTTTGCAAAACAATTTTATTTATTTTATTTAGCAAACAACAACAACAAAAACTATATTTAGCCCTTTTTGGTTCGTCTTGTGTTTGAATTTTCACTGAGCAAACGTGCTTACAGTGAATGTAAAGTGACAAACCGCAACTTTAAAGGCGGGTGTTTTATAATTTTCAAAAAGACAAGAAGGTCACTGACTGGCTGTATTAACACACGTAAGATTATCGAATATCGTATTTTTAACGTGTAATTGGCACCAGAGAAAATTGGGAATTTGAGGTTAGTGTAATTGATCTTTTTTCTTTTTTTAAGATTTAACCGACCTGACGTAGAAACCTTTTCTTTTTCATTTTATAACTGTTACGTCCCAAAATGCGTAAGAAGGTAGAATCTGTACACAATAGTCTAATAGTAAGAAAAGATTTAAGTGAATTTAGATTAAGATTTGGAGATAAGGGTTCCTCACCTTTTCATTTTCAATAATCCGCTCTAATTTTCTTGGTGATCGAAGGAAAGGTTGAATGACAATGAAGAGAAATAAATCCACCCAAGTAGTCATGGAGTTGCGATTATAGGCTGCTTTGAAAACGAACTTGAAAAAAATTCGTTTTAAGCTACCGTATTTTCAATCTGTCGGTTGATCGAGCCTGTAGTTAATTCTCATCTACGTAAAAAATACTTTGAATAATTCATATAAGGGGCGAGATGAACAATAACTATTAATTCTGCTTTATAATGTTAAAGATAAAACTAGAATAAACAAAAGATTAGGCACATCAGATACGGATAGTCGCTTGTCACGTATTCCAGATTAGACGGTTGAGCTGTATCCCCTAAATCAGAGAGAAAGTCGAGAAAACTAATGGTAAGTAAGAAATCAGAAATAGCCCTTTTTGAAGTGACGGGTTCTTACGAGGATTAGAATCGTTTTTTTGGTCGTAATCCAATAACGTTAGTAAATCATTTCTTGTATGCGAACATATAAACTATAATTTTTTTTTGTACTGATTTAAGTTAACACCTATCATTTGGTAGAAACATGGATCGAAAAATGATTTTCACCTTTCGTCAAAGTTAGTGGTTATCAAGAAATCGTCACCGGAGTTTTACACACGAAACGATCGTCAAAAATTAAGAGCAATGGTAGTATAAGGGACTTTAAGATAACTAAAATAGCGGTTGCTTTAAATATCGACAGTAGAAAATGATTTCTACTTTGGCCAGTGAGTTTTCAGTCTGTTTCAATGCTCCGCTGGGATGAATTATTGAAACAAGAGATACTGAAATTGAAATTAGGCTCGTCTGTCTATTTCCCCAGAACTAAAGGTATTACTTTGTATACTTTTAGATAATTGGCTTCGAAATGTCAAACACACCGCCTTTTCGATGTATTCGTGAAGTAAACATAAACCAAAGAGAAGATAAAGAAAGGCACTGACTGATTTGACTAAGATCTATAGTGTCGGCTGCATATTAGCGTAACATAATGTGTAGGCGCGGATAAATGACCTTAAAACAAAGCATAACTTTTAATCTACGATGTTTACCTGCATGCAATAGCCACCGTTAAATTTCGTTAAAAATATCAGTCTTAAAAAGTAAATGATTTAGACTTGAATTTCAGGTGCGTTTGTGACTATCAGTTATATTTTTCAGTTCCACGGAAACATCCAATCTTTTCCATGGTACATTTCTCGTCGTATTTGTGACGTTAATAATTTATTGTAAACCCGCACTGAAAATTTGCTGGACAAATATTATACATTTTTGATTCAGCTTTATTATATCTGCCATTAAATAACATTTCTCCCTTGATATGCCAGTCACAGTAAAATTTTAACAAACTAAATGAAAGAAAAAGTTGATCTTTTGTTTCTTGTATAATCTGCGTTATTCATGGTTACATTTTCTGTATTCTCGATTCGTCATATTTGTGAATTTTCCTGGTTCTATTATGAAAAAAAAAATGCGTGTGAAATGGGAATAATACAGTATCTCGAATTATAATTACTTTTCTTGTTACGAAATGAATATAATCACACGCAATGAATATGTATATGTAAAATAATAACGTTCGTAGCTGACCCTTGGAAATGCTGTCGGGCTATCGAAAGACCTCTACGGGCAAGACTCCTTTCATTAAATGGAATATACATAAAAAAGAAACTCAGGAGAGCAGATAAACTCATGATAAATGTTCTGAGGAGGAAATACGAACCGGAGAAAATTGAAAAAAAAAATCTTATCTTTTACTAATTGCTGATCCATAGTGCGGACAAGTAAATTAAGTAACCAAGATAATGGCTAAGTTTCCTGGATTTTAGTCGTTTTCTGACATTCTTGCTGTATTTTGATTGACTATATCACCTAGAATAGTACATTTGTATATCAAATTTCTTTTCCGTTGCTTGTTTCACTTTCTATATCGCTAGATTTTGTCTTTCCGTGCAGGTCGAGAGTTCTGCATTAATATGATTTTATCCCTACGTTCTTTTGAGCTCCTTTAGTCACATTTCATTCTAAGTTTTTGACACCATAGATTTAGTTTTATGTCAGCCTTTGTAATTGCCGCCAATGAAGTGCAAAGAACGAAATTTCAAATCAGTTTGCAAAATAAATAATTGATGCCATGCCATTGAAATCTATATTTTACTATTTGCAATTGTTGTCCAGTTTTTTTGAAGAGTGATTTATAGCGATCAAGTCATTTTGAATAAATTTTAATGTCTGTCGATGATCAAATAACCGATTATTCATGTAAGGTCTGGGAGGACCTAACCTTTTAGGACTGTTTGGTATACTTCCATCCCTTCCTACATGCCTTTTAATTTTTCTATTGTCTTTTTTACACTAATTTGTACTTGAAATGAATAAATAGATTTGTTTCTAAAGAAACTTTTGTACTAAGGTCGGAGCAGCAGTCTCAGTATACAACGACAAAAACAAAACAAAACTGAAAAAACCAAAAACGGAGCAATAACAACAAAAACGGAATAAGTAATAACAAAATGGTGTTGACGCTGAAAAGATCGATATTTGATGCCTTGTCGAAGTCTTATACTCACTCAGTATAGGTCGTTTTCACTGTCACGCAACAAAAAAATAAATTGGAAACCGTCCAGTGGAAGAAGCCAAGAAAATGAAATGTTATAAAAGACTAATATATAAACAACTAGTCCAAGTGTCAGGTCTTTGTGGCCCACAGTTTCTGAGTTATTTGCCGAAACGTTTCACGCACCTTTGTAGATCTTTGTATGGAGACGCCATATTAGTGTACCGTTTTGGTGCACCAATATGGCTGCCGGAAATCAACAAAAACATCTGGAGTTCACTTGTTCTATAAAAGCTCTTTCTTTTCACTCGAGAACTAGAAAACGTGCGCATAAACGTATCTTCTGATACTTAAAATGGTTATACTGCTGTAAAATCAAGAGAAGACTTTTTTCAACGAGACAGCATTCCTATTTTGGTGTCACGCACTGTGAAAACTCGTAAGTTCAAATAGCTATAGTTTCGAAACGAAACATGCTACGGGAATGGAAACTAGTATAAAGATTTAGTTTTTGTTTATCTTCAACCTAGTGTAAATAAGAATTCGTAAAACCTCGCTATTTTGACTTTACAATTTGATGACGTCACTGTGAAAACCTTCTATTGAAAGAAATAAAGAATTAAGAAGTGCGATTGGATCTTTTACACTTTTTCCTTATACACTTCATGTCCATTGTTCGTCAGTATCCAGTAAACTGTCAGTTATGAATTGACAACATGCTTACACGGTCATAATTTATAAAGATAACTACAATTATTATCTTTTCGATTCAATAAGGTGATTGACAAATTTTGGTAATTTCTTATGGTTGCGGACTGGTAATGACGTAATACAAAAAATTTAACAGGTACTGAACAATACACCAACACCAAAATTAAACACCTAAGCGTACCAACAATGGTTTTCGCAACAGGAAGAAACAGGGTTTACCGTCGGTGTAAGAATCTGAGGAGGTCTTTTTTGTTTCTATACCTATATCGATATTTTCCTAGGCTTAATTATGTTGACTCCTTTTTTACGGTAACGAGCCGTTGCAAGGTTTTGATCGGTTTCCATGCTGCCAATTTCCGATAATCAAGGAATCGTTGGCTTAGGCTGAGTGACATTTGCCTGAGGTTTTTTATTTCAGTAATTTATTACACGGCATACACACAATAAAAAAAAACAATAGTACATAGTGCCAAAAAGTGACATTTGCCTGAGGTTGAGTGACATTTGCCTGAGGTTTTTTTATTTCAGTAATTTATTACACGGCATACACACAATAAAAGAAAAACTATAGTACATAGTGCCAAAAAAAAAAAAAATTGTCGCCTGCAGTGCAGGCGTATTTTGGGTGGACGAAAGCTTGTTTAATGTTCGTGTTGTTGTATCCGCCATCTTTGATTTCACGACAGAGGAAGATTGCATGGGGAGAATAGAAATAGTAATCCTCCTCTCTTCGGGAGTTTCAACATGGCGCTTTCGTGAGCAAAAACATTCGCGCGCCCGAAGAAGATTCCTGCTCTGCAGGCTTAAAAAATGATATAGTTACGTTTTATTTATCGATCAAAATAAAAACGCGGAGAGACATGCTTTAAGTAATACATATTACTAACTAAGATTTGGCAGAATTACGCAAAAAAAAAAAAAAAAAAAAAAAGAAGAAGAAGAAGAAGAAGAAGAAGAAGAAGAAGAAGAAGAAAAAAAAAGACAGCCTTTTTTTGCTTGAAAAATCGTAAACTTGCATGGACTGTTTAACATTTGGTACTTATTAAGTTACGTGATTCATTCCTGCAAACTGTCCACGTATTTGGTCACAATTCTTCATTCAAACAATGGCCGTTTTTATACTATAGTCTCATTACCCTTCTGGACGAACTTGGGCAAACATTTTGTAGTTCGTCTGGTTATGCGTCTCTGGTGTAAAGACCAGCCGAGACGCATTATGCGTCTGGAAGAACTTCTTTTCGTAGTGCGTCGTTCAAGTCGTCTTTCGAAGGAAATTTCTTCCAGCCTCATAACGCTTCAGGTGCCCGTATTTATACTTGAGAAGCATAACCAGACGATCTACAAAATGCTTGCCCAAGTTCCTCCAGACGAATCTGCGTCCTCTAGTATAAAAACGGCCAATGCACAACCCGTGAGAATCTTGGGCGCTTAATGGCATCCATGACCGAGCCTATTGGCTTTATAGTAGGATTTTCGCAGCGGTGTCCCGGAGGGCTTTTGTAGAGGCCTAGAGTATTGTGGTCTCTAGGAGCCTCCACCCTCAATATCTTTGCAGGGAACTTATGGTTCATTTCAGGGAGCCCCATGATTTTTGCAGGGACCGCAATGGCCACCTAAAGGGTCCTAATTGATCCTAGAAAAACCTTAACGATCTTTGCCTTAATGGTCATTTTTTATTCATGTAGTCGTTAAGAACCTTCGCAAGGACCTTAAGGGATCTTGCAGAGGCCTTTAGGATCGCTTCGGGTCATTTGAAAAGATTCAAGGACCTCAAGAATCTCTGCAGGGGCCTTAAAAATCTTGCAGGGACCTCTAGGATCTTTAAGGGACAGGTGAGGATCTTTTTAGGGACCTTGAGGATCTCTTCAGAGACTTTGTGGACCTTTGAAGCTTCCTATAGAATCCCTCCAAGCTTATACAAGAAATTTAAAGACCTTTGAGGATCTTAATAAATATTCTTAAGGGCCCTTTCTCAGATAAAACCATTAGGGCGATCCTTGAGGCTCTTTTAAAGATGTCTCTAGATTTCAACTAATTGCATTGTCCCTGACAAGACCACCATAATGATGGCACGCTAACATCTAAATTTATTTATGGTGTCATAAAAAAATAGAGCAAATTATCTTCCTTCTTTAGGTTTAATTTTTTCTGCTTTTAATTGTCATAACCCTAATCACTAAATACACGGAGCTTTTTAGTACGAAAATACGCGAGGTTATTTTTGTTGGTTAAAGGGGATTTACATGCAATTAAACTCTATTAGTTGGAACCGAAAAAGCGCTACTTTAGCTCTATATGAGGAATTTTGTGATTAATAGAAGAGAGAGCTTTATCACTGTAGAGATACACACTTCAACCAGCATAATGACTTAAAAATGAGTTTCCTTTCTGTTAAAAAAGGAAAGCGATGACGGATGTCGATATTCTTGACATGAAGTGCAATTTTAAATGCCTGCAGAGATCTAAAAACTCCTTTATCAGACACCATCCGGCATTTTATTTAAAGGGCAACTTATCATTCGATCTTATTAACCATTTTATATTTATCACTTATCGGTTAGCCACTCTGAATAGTATTATAAATGCACATAGAGATATACATTTTTACATATCACGCTTTGATATGGCTATCAAGCAGTGTTTTTGATTATGAACTTTCCCAACCCTTCAGTTTTTGAATACTTATTTTTTTGCAACAGTTTTTAACTGTGAATGAATTTTTGAATTAAGCGAACTGTCGAAAATTTATTTTACACTCATGCATAAACACTCCAAAACAGGTAATTGTATTCCATTGTAGTTAGTATGATCCCCTGTAATTATTCGCCTATTTATGATGAATGTATCTCTTATCATCTGAGCATACTTATTTGAGAAGAAAACAGCACGACAAAGCGTTGAATAAGCACATACGGAAACATATTGAACTGAAAAAACCTTCGGCGTTTGCACGGAAGACGATTTCGTCGAAATAACTGGTATGTTTTTCTAAATTTTAAACAACTTAGTTGCTATGGCTCCCCTTTTTTTCGAAAACGACGTGTTAACACCTAGTCTGATTTTGTTCTTGCTATCTTGGTTAATTTTTCCGTCTAACAAAGGATCTTTCATGTTAGACTAACGATAGCTTTTATATTTCTGATAAAATTTGCCAGTATGGTAGATTGGGACGTTGAAAAAATGTAAAAGACGTTTAATACTGGGGCGCGAAGTTTCCTCATTGTTATCTAAATCAATTCTTTAAGAAATATTTGGTTGCTGATATAACAAAAGAGCTGATTTTTGTTCCTTGAATGGAGTAAAACAGGCGGACGAAAGGGAGATCTAAAGACTCGAAAAAAGGGTGAGAGATGGGATATCAGGGCAGTTCTGTGATATCACTCAAGCAAGATTGGGATTATTGCTTAGTCACTACCAGGTGTCTTTGTGATAAAAACAACTTTTTTTATCGAGGCAGGCTTTACGTCAACGTTTCTTAATCTAGGAGAGCAAGCAATGAAAAAGAAATATAAGCTAACTAAAAAGTTATGGGATAATAATGGTCGGCTGAGAAAGGATTCTTAGCGTGAAACTTTCGGGTTGTCGTGCCTTGACAATTAACCCTGAGACTGATCTCCATAAATTTTCTTAAAGATTGAGAGAATTTGATAGCAGATCATAGCATTATCCCTTTGATGCTCCTTTTATTAATTCTTGGCTTTTCTCTTGTTGCTTGGAATGTGCCACTGACCTCTCGGAACCCCTACCCTATTATAGTCTATTCTGTGGCCATATTACAGACCCCATCTTAGTCAATATGGGAAAAAAAAGTAATTTTCGCAATCCGAACTTAGTCACTTTCTGTTTATGCATCTACCTTATAAAGCCTTTTAACTTGACGTAACTTGGTCATCCTGAAATGAATTACACTTTTGTTAAACTTAATGTGGTGTAAATCTTTTTAGTATTCACAAAATCAGTGGATAGCAATTTTCGCGCGTTCTGATTGGCTTCTGTAACTCGAAATATCCTTGGAAATTCACTGTCTTGGGACAGGATTCAAAATGGCCTCGTTTCGCGACCGTTTCGAAAGATGAAATTTTAGCGGTAATTGAAGCAGCTGCACCAACAAATACCAAGAAAGAGACAAAATTTGGCTTGTCGGTGTTAAGTGATCGCTAGAAAAAAAATCTTCTAACTGAATTTGCTACAAAATCATAAAAAATGATGCCCGAAACACTGTCAATTGAAACGTAAACAAACTCTAAGTGATGTTTTTTTTTATCTACAAAAAGTTCCTCTTTGATTTTTATCATACTGAGTTGTTAAATACCAAAACAACTATCCCCCTCAGGGTCGGTTCATGGCGCTAGATATATACCTGGACGCTTCGCGTCTCGGTATATAATACTACTATTCAACTCCCCTTCGAGGGATAGTTGTATACTATTTTTAAATCCCCACATACCTGAATTTTCTGACCGCCAACATCCTGAAGATGTGCGGCCCCATTCTAGTAACTCTTATAAAAATGCAACCCCATAATAATAAATCCAGCCAGTGCATGAAAATGTGACCCTATGCAGCGACGTATACCCATTAGCCTAATACTAGGAAGTACCCTCCACCAGGTTGATCACTTATGGGAATTAAAGGGTTATGATCCTTCTCTTGTTTTGTTGCTTCCCTGGCGGTACTGATGCTATACAAACATTATACATGCTGCTGGCATCATTTAAGTCAAATGCTTCCTGTAAGGTGATGAATTATGCATGCTGTTAAATGTTAAGTTTTCATTGTGAATATACAGGAGGCACCGAATCTTTCCAAACGAGTCAGAAATGTCTAAAATGTTTTTTTTTATGCGTTAAAAGTCTGTTTCGTTTATTTGGAGCTGCCCTAAATACTCTCTAGCTGTTGGGATGTTTTTGGGGAACTTTGGCCATCTCGAAAGTTTTAGCTATTCCGAAGGGTCTACGAGGACACGGAGTAACCATAGTTAAATTAGAAAATTTTAGGAAACGATCTTTCTTTAAACCGAAAATTTCAGGTGACCTTTACCAATAATCGCCAAATCTTGGTTATAATAAAAAAAAAAATATCCACGTCCGAAAATCGTAGGGAGCTCACTTAACAGAAAAATTCCTAGGCTTAGACGATTGGAAAGGTGATCCAAAAATTTTTAGTCTTTCTTGTGCTATTGAAATTTCTAGACAATATTTTTTACTTCAAATAGATGTTTTACAGAAAACTGTCGTTGGGTGCCCCTGAATATGCAAAGTGCAAGAGAAAAATGTCGTCATAGCAGAGATAATGTCGCTTTTCAAGCATAATAAAACTGTCAGCAAAGCGTGTTTTGAGAGTGTTTCATTGCTTTTTGTCAAATAATGTTTTATCAAGACTACGTATAACTAAAACTAAATGCAAATTTTCAGTTAGCAAACGAATTTGGTGATATTTGAAATTTCGTGAGCAGGGCTTTATCAGTAAACACCTTCTGTTAATCTCTTTAATTACTGAGTTCCCAATCGAAAGACCTTTTAGTGCAATGCCGCTGCGGATAGGAGAATCGCTTGATGGAAAAGGAGAAGGCTAATGGTTTTGGCCATTCAAGTGCTAATTTAAGGAACTATTACGCGACCCACGGTGATCAATCAAAGATTTGCTTTCATTATATTTTTCACCAATTTAGTGATCAAGTCTACTGTCTGACCCACATATGGGAAATAACAACAAAAAGGAAGCTCTCTATAATAATACGGTTTTTAAATTTCATAAAACACAGTTTTTCAAGAAATGTTTAAAACATAGCCCCATTCTAACAAAATTCATCACAAGAAAAGGCATTGGGTAGTAAAACGTTGATTTGGTTCGTCATGTATGAAATCGAAAATTTTTCTGAGGTAATCTCTTTCATTCTTTTCAGTTTACAGGTTTTATGTTATAATGTGAGCATTACCCTTGCGAAATATCGGGGCATCCAACGACAATTTTTGGAAAATATCTGTTCGGAAGACGATTTGAGACCTAGAATTTTCGGAACATTTGTTGTTAAATTTCTTGCTTGCCTGCCTCTCCTAGGATTTTTGAACCCTCCAAAAATGGTATAATTGCCCAAGGTCACCTAGAATTTTCGGGAACATTTTTCTGGCTGAAATGTTCGAAAAGGTAAGTTTTGATCCCTATAATTTTCGCATCACTAGACTTTCATCTAGGAAATCCGAACAGATGAAAAATTTCTCGGCGATAAAAATATGCCTATACCTACTGTTTAGATACTAAAATACGTTCAACAATGCTATTTTTAAGTGGTTTTGAACTATATTCTCGTTGGGTGCCCCAGAAATGTGGATAAGATAATGATTGATTGTAACTGATCCGTGCAGCCTTCCTGAGATTAACCTCTTCATGATGCTGGTCATTCTTTTCGACAGCTGCAGCAATTTAAAACAGAAATTTATCAAAATTAGGAATTATCAGCAGGAAGACTGATCCATTGTGTTCGAGTTTATTATAAACCGCGAAAGAACCGATCCAATGAGCAAAACACAATTACCAGGAATTACGTAAAATATAAATGCTGATCGATTCTTGAATAAAAGGAAAATTGAGTCTATTGAGAATGTCTTCGAATTCACCGAACGTTTCAGTGCACGACAATTTTAAGGGGAAATACTGTTTAAAAAAGAAGCTGAAGAAACTCCTTGCTTTTCTTATGATAACAAATACTGTATGTATTTCCCAGTTTTATGGTTTAATTAGACGCAAACATTTATCGTGAAGGTAGTGAGGCTTACTAGGACAAGTAGTTAACGAGTTCACAATGTAATTGTGCTGGAGTTTAGGAGATTATGAGAAATTTCCGTTAAAAGGGCGCAATAACGTAAAATACGAGTCTGAATAGACCATACACAGGAAACATGAAAACACAGGCAAGCACATAAAAAGCGCGAAAATCTGGCTAAACCGTGGAATTAGTCAAACATACTTCACAGGCTGTGAATGAAGAAGGTTCTTTGAAGAAGGTTAGCAATCAAACAATTTTCCTCTTCTTGTTAGTCATGTTATATCTTTCGTTTCAACGGATGGTACACTGGGTCTGTGAAAACCGTTTTAAATTAACGAAATGAGACATTATTTATAATGGAGCTTATAACGAGCTTCGTTAAAGCAAAAAATACATAGAAGGATAGAAATGCAAACCTCGAAAGGAGAGATGAGCAGATTCTTTAAGTGTTACGATACATTGACTTTTTATTGGCTGTAGCGTGCAAAATGTTATGTCATATCAAAGCAGTTCTGTGATATCACTCAAGCAAGATTGGGATTATTGCTTAGACACTACCAGGTGTCTTAGTCATAAAAACAACTTTTTTTATCTGGACTAGCAAAGAAAGGCAAAACGAGGCAGGTTTTACATTGACTTTTCTTATAAATCTAGGAGAGCAAGCAATGAAAAAGAAATATATTAAGCCAACTAAACACGTTATTGGATAAAAATGGGTCGTCTGAGAAACGATTATTAGCATGAAACTTTCGGTTGTCGTGCCTTAACAATTAGCCTTTTAAGCCCCAAAATCCACATACAAATTCTACAGACTGATCTCCATAAATTGTCTTAAAGATTGACAAAATTTGAGAGCAGATCATAGCATTATCCCTTTAATTAATGGCCTTAGCAATATGAGACATTTTGGAAACTCAAATTTTTATCACGTGACTGATAATTGAGAATTAACGGTCAAATTATTTACTCTGAAATGGGGAAAGGATAATGAAAGAGCAACAAGTTCTTTTAGGTACACTTCCGAGGTTTCTGAAAAATTCGCCTTGCATATGCGTTTACGTTGTATAGGAATCGGTAAATAGAGGGAAAAGGGTCACGTGACCTATTAATTAGTTAAATAGCTGACAGGATAAATACCATTTCCAATCATACAAGGTGGATTTACGATTTACACTGTTTATGTAACATTTTGGCAGTGAAAAGCGTGCCTTGTGACGTCATTGACGAAGCAATGCCACGTGTTATTTGAAATCACGTTTCACGGTTTTTTTTCGTCGAGTCACATTTGTAGTTCACTTTTCAGGGTCACTGATGGAAGTAAACCGTTCTAAATTGATTAAATTACACAATTTAATATACATATTTAATTAGGTGGTGACATGCTTAAAGCGGCCTGAGAATGTGCCTTTCAGTTCATTCGCTTTCCTGTTTTGAGTATTTTTGCTTAAAAATTTCAGGTGAGTGAACTAACCAAGTTTTTTTTCCTATGATTCTCTACGTACGAGCACTCCGTTAGTGCCAGGAGCTCCGCTATAGACTTACTCTGCAGTTAATTTGCGTGGATTTGGGTTATCTGACCTTTGAATTGCTTATAATTTCTTCTTTACAGTAAAAACAACTACCACATATCACTACTGTTTGTCTTCGAATACGAAGTGTCCATCGTCAAGTCAGTCAAGTGAAAGTGACTCACAGCAGACTATCAAAATAACAGTCAGTGGAGTCAACATTGACACTCTGTCTGTAAGGTACCAAAAAGCTTGACGTAACCAGGCTCTCCAAGCTGACATAATGGCATCAAATAACAGTACTGAAGTACTTCCAGGCGCTAGAATTCGCCGTGATACTATTCCCGCCCTTGTTATGATGGTGTTTATTCTACTAATTAATGGCGGGGTAATTTTTCTCATAAGCTGCCATTCCCGTCTGAGGACAAAAAGCAACATAATCCTTATCAGTTTAGCAGTGTCTGATTTTCTCGTGGGATTCGTCGGCATCCCTCTGGTGGTGGCTTGCAGCGCAACATTTTATTTCCCCCTCTGCCTGAGCTCCAGCATATTTTTCAACTTTATATCCTTCTCCACGGTGCTTCACATCACAGCGATGACCTGTGATCGCTACATCTACATAACGTGGGCCTTACGTTACGACGAGATTGTTCAGCGCGGAAGAGCCATCCTTGTCGTCGCTTTCATTTGGTTCATCAGTCTATACTCGCTAGTCCGTCTTTCATGGACATTAAACATTAACATGCACACTGCAAAGGAGGATCTTGCTCTTGTCCAAGAGAAGGAAACGATATACCTTATGTTCAATTTCATCGTCTTTTTCTTTATTCCCCTGGTTACTATGGCAATTCTCGACGCACACATGTTGCTGTTGCTGCGGGAACAGTGTTACAGAATTGCCCGGGACAACTTGCCTGCAGAATTAGTTAAACGTGAGAAGAAAATGCAACGACGGCAAAGACGGGCAGTCCTGACCTGTGTGCTGCTGCTTATTCTGTACGTGATTCTTTGGTTGCCTTACTTCATCCTGGAGCTAATGCAGCACTATTTCGGGGATAGATACGGCGTTCCATACATCGTCAGCACTACTATTACCTATCTTAGGCTATGCACGCCTATATTTAATCCTCTCATTTATACTTTAAGAAAGTATGACCTGAAGAGAGCAGCAGAAAGAGCCTGGTATAATGCCTTTTCTTCGTGTCGTCACGGTTTACCCAGAAAACGACCCGAGGAAATACCACTGAGTAGTGGGACTAACGTATGAACCGAAAGGTGAGATTACTGTGGTTCATAAGAGGTCTGTTCGGCGGGGGTCCTTGTGCCACTGAAATATGAAAAAATTTATGACTTTTTTCTGTGTCATTGAAAATTATATTGTCCCACTTTGTATTGATTTTAATTTCTTATCGCAATTATTAATTTCTTTTGCTATTTGGTGTTGTTAAAAAAAATAGTTCATTTTGGCTTTAGAAATGTGATGTGTCGTACTCTTGAAACAAAGAAATGTAAGAAGAAAAGTAATATATACAAATAGCAATTGCAGTATCTGATCAGTATTGGTAACTTGATACTACAACGTTGGAATCAAACACAGCTGGCTCAGTGATATGTAAATTAGCCAAGTTATACAATTGTTTCAGGAAAGTAGAGTCTTCTAATCCATTGCATTAAAAGCTAATTTACCGAAAGTATAGTTTGATCATTTTGATCCGTCTGTTTACCTATGGTGCAAAAAAAAAAAAAAAAAAAAAAAAAAAAAAAAATTCCGGGAAAATCCTTAATTAATTTTACAAAGCCCAAATGATAAGTAACACACTGAAAATAAATAAAATAAATACAATATTAAATAAATAAAAAAGGTGTAGACAACAACAAAAAATGATAACGATGATGATGAGCAGCTGTGAACCAGTTTACCCTGTGCAACCAGTTTACCCTGAACTGTGCAAATTCTGTCACAGTTTGCACTACCACTTGCACGATCGCGAGTTTGTGCAATTTTTTTGCGTATTTTCAACATCGGAATAGCTTTTCTCTTCATCGATTGTTAAAACTTTGTGCTTTGAACCAATCATGAAATTGTCCAAATTGAGGTAAAACTAAAAAAGGAGCGGCAGTGGATTAGAAAACTGAAAAGGCAGTAGAATGGGTTGATTAGGTAACTGTCAAAACAAAATAAGAGAAGTTCGCCAAAAAAAAAAAAAGATTACTAAGAAGTGTCCAGAATGCTCTCGCCATTATAAAATATTGCACACCTGAAATTACCGCCTGTCTCCTCATAGCTGAAATCTTTGTTTCACTTAGACCATAATGCACGTTGTTAACCCCCTTCCCCCCTCCCCCCAAAAAGATGTATATAACCATTGTTTCTAATTTCTCCTGGGTATTACGATCGTCCTAAGAGAAATCAAAGACAATCGTTATGCAAAATTTTCATTGTAAACAAGGTACATTATGGCCTGTACGCCACTTGTACATCTCCCATAATGTACCTTATTTGTCTCCCCCCCCTGCCCCCCAAATTTTGAATAACCTTTGTTTTCCATTTCTCCTGGGTATTACAGTCGTCCCAAAAGATATTGAAAACAATGCTTGTGCAAAATTCTGGGGGGCAAATAAGGTGCATATTGGGTTAAGGCTTAGCCACAAGTTGCTCGGCAACTTTTCGGCAAGTTTTGATTTTTTTAGCATTTTAAATTTATTTTTTACTTTTTTCGCGACATGTTTTAGCTTTCGAAAGAGAAGTCAGCTTTAATAAATCAACTGGTTTAAACTACTGTGTGAGTGTGTGGACTCGAAGACTGGCCCAATTACCAATGCCAGCTTGGTGTTGCACGCCTGTCCATGAGGCCAGCGGTAACACATGACACGTTTTTCAAGATGGCGGCCAACACTGCCAGTGATTCAGATTCCAGCTGAGAAAAACGTGCAGATGAAGGCCCGATTAATCCTATTGCGGAAGCTAAAAGGCTGGGCAAAAATCTCGCTAAAATAGCTAGAGAAAGAAAAATCCAGACAAATCCCGGCGGTAAAGACAGCAATAAAACCAAATTCAAGTGCAAACAAGTAAAAAAAAATAAACTTTTGGGCAACTTTAAAAATAAAATAGCAGCTTTTTAGCAACTTTGCGACACTTTTATCGGCAACTTTTTGGGAATTTATCGGCAACTTGTGGCTAAGCCTAATCATGGGAGACCGGTGCAAGTGACATATGAGAAAATGGTAAATGGTACGGTTGACTTTTAGGCACGTAAGTAGGCTCCAGGCTTTTAGCGCGCAAACTCTACAGGAAATTACACGGTTCAGGCTACATTTTAAAGTGGAACCTCGCTGGTCAGGAATTTTGACCGACATCTGATCAGGTTTAAAATATACTGCACATTTTGCTATTTAAAAAAAAAACTTGAGCCGTTGGGCGGGGCCCATGTAAGCGATTGCGGATCCGTGTAAGTTTTGCCCCTTGAAAAATTTGTCCGCAACTTCTTAAAATGGTGTCTGGGAATAAGGGGATTATTTTTCATTTAATTAAATTTCAACCAGTGATAGGAAGAGGATAAATATTTATAAATTCGCTTCCACCCCACATTTCTCTTGCCTAGTCCCTGTATGGCGTTTCCCCCTGGCCTTCTCGGTCTTTTCCCTTCGGTGACTTATCCGGGGCGTTCTCGGACCACGTAACCCGTAACGCATTGGCCGCGCTCAATAATGAGGCCTTAAGGGACTAGGAAAACATTCCTCTAGTCGAATTTTCAATAATACACTGTAACATTACCAAAGTTAGAATTATGGCAAAAGATGAGAAGACATGAAGATTCATGTTGGCCGGGAAAACATTTTCTTAGTAAATCTCGTAAAAAGCAAAATTTTGTTATATTATCATATTTTCCAAACCCACTTGTAACTAAGGACCTGAACTATTTGCGACGAAAGGGAATCAATATCTAAAACAAAACAGCAACAACTGATGTAATAAACACAAACAAACCTAGCTGTTCAAAAGGTAGATAACGCTATAGTTATCCAGCCACTATTCACTGGGAAACGCAATTTTCTAATGTTTTCTCTGGGTGTGATTTATGTAGTGGATAGCACAATCAAACTGTTGAATAATTGCAGGGACTTTTGAGTTTGCATTCCATAAAAAAACAAAAACAAAAACAAAACAAAAAAATATATATATATACGACCACCATAAAAGGGAAGCTATTTTGGCCAAAACGGAAAGCAAAATATGCAACGCATGAACAAAAAATTATAAATGAATGTGGAAGTTGAAAAGAAGTTAGGCGACAGGACCATGTCCACTTTTAACTTTTTCGAGTGAAAAAGACTCCATGTTGAATGAGGCTCTTAGCGATCACTGAAATCGATACTTTGATAGTATTTCATACCTATGACCGCTAAACAGAAGAAGCTAGAAGTTGAACAGTCAGCATTTTTTTTCATAGCTAAAGTTTGAATGCTCATTAGAAACATTTTTCTGTCTTCCCCTCCCCCCCCCCCCCCCCCCAAAATCCTGTTCTGGCAATTTCCTCACTATTTTTTGTTTACTTCTTCTAGCCATTTCCATAAACAAAAATGTGTCAATAGTTAAGTGAAATAATAAGTATGCTGATATTTGGTCCAAGGTCACGGCCCTTCGAGCACAGAAAAACTTGGCTAGGCTGTGAAGTCATAGTGAAAGAAACTAAAAATCCGGCGCGTCGTGGCGAGTTCAAAATGTTTAAGGCAACTTTTTTCTTTGTAGAAAGAGAAAAGAATCGCTCCTGTTTGAATTTGTTAATAACTGCAAACAACTTCACAAGGCCACAATACCTGAAATCAATAAAGTCGGCAGGTTAATTAAACATTTTTGGCATTTTTTCGTTTTCTCACGCGGCTAAAATTTGTATTGGGAGCAATATCGACCTCTAAATTTGGCTAAATATGTATATCTCAGCTGCTTCTTAAATTTATTATCTTGCATCGAAAAGTAGCGAAGCTTACAGCTATCATCTCCTGTGGTGCAAAGGTAGGAAAGTAAATACTAAGTTTATAAAGCCTTTCTATGTCCAAACTTCGTGCTCTTTTAGAACTGTGAAAATCTGGAAGCTCATTGGTTGATTGCAATGTGTTTATGGCCAATAACACACGATTTTCATGCGCTAATGACTTCTTTCGTTAGCGAGTCCTTGATGAACTTTAAGCAGTTATGTTATTTTTACATTTATTGGTATTTGTAAAGTCTTCGAATTCGTTTTAAGAGCTCATCTCTTTTTTTTCAGTTGCCATTTGGAATTAGAGTAAGGTAATTACTAAATGTGTTTAACTTTTTACCGCTGCTAACCTGTTGTTGTTGATATAGAAATCGCTGCTTTATTGCAATACAGAGCACACAGTTTGAATATTAAAAGAACAAGAGACTACTATTCGATAATTTCTGGTAAATGAACGGCTCCGCTGGCTTGTGAACGAACTCGTTCATTCTTCATCATTTATTCGCCTGACTAATTAACTGGAATTTTGCCTCCAGACGTGGGATTCAAAATTCCCAAGAAAATAAATTGTAAATTTCATTTCAACATTTATAACAAATTGAACTATACTTACAAGTACTTCTAGAAAGCTTTATTTGGGTATTCACTCTAAAGCAGTCGTCCACATACGCAGCTGAAAAACGTATGAGACATGATTCCTCCGTGATCAAGGGTTGACACATATGCTTTAAAATTTTAAGGAATTGTATTTTTCTTAATATTGTTTTTAAAGGTGCAAGGAGATCGTTACCAAAAATATTAAATCAGTTCTCAATGCTCAGTTGTTTGAACCTTGATTGATATCAATTTAATCTACGTTTAAAGTTGTTTTAACGTATTTAACCAAGGATTAGCACAGTATTTCAGCAAACAGCCTACAACTAGAACAATCACTTTGAATTTCCAGTCTTGTTGTAGGATTGAGATTTCAACAGATGTATGTTCACACAAAAAATAAAAAAATAATAATCCCAATTTTTCCAGGCCAAAAACATCATAAGGGTGCTACCTTGATTAGCTTTTCTCAAGCAGTTTAGATCCTTAAAAAACTAAGCCTGGAAGATATGTATGGTTGTTTCTAAATTTCATTTGGTCAACACAAATTTCGGAATCTGGCGGGATGAAGGCCCTTCCCAAACCCATAATTCTCCGCAGCTATTAGCCATGGTAATGCACAGGCTAAACCACAGGCGGCCCAAGCTCGTTGCATAAATTACTGCGAGTTTTTATACTGTTTTGCATATTACGACAATTTAAAGACTTTGTGTGAGAAATTCAAAAATAGGCATTAAAAAAAAAAATGGAATAGAAATAATTGCATTTACGTAAACTTGGGCCTGTTGTTGCTGTGTAACCTGGACTCTATTCATGGCCGTTTTATACGGTTTTTAGGCTTGTTGCTTATTCGGCGGTGTTGTTTTCCTACATAAAGCGAAGCAAGGCAGGTGACTGTGTGCAGTCTCAACTCACAAATCTCTCCAGCATCAAAAAACTGCGCACCGATTCACCATGAATGCGCCAAATCCTTAAGGACAGGTCAGTCTCTTATCTCCTCCCCTCGTCATGGACATTGCGATGTGTTTTTTGTGGGCAAATGTTTTTAACGTTATTGGTTCTGGGTTATCTGACGTGTGCTCAGGAACCTCGATGACTACGTGTTGCGTGGTGAACGCGAAGATGGACTCAGGGGATCAGGGTAATCAATATTGCATGACAAACGGTTTGGAATTATCCAAATGGATAAGCGTATAATAATAAAATGTTTGCGTTCACCACGCGACACGTAGTCATCGAGGTTCCTGAGAGCACGTTAGATAGCCCAGAACCAATAACGTTAAAAACATTTGCCCACAAAAAACACATCGCAATACCCATGACGATGGGAGGAGATAAGTGACTGACCTGGCCTTAAGGATTTGGCGCTTTCATGGTGAATCGGTGCTCGGTTCTTTGATGCGTTAGAGATTTGTGAGTAGTGACTGCACACAGTGACCTGCCTTGCTTCTTTCTATGGAGGAAAACAACACCGAACAAACAACGACCCGCAAAAGCGCATAAAATAGCCATGAATTGAGCCCAGGTTACGCAGAAAAAGCAACAACAAGCCCAAGTTTACGTAAGTACAGTAATTTCCATATTTATGCCATATTTCTACGTTTCAACAACTATACTGAATTTCTCGTACAAAGTCTTTAAATCGTTCGTAATAGTCAAAACAGTATAGAAACTCGCCGTAATTTATGCACCTAGCTTGGGCCTCCTGTGGAAAACCGAGAAAACCGTTATTGGCAACGGGAAGCCTCGCGAAGACGAAAGACTAAAGTATTCCCCCCCCGCCCCACCCCCGGGTTTTTGTGACCAACCCTAAAATGTGACAGGTCGCGTGAGTTTGGCCTTTTAATGCTTTGATCCTATACAAATTCCCTCAACTATATTTTTTACTAATAAGGCACCTTCGCGAACAGCACGCAACATCAACAATTAAAAATATGAATTTGTGTTGATACACAAGTGACGATAATTATTCCATCAGCATAATTATCTCATTACTGTACCATTAATGGTGATGCGATGCTGCCTGTTTTTTATAACTCGAGGTATATTTTGGAAAATATCCAAGAAGCATTGCTCAGGAAACTGTAAGATGTATTCTCTGTAAACGATATTCCCTAGGTACAAGATCTACAGCAAAATATGAATTGCCTCATTCAAATGATGGCCATCTTTGATTTTCGGGAAATATACCTAAGACTGCATGACCAAATTAACCAAACACTAAAAGTATGAGAAGAAGCGTTTTTATCTCAACATCGTTTTGAAAATCCTTACGGAAGATGGGACTGAATCCCTTTTATTTGCTACTGGATAAATATTGATTTCATAAGCGAATGGATAAACATGCATATGAGCAAAATGATGTTACTTTTGACAGCTATTAGAAAGTAATTTATGCAAAAAATGAAGAGTAAATGGATCCTTGTGACATTTCAGACAGTATTTTCAGATAATTGACGTAATGTAACTTGTTATTTATTTTGCATTAATTCTAAATTGCCTGTGGGAGTGAGATACGTTTTTATAAAATGCCGGCAGTCAATATTTATCGTATGAATTTTTCGATATGAGCTAAGGGTATCAAAGGACGAAGAACTGTGTGGATTAATGAACTAAGTGCCACTTCATTTTGGGAACACCGTGTACCGTAAAACAGAAAATAATTAGATACGAACAAACTATACCTGATGGAAAGGTACGTTTAATGTTTCCTGTTTATCCACTATCCCGCTTTTTAATTATTTCCTGAATGAAAAAGCCCGCGCAATATATCGTGGTCAGAAGACTGTTTTGTAGAGCACTTGGTTAAGATAGTACATCTTTTAATAATAAATGCTCGTTTTCGCCTGGTCTTTCGATCGCTTTGCATGACCAGCGAACATTACTATAAGAGTGCAGTCAATGCAATACCAAAGAATGTCCAACTGGCTACTAGCTAGCGATTTATAGGAGATCACTCGATGTTTTCCATGTTTTAGCGAGCTGTTTGTTCTCTTTAGTGGCACTCTTCGCTGTGCACAATATTTTGAAATGCTATTTTAATCGTCTGCTTTCCAGAAGTAAGAAATGATTAAGAATTGATAATTAAGGAGATCGATTACATTTTTCCAGTTTTTGCAAGCTTTTTTGTGGCTCGCTTGTGTTCTTCGTTTGCATTCTAGAACGTTGTTAAATATTCTTGTGTTTCCATGTTAAACATGGGTTAATATACAAAAGTAGAATAAAATAAGGAAATGTATAGTAATTGTTTATTTTTTCTTTTGATGGTGTTGTGACGATTATTCCCGAATGTAACTAAAATGCTGTATTCTTTCTTCTGAAATAAATTATGTATTTTAACTATAAAAAGTGACGTCATAGCTCAGTTGGACGTAGAAGATGAAGAACGATTTCAAACTCGTCCAAGTTTCATAATATCCCTTGTACAGTAATAATGAAATAAGTCAAAGCCAAACGGGAGTAAATAATGTAGAATAATAGAAAATCTCTATCAGAGCTCCTGAATTTTATCAACTTCAAACATGTCCGGTGAATTTTTCGTATCCTCACAAGTTTGCATTTGTTATATCCAGTGCCATTAATATTCAGTCAAAATCTGACCGTAATTTTTTCTGTTTTGTGTCAGCAAATATCTGGATATAAAATTGCGAGAATTACATTTCTGAGTGGCAAAAAAGGCCGGTCTGTGAAAAGCTTCCAGAATGGTCAAATTGCATGACTTTCATGAGTTCCGTTATCGACACGTATTTTCCGTGACAGGCCAGTCTATTTTCGCTTTAGCCAAAAGTAATAAGCTTTTTCACAAATACTAGAGTCTACGAGAACTAAGGGTTTCGTGATAATGGGCGGATGTTTATGCCAAGTTTGATACTAGTTACACATATTAATTCGTTGACTTATCAAAAGTTGCTAACATTTAATATTAAATAAACGACTGAACATATTACAATTCAATGACAATTTTTTTTAATGGATTACCCTCAAAGAAAACAAAGGTTTTTCCCTGGTTTAGTGCTTTCCAAATCCTTGACTATAGTTTTTTGGTTGGGAAAGGATTAGTACACTAATTACCTCAGTTTATCGACGTAATAGAACGTACTTTTATTAGAACGTAATAGAAGATACAGGTTTTCGTTTGTTTGGTTTCTAGAATATAACTGCATTGTGTTTTTGGTACATATATCTCTAGTCTTAAGTGTATGCACCATTGTATTGTCTGATAGAGTCCATATATTTACGCTACTATTATTTCCTTTCGCGTTCCTGTCCTAAGTACTTAGCTTTCTCAAATATATACGGATTGCCCATTTGTCATTAGAAAGTAAAAGAGCCTGATCTTTTCAACTCACTTGACAACAAGAAGAAAGAAAAGCCGAGTTTTATGATTTTCGTGCAGACTGAATCTAACCGACACAAAGACTCAAACGGGCACATCGACAATGTAAGCTATCTTTATTTAATCCTGCTTTTGTTCCTACTGTTCGTTTACGTCATGCCCAGGTAGAAAGTAATGTAGGTTTTCTTGACGTTTATTCGAAATCCCTTTATCAGGTTATTCAGGTTGGCGCAGACAGAGAAGAATGAACTGAAACACTTGTGATCGTATCTTAATTGCATCTTAGCTGTCTACATCAACGGCAGCATTTCTTTCTGTATAAAGAACACAGTGATACTCAGCTTCTCTAATCCTCAACCTTCTGCACAACGAGGGAAGAGCCAAGGGAAAAAATTCCGTGATGAATTCAAACTCTAGCTTTGATTTTCAAAACATTTTTACAGGTACTGTAACGTCTGCACGCAAAACTAGGTCCTTGATGGTACGGATTCTCGGTTGAAAGCACAGTTCACACGAGTTTCAGTCCGCCATGTTAAACACTTTGTTCTCTACCCATAGTGCTCCTGCACTCGGTTGCACAGACTGCCCATTATTTACATTCATTAACCTATGACATTTGTCTCTTTAAGTCTGACATTTATCTAAAATAGTTTTTTGTTAACACGGTTTTCATGGTCACCATCTCTTGACATCTAAAATCAATCACATATCATCATCATCATCATCAACTGAAACTGGGCAATAGTGTACCGAAGTAAGTGTGGCATTGTGTTTTAATCTCATATTCCAGTTATACAAATCCAGATTTGATGGCGTGGTCATATATTGCTTTGACCCTATTTTTCACTTTCGAACATAATGTCACATCCAAGGTGACAGCTCTTTAGAATTCTGATGCATTTTACATGTGACAAGTTGCAAGTGCGTTATTCTATTGACATTGTCACAGCTCTGTTAAAATACCTAGGCGTAATCAAACCTTGCTCCACTAGCTCAAAAAATCGAGGGCATTTCCATCTTCAGCAGCTTCAAGAAAGACTCGGCCACCATATTAAAACAAGTCTGTTTCGTTGCTCCTACAAGTATATACCTGTTTGCGTTCACAATTAAGATGCACAATACATATTGAAATTGAAACTAAACGTTTTGTGAAGAACCGCGAAAATTGTTACGTACAAGTAAGTCCATAAGTCTATTGTCTACTTGCGAATATTCCATTTTCCCAATTATTCTTCATGACACGTTAATTACGTACTACACTCAAGTCTTCTTGGTAAGTGAAGGATTGTATCTATCCCTTGGCCGATGTAATTTCCGCTTTTCGTAAAAATGTTACGACTTAACAAAACCCCTTGGTCTGTTTGTTGACACTGTAAGACAAACAGTCATTACAATTTTTAATTAAACGTAAAGTTTTTCCGTATTATCTTATTTCCATGTAGTATAACCAGATGCACACTGTACTAATCATAAGCCAGCACATACGACAGCAACCCGGTAAAACCAAAAACTTTGGAGAAAAAAGTGAGGATTGTAAAAGGTACATTTAGAAACTTGTTCTGTGACAGGTAATCAAGAAAGCAAAAGTTACAGTGAAAGAACCATCCTTAGAGGTTACTAAACGTCGGTGCTTGAGTTAGTATGCCATAGTATATCAACCGTTGTTAACACAGTATTCTATAGCATATTTCAATCATTTTTTTAAGATTCACAAGGAGTTCAGTATTCGTTAGCCAATATTGGGGTAATGAATTGGGTAAAGCAGAGACTAGACAGCAGTTATTCTCGTTATTGCCTGACGAGACGGTTTCAATGAAATCACCATTATGACAGATATGAAATAGGTAAAAAGAAGAAACTATAACTGAACTTTTGCTTGTGATTTTTGTTGTCAAGTGCTACTTCAGGCAGTAGAACACAACTCAGTTAGGTCTCACAAGTATGTAAAGTCAGAACTAGAACTAAGAACATGGCGGGTCCTACACACGTTATATATAGTTTCCAGGCCCTTACGGTTCCAACCGACTCGCGGGCTCATAGCAATATAATATCAACAATTTTGAAAACCCAGGGATGGGTTATTGTTTTCAAAGGCTTTTAACCCTATTTATTTTTTGCTTCTGCCCCCTCTACAACTTCAAAACCTTCTCATAATACGGCCACTTGACCGGCACAATGACGTAATTTGACGTCATTATGACGCTATATTATTGAATTTATTGGCAGAACCCAAATTTCATCAATTTTCCCCTCAAATGGTCATAAAGGAAAAAGCCTACGTAATAGTTTATCTGATAAAAAGATAGAGTTTGCCAACATATAATCTTTAACAATAGCAGTGATGACATCATGACGTCATCTAATGTAACAGAAGGTAATAGAACAATCCGCCATGATTTTGGATCTGTCATTTTTAATTAATTAAATGTATTCCAATTTACTTAAAACCCAAGGTATAAAACCCGATAATCGTGATAGAAATTTTGATCTATGTATAAAAGGATGCTTACCGATGTGATCAAAACGCCGTTATACTGAGGTTCCATATCATTTATTAGCAATTTTATAGGTGATCCACCCAGAAGGTTTTTAAAAATTGTACGTAAATAAGGTACAATTAACAGTTTCCTCAGAGTGGCACCTTTTTATTGGAAAATGGAAAAGTTTGCCTACTCAGGAAACTTCAGAAATTGATTACCAAACATCAGAAAAGTGAAATGTTTACACTTATCGTAACGAATGCGAGCGATGTAATTGAATTTGATGGCGATTCGGATCTGAAATTAACATTGATGTAGAGGGAGTCTATGCGATTATTTCATTGGTTCAAAAAGGCCGGCACCATCTTTATAAAGCATATTTTAGACGATTGTTTGACTTTTGAACTTCTAAATGAATCCTTATAGAGTACTGAGAGGTACTCAAAGTTTCATTTCTCGAAACAGACTGTATTTCAGAAAATTGGCTTTTGCCTAATATTTTGATTTGATGCTGATTTATTAATGGCGAAACTTTTGTTGGTGAAAGACTTTTCATTGTTATATTTGTTTTTTGGGTGATATGCAAATGCGTAAATCAAACACACCTGTTCATCGAGCTTTGCAAGCACGTTCAGTCGATTATCGCTTTAGTACGAAATCTTAATTGTGGTCTATCAGAAGTCATTTCTTTCAACAAACTATAGCAATTATCTTTTTTTTTCTTACAGAAGAAACAGCCTGTGATACAAATCCCTCAAGGACAAACAGCTCGTGATAAACGTCTTTGGATCTACTTTCTGATTGAACGCCAAACAAGCAACGAAGTTAATCTGTAAGCATCAGACACAAGACAGTCACATGATATAGATCTCAGAAGGGCAGGCAAACTACTATCAATGGCAGACTCTGGAAACAATACGCAGTCTGCTTTCGTCCATTCATCTGGAATTCGCTTGGACACGATTCCCGCCATTATCATGATGGTTGCTATTCTGTTAATAAACGGTGGTGTGATTCTGCTCATTTGCTGCTTCTCCTCTCTTAGAACCACCAGTAACCTTATCCTCTGCAGTTTAGCCGTGTCAGATTTTCTCGTGGGTTTCTTGGGTATACCTCTCGTTGTCGCATGCAGCGCTACATTTTTAACTCCAGTTTGCCTGAGCGCCAACACATTTTTCACTTTTATGTCAAAGTCAACGGTGCTACACATCACTGCCATGACTTGCGATCGATACATCTACATAAATTGGGCTATGCGGTATCGCCATATCGTCAACCGCTTCAGGGTCATGACAGTTCTGGTTTTCATATGGCTCATAAGTCTGTCTTCTCTGATTCGTCTATCATGGACCTTGCACGTCAATACCCACAACGCCGCAGAAGACCTGGGTCTTGTTAAAGAAGAAGAAACGACTTACCTCCTATTCAACCTCATCGTTTTTTTCGGAGTTTTACTGATTGTTATGGTTGCGTTAGACGCACGTATGTTGCTGTTAATACGGAAACAACGTCGAAGAATATCACAAGAAAACTTGCCAGCCGATTTTTTAAGACACGAAAAGAAGAAACAACGACGTAAAAGAAGGGCTGTCCTGACATGCGTATTGCTGTTATGTCTTTACGTGCTATTTTGGTTGCCTTATTTCATTCTTGAGCTCGTTCTTCAGGATCCACGTATCCCAGAATTCGTTATCACTACTATTTACTATCTAAGGTTGTGCCCATCGCTCTTCAACCCAGTGGCGTACACTTTAAGAAAACTTGACTTGAGGAGAAAAGCAAAATACATTCTGTATAAGATATTTACTTGTCGGCCCCTTAAGGGCATGTCACAAAGACCTTTCAAGCAAGTGCAAAGTAGTCTAGCGCACGTGTGAGGAAGGTTAAAGGGCCATATCGTTTTTCTTTGAGACATCAATTAGCTTATGGCCTGGGTCATATGGGCTTTATACTACAACAGGAGAAATTTGTGCAATTTGATTGGCTTAGAGCAGTGGTATTTCAGCTTAATTTGAAATACTTACATGTGAAAATTACAAACCTTTTTTTGGGTGGTATTGTACGTGATATTTGGCATAAATACCACTCGCGATATTTCAAAATTGTCTCAAATTTCACTTGCCTAACGGCTCGCTTAATTACGTTTGACAATTTTGAAATATCACTCGTGGTATTTATGCGAAATATCATACTACATGAGAAATTTCTGCAATTTGATTGGCTTAGAGCAGTGGTATTTCAGGTTAATTTGAAATACCTACATGTGAAAATTGCAAACCTTTACTGGTAGTGGTATAAACAAATAATAGCATGATTTGTACGTGATATTTGGCATAAATACCACTTGTGATATTTCAAAATTGTCTCAAATTTCACTCGCCTAACGGCTCGTGAAATTACGTATAACAATTTCGAAATATCGCTCGTGGTATTTATGCCGAATATCACTACAAACCATGCTATTACCTATATTAATTTTACCCATGGGAAATGATTTATTGGCTATGACGTCGACACCGAGGATGGAACTGAATCGAAATTTGGCAAACATAAAAAATTCTTATCGTCCTTAACATTTAAATGTATACGCCACTTGCCCATCTCCTATAATGCACCTTGTTTGCTCCCCAAAAGTTTGCATAAACATTGTTTTCAATTTCTCTTGGGACGGCTGTAATACCCAGGAGAAATGGATAAAGTTATGCAAAATTTGAGGGCGGGGGGAATAAGTTGGATTATGGTAGACGTGCAAGTGACTTATAAATATTGTGTTGTTAAGTCAAGTGATGCGTCACGTGACCATCTTTTCTTCAAAATCTTAACTGGTTTACAAATTGGTGGCAGGTTTAAGAAAACGGAGATCAAGCGATAACATGTTTTTGTCATTCATACGAAATATTTTTAATAATTCACGCTTGGGACTGTCCATTGTACTTCAACCAAAAGTTCATTCAAAAAATAGAAAGTAAAGCTTGTTTATCCTCTGTCAGAAACGCCAATTTATTCATCCAAACAAAGTAAATTAGCTACCAATTTGAAGACCTCAAAATACACTTATTGGAAAAAATAATTTTATTTAAACACACCTTTGACGCAGGCCTTAAACCTCTTGAGGGCTCTTCCACACGTATTTAGCCACGTTTTTTTTCACGTTTTCGAAAAAATACGTGTCAACACGTAACGTATTACGATAGAAATACGATAGCATGCGCTCTGTGATATACGACATCATCACCGGCGTTTTAAAAAAACTCCACTCTGTGGACCGTTGTCGAAAACCTGACTCCTTTAACTTGTCAATGGAAGGCATAAACGGAGACAAAAATCTCAGCATTCAAAAATATGCGCATAAGCGTGGACGAGGCCTGAATAATAGCTAGAGAGAAATAAGTGGCGATAATAGAGCCCAGTGAGAATGATATAAAGGGACAGTGTCCTGGAGCAATTTGACATAACTAAAGGAGACCTTGGGGCAAAGGACGGATATTACAAACGATGTTCTACTTTGTTAACGAAGTGCCTTGTGCATGCACTGAAACTATTAACGATTATCTGTGGCCGAGAATAAAGGCGTTTATGAAAAAGGATGGCCACCTGAAATGAGATGCCGTAAGTCCTCCATTAAGCCCCTTCCCTCTAATAAGCCACCTCTCTATTAAGTCCACCTCCCCTGCCTCCCCTCAGTATTCTTCACTAATAAATGATAAACTGTATTAATCAATCACGACTGTAAAACGTCGTGTGGACTGATCCGGGATGGATTATTTACCAACTGGAAGTTCTGATTTGATTCTGATCCTCAGCTGCATGACCTAAAACTTCTTGTAGTCGAGCTTTCCCACTTTGTATTCTAGTTGATACCA
>CALNXK010000015.1:4010000-4030000 GCA_942486035.1 Porites lobata
GAGCGCATTCGAAGTACAAGATATCAAAAAGGACAACTAAACGTTATTAAAAGGAAAAAAATATCTTTTTTAGGTCTGTAGGTTTCGCTGACTGGTTTTGGAATATAAAAGATATTCAAAATTCGCGCCAAAACCGTTCTAAAAGTAAACTGGTCCGTGAAAACGCCGTGACAGGAGCGCATGGAAGTTGCTCGCTCCGGGTTATGGGCTCCTGGGAAAATTGGATTTTCTAATAGCGCCACAAAAACGCCTAGCCAAATCCAGTTTTAACGCTTATGTGAGGCCCTGTTAGGGAACCGCCCACCTAGCTACCCCTTTCCTAATCTAACTTCTTGCCCCAAGTGAGAAGCAAGTGTTAGGAGACAGAGGTGCTTCTTCGACGCCCGAGGATAAAGGAAGTGTCTTTATTCAGTTCGTACCAATTAACACAACGAAGTAATTAACAATGAACATAAAGGTGTTTTTGTGTCAGTGATAAGAGCATGGATGTATCTAGATTTGAAGCATTATTTGTAAGCCCGTCACTCTATGACAATTTATTAAAACTAGTGACGTTTTCTGCGGTTCTCATTTCCTTTATTCTTCTAACATGTTTGATTAAGCCTTTTGATTAAGTAAAAATAAATTAGATTTTGGTAATAAGGAACACCTAATTAGGATTAACAATTCATTCTCCCCCGTGACATTGATTTTTTCTTATCTATTCCTTGTTTAAAAATAAGTGACGGTAATTATTTTTTAGCCCTAGAAGAACATTTTGCTATTACTTTCCTTACTTTGTTTTCAATGATGTTGCCGAGTTATATCCTCAAATTAAGAGATTTTGATTATAAATCTTGCAGAATATCATCGAGCTTATTAAGGGACTTTCAATCTTTGCCTAAAAGGGATTTTTAACTTCGATCCCTTTTTGCTTCAGTTATTTTTCAGTTCACAATGTCCTCGGAAAATTTTTTACATGTTCCTAATTGGTCCATAATCATTTTTATTTGGTGTGCTGTTCTCTTGGTCAAAGGATGACGAGACCCTTTTCCAAACAGGTTGATACTCCATTCGATGTCTCGGAGACAAATAGCAAATTGTTGTTGCAGGAAATATCTATAAGTCTTAATTGTTCATCAGTAGAAGCTAAGAGGAAGCCCGTCGCGCATATCCCACGCTCTACCCCTGCCTCGTGCTTGTCTTCCTTCGCCTGAAAAACGCACAAATATGACGTTCTGAGGGCTATCAATAGGATGCCTAAGTGTCTTCATTCTCAGGGCGCTTAGATTTCGAATCTGTGACAGTGGTTCGCTATGACCTCTTCGTCTGAAACCTGATCTGATTATTGTGTCAACCGTTGGTGACTTCCGCATTGCAGCTCACTCCACTTAGCGGAGTTTAAGTCAAGACAATGAATAGGGCTTTAATGACCTCGTTAAATCATGGAATTCATCGTTTGAATGGAATATAAAGGGCATCCTTTATATTCTCTTAATCGCTTGAAACTTATACTGAATCATTGCCATGGTTTGCAATTAAGGATGATTATGACTTCACAGATCGATCCTTGTCAGGTGAATATATACCGAATTTATTCCAAGTCATTATAACTTCAACGGCACAGAAAAAGTAATCTACAGAAAAACATAAAGTTCCATTTATGCTCAGAACTTGCCGCTGACCATGGGAAAGGTCTTTTTTTCCGAAATTTCGATTCAGTTCTCTTGGCAACGGAAAACTTCTATTCGTCAAATTTAACTCTCTCGCCACCTCAAACCGTTCAATAGTTTTATTTCCTACTCTAAACATCCCAGGAAGACTAACACGTGATAATCAGCGGATCGCCTCTTGTAAGGAATCCAAGACAGTCACGTCTTGGATTATGGATTTCACATCTTGGATTCCGAATTCCTTGAGCTGTTTTCCGGATTCCAAAGCCGGAGATTCATGGTTCTACTAGCAAAGTTAACATTTCCAGATTCCGGATTCATAAATTCGGATTCCCTCTCGTTGGGGAAAAAGAAACTACGAATAACCAATCTTGAATGATAGAAGCTACACCCTGCTAAAGCTCTTAAAAATCTTATATGATCGGGGTCACATTAAACATTGTGCATGGGATTAAATATAATAATTACAGAACTTCGGAAAGTATCGTAAATACTTCTGGTAATTCCCCATCCTTTCTTCAGACATCACTTCGACTGGCCAGAAGAATTTACTTTGTCCGATTCTCTACGATCTCTGGGTTTTTTCAGTCAAGGAAAGTCTTGTAAACGATGCTTTAAGTTGCTCTTTTTAAATCAAGCTTTCTAAGAGCATATGCTACCGGACGGAAGGGAACTTCGCAAAGTATGGTAAATACTTCTAGTAAGAAAAAAATTTATTAAATGATGCCTTTTTCCCACTGCTCTTCAGGCGTCACTTCGACTGGCCAGAGGAATTTACTTTGTCTGATTCTCTACGAACACAGGGTTTTCCGGTCAGGGAAAGCCTTGTAAACGTTGCATTAAGCTGCTCATTTAAATCAAGCTCAGTTTCTAAGAGTATATATGCTATTGGACCGAACAGAACGTCGCAAAGTATGGTATTAAATACTTCTAGTAAGAAAAAACTTATTAAATAATGCCTTTTTCCAATCATCGTTCTTCAGACATCACTTCGACTAGCTAGAGGAATTTGTTCTGTCCGATTCTCTACGAATTGGGTCTTCCAGTTAGGGAAAGTCTTGTAAACGACCTTTCTAGCGGCTCTTTTTAAATCAGGCTTTCTAAGAGTATATGCTATCGGATTGAACAACGCTGGACAAAACCTGAGGTAAGTAATTAAGATTATAACTCCGTGCGACTGCCCATATTCATCATTTGTGGCATAATGTTGTAAAAATTCCACGATAAAAGAAGGCAACCAGAAAGCTACGTACAGCGAGAGGAGCAGTACGCATGTAATTACAGCCTTCGTTTGCCTTTTCTGCATCTTGGTTTCGTGTTTGATGCTCTCGGCCGGCAAGTTTTCCCGGGCGATTCTTTGACACTGATTTCGTAGCAGCAGCAGCATGCGCGTATCAAGAACGATCATTGCAATGAGGGGAACGAAAAAAAAGACCGCAGCATTAAAAGTGAAGAATATTAATTCCTTTTCTTTCATGCGTAGTTTAACGTCCTCTTTCGCCGTTTCGACCCGAAGCTTCCCCGCAGTCCATGAAAGGCGAACTAAAGGCGTTAAGCTGATTAACCAGGCAGCACTAAGAATGGCGACAACCCGCCTACGGTTGAAGATTTCACGGTAACGCAAGGCCCACATTATAAATATGTAGCGGTCGAAAGTCATAACCAAGATGTGTAGTACTGACGACACAGAGTTAAATGTTGAAAATAAATTGGCACTCAGGCAAACGGGTGACGCAAACGTACTGCTGCAGGCGACGACGAGAGGAATTCCGACCAATCCCATCAGAAAATCGGATAACGCCAAACTGGCGAGAATAATGTTGCTTGTTGATCTCAAGCTGGAGGAAGACCCGATTAGCAGAACTACAAACGCGTTGATGAATAGAATGAATAACGCTAGAACTATCGCAGGAATGGTATCGGTGGGTATTGCAGAGGGAAAAAAACTTCCGTTCCCAGTATGGGAGTCGTTGTTTAGGATGGTCATATCTCCTTCGCTTGGGGTCTACTAAGTCTTGATATGTTGCTGCCCGGTAACTTGGTTGTCGGCAATCTGCACAAACAGTTTGAGCTCTGTTTCCTATTTATGACATATACTCATTGGTTGTTAAATAAAAATGTACGCGTGTTTAAGTCCCTTCAGCAAAGTTATTTCTCTTTGGCTTTAGTGGCCGTTCGTCGCGTTCTATATCTGGAAGAGGAAAAGAGAAGTAACAATTAAGTTCAATTAAGTGGTTATTCGATTTTTAAAATACAAAGAAGTGTATGCGATGTAGGGAACGCGAAAAAGTTTGTTGAATCAGCTGGCCTTTGGCGCTTTTCGCAGTTGTTTTTTATGATTTGCATGACAACGCGAGCGCTTCGCAACGTCGCGCTTAGAAGTTGTCCAAAATCAAACCGACAATTAAAGTACGTATTATCTTGAATATCCCATCTTGATCTGTATTTGATACAGCTTGTTTGTTGTTTGTTCTCCATGGCTCACTTTCATAATTTCTCTACACTGAGATGGTCGAGCACCTTCCTCAATATTTAAACGACACCAAGAAAAAAGAATTATCCTCACTTTTCTTTCGCGTTATGTACTGCCCTTAGAACCAAAGCAAACAGTAACGTGAAGTTAAAGGTATTATAGATTTCGTTTGAACTGCAATAGTCTGTCAGGCTTTTAAAGTGAAGTTCATAGCTCATGACACAGAGGTTGCCTTTGGTGGTTAAGATGATATGGGTTAGTTTACAAGTGTCGGAAAGCTTTGATTTATGTGACTTCATAATTTCAGCCCTAAATATTGAAATGTCAGCTATATAAATTGGAGATTATCGATACTGAACTTGACAAATATTCTTTAGCCTAGTTTTAACAAAACCTCTATATAAATCGCTGATTTTAAAGAAAAAAACCTTTACTCCGTAATTTAGAACTTATGAGAGTTAGGTGCCTAAAGGCTATGTTTCGTCGGTTTAGTCTTCGGATCGAAGTATATAAATTAGTTCAAGCTCGAATCCTTTTCTACTGTCTTCCCTTACGCGGTTTTCTGTGCGCAGAATCTCGAAAAGCGGGAAAAAAAGGAAAATATACGAAAAAGGGAAAAATCGGGTATACAGCAATGAAGCAAGCGCTCTGGGGAGATTTCCTCCAATTTTATAATTACACGAAAAACTACTAATCTCGGCTACTAGCTCGAAAGTAGCATATAACTACTACTAATTAAAAATAATTCATAATACCCTCAAACCGCAAGAGTGGCTATACATATCAACTCTGAACACCAGGAGTATTACCTTAATGGTTCAAGCAGACAGCATTATCTATCTAATTACACAGCGAAATAGGTATTGTTACGCTGTTTCGTGCAATATATCTTACACTTGGTGAAGTTTCTTTTCAAATCGCTTCTTTTGTCGGCAAGCGTTTGTAGGACCCTTTTGAGCTCGACGTTTCTACCTATTTTCTTATATTTCCTTTCTCTTTGACACAAAGACGATCTCAAATATGTATTTCCGGGCTATTCTACAATCGGGATGTACTGTGTTTATAGATCAAGGGCATCGTCTTTCTTTGGAAGTAAATATGAATTATATCTTTTAGTTGTCAGTTGACGATGGTGAGTAAATATTCACTCAGCTGCCTGAAGCTTTCGCCCATAGGCAATTTGTCAAAAATTTTAGAATGATCTACTAATGAAACTGATGAGACACGATTGTTCCTTTTTAGGCTATGTATGCATCTCTCGGCAAAGACATAGTACAACGCAAAATGTCTTTAGTTTACTTGTTTTATTTTTTACAAAGATTAAAAGAAGATATCATTAGCGCAGCTGAAAGGCGCTCTTCTGTGAAATCTAAATATTATGTTTTCATTAGGCACACACACACACACAAAAGAAAAAAAGGAAAGAGGAGTGAATAGAGAAGCATTAACATTTGTAGAGATTATAATCAGTAAGAAACAGTTTGTTAACAAAACTAGTCTTTTGTCAGATCATTTTGTCAGCTAATCCTATGAAACGCAAACTAAAGAACGCAATTTGCATCATATTTGATTTTGATTTAAGCTTGATCTTGGAAAGCAAAGGACAATGCTATTTCTTTTTTAATCTAAACAACAATGCCAAATTTATCCTAAAAAAAGTTCTCCATCTCCTTCTTATCTGATGTGTTACTCATCAACGTTATTTACTTCTACTCTACAATGGTATTCCGCCATTACGGGTAAAATGTACCTGCCTACAAGCGGAGCTCCCGCCTACAATCAAGTAATTCCTCCTTAATTTTACACGTTCCACGAGTGTGTGTTATAACGAAGCCGCCTCGTAGGCGTTTATGCGCATATTTTATGGCTTTATTCTTTAAATTTGAATTGGTATTATGTGCTCTCGTAATTCAATTCTTCAATTCATCTTGACTGTATTCAATTGCATCTGCTTCCCAAGAAGGTTTCGCATTCCAGTTCTCACCAAGTTAAATTATAATTTAATATTAAAAAAATAATAAAACAAATAAAAACTGAAAAAAAGAATAAAAAGAAAAAAACAATTATCGTAAATATTAAATCACTGGCAAATGCCTGTTTTATCCTAGGAGTTGAAAATAAATTACTCTTTTCCAGTTTTACTACAGTTTAGTTTAATCAACTGAGTTGCGTTCAATTCTCCAACGCCGGATACTTTGAGCAGATGGATCAATGTGCTAACGCTCGAAACGTCAGTTTTATTTACTTGTTTATTTTTTGGGGGGAGGGGGGTGGGGGGTTAATGTAACATTTTTTCCCATTTTTTAACCAGATATTCAGCACGCCGCAAAAAAGTGGGCTGCAAGTAGCGG
Source organism: Porites lobata (assembly GCA_942486035.1). NCBI lineage: Eukaryota > Metazoa > Cnidaria > Anthozoa > Scleractinia > Poritidae > Porites > Porites lobata. The sequence goes on from CALNXK010000015.1 coordinate 4,016,477, forward strand.
AGCATTTTGCACTGATTCTTCGAAGTGTTTGGATATCGGATAAAACACTCTGTCTCTTGACTGATTTAGCCAGTCAAACAGAGAAACTAGCAAAAAAATTAAGGCATCTAGTATGCGATATCCAGACCTCTTCCACCGTGGCAGTTTCCTTTTGTTTCTTCTTTTTAACGAATTATTGGTGAGCTTGAGCAGAGGGACCTTAACATCCGACAACGGCGACGGCAAAGACGACGAAATATTCAATTTTTTCTGAACTCGGATATCAGGAATTGAACTTTAGGTCGAGAGTTCGTCCAAATTTAACATCCGACGACGGCGACGCCAAAGACGACGAAATGTTTAATTTTTTTCTGAACTCGGATATCAGGAATTGAACTTTAGGTCGAGAGTTCGTCCAAATTTAACATCCGACGACGGCGACGGCAAAGACGACGAAATGTTTAATTTTTTTCTGAACTCGGATATCAGGAATTGAACTCTAGGTCGAGAGTTCGTCCGAATTTGACAAATTAAGTGAGTTGAAATAATCGTGAAGAAGATTAAAAGAATGTAAATGCACTTTTAAACGACGTCGGTATTTCGCCGCCGTCGCCGTCCTCGGATCTTAAGGTGACTAACTGATTTCACGAGGTGGAGTGGTTTCTTATTTTATATCAATACATTTTGAGGAGGCCGGCTCTCAGAAGTAAAAGCAGTTTTCACTAAATTAAAAGTTGACAGTCGGCAACAAACATCCTGGTAGCGGTTTGCTTTTTCTGTTTTCTTTGAAAATTTTACTTAAACACAGCGCTTTATTAAATTGGTTAACGTATTACCATAGTGATAACCTCCTACTTTTCCTTCACACTGAGATATCGAATTAATTTGAGTGTCAGTGCTTCGGTTTTCTAACTAGAATCCGTCTACTATGTAAAGGAGATTTAAAAAAATTTGGCAAGAGAATTCATACTAAAAACTATATATGCAACATATCTATACATAAAACGTACTAAATATCGATCGGGTATATATACTCGTCTTGATCAGGTGTCGATGCTTTAGACAACAATCGTTTAATAAATGTTTTGTAACATTTTTCTTAAACTTTTTCTACTTCAGTGAAGTTCTTAAAGGTTAAAAAGGTTTCTTGAATATTTTGCACACAAATACACTATGTGATCTGGCAAAAAAACAAAATTTGCTGTTGTTAGAGAGGAAACTTACCGCAGATTTGTGTTTTGTCTTCTCACTCATATGATGACTGCCAATAACATTTTTAGGTTCAGGTAGACACGTTCCAGGTGCAATATCAAAACCAGAGCACAAGAAAGCACCTTTTATTCCCTCATTCGATTCCGCCCGTTTCGCGGAGACAAAAAGACAATTTGATTTTTCGATGATCTGAAGGTCGGGGCAAAATTTGAATGAGAATCGTTGGTACACTCTACGACGCGGCAGGAGTTGTATTTGCCAATTTCGACTTTTGTTTTTGTTTTTTGTCTTTTTTTTTCTATGAAATTTCCTCATCAGTTCGATATGCAAATGTCCATTACAAATTGCGAGAAATTGTCAAGATGATTGATCCTTTCTTTCTAGGGAAATAAAGAGCGCACGCTAGCGTTGAGCTGACTACTTGTACTAAAAAGTGCCACTTAAATTTTCAGAGCAGTGCATAAAGTGAAATATATCAAATACGGAACATGATAGTTCAATGTTGATAATGCCGAAAAATGAAAAAGACGTAAAAATTATTATACATATTTTTTCATTTTCCTTGTTTGTGATTAAACCAGGGCTATATTTAGCCAAATGTGGGCACACTTAGTTTCCAGTTTCAGCTGGCAGTATGCTGTTTACAACGCAGGCAAGAGGTCAGAGCGGAAGTTGAGCTACAAAATCTTCAAGTGGTATACACGGCAATACAAATCATGCGCTTTTACTTTGTAACCTTGTTACCAAGGCAATCTTTAAGTAGAAAGTAACACGCGAAACGTGGGATAACTATGCTAAACGTTATTGGAAGATAGCCTAAAAGGGATAGAAATAATCGGCTGTCGGGGAAGGCACGCAATATAGTAACCGACGTATCCGGGGGGGGTACTCGCAGAAAAATTGGGTAGGGGTGTGCGGCCCGCTTCCCAAAACCCTTACCCTATTTATGACCAAAATCTGCGATTTTCCCTACCCTATTTATCACCTAACCAAAAATTTGATACCCTATTTTGTGAAGGGCTTTTGTTGCTTGTATTTTCTAGCCTACAAAGCAGCCGGTGGGGAGGAAGGCAAAGCGCGGATGGAAGGAGGGGGACATGATAAGTAAGTAGCTTCTTCTAAAAAAGTGCATTCAAGACTACAGTGCAGAAATCGTTACCCTATTTATGACCAAAATGGCGGCAAAATAGCCAAAATCGATACCCAATTTATGACCAAAACGGCTGAAAAACCCTACCCTTTGGGGCCGCACATACCTATATAGCCCATATTAGGGAGTACCCCCCCCCCCGGGCTGACGTATCGATCGACATCGTCTTAGATACATGATCCTGGATCTGTTAGTCTTTTGTTTACTGAGTGCGACTACTTATGGACAAGTGATCTTATTTCAAGTAGTCTTAACATGCATGAACGTTGTCGGGATTAGCGATAATTTTGTCCTTTTCGTTTATATTTCCGTTATGTTCTTCTTCTTTCTATCAAAGGGAGCCATGTAAACAAGCTTAATACATACTAAGTAAATCGCTAATTTCATAAATGGGAGAGCGAGGTCACTATTACAAGAGCTTCAGGGGCACCCAACGAGAATTTGGTTCAAAACCACTTCGACATAGCATTGTTAACCGTATTTTAGTATTTAAACGGCAGATATAGGCATATTTTTTTCCCCTAAAAATTTTTCATCTGTTCGGATTTCCTAGCTGAAAGTCTAGTGATCCGAAAATTATAGGGATCAAAACTTACCTTTTCGAAAGTTTCAGCTAGAAAAAAGGCTCCCGAAAATTCTAAGGTGACCTTTTTAGGCTAAGAATCTGTTAAAAATGGGCTCTTATACTTTTTTTTAGATGTTCGAAAATTCTAGGAGTGGCAGACAAACAAGAAATTTACAACAAATGTTTCGAAAATTCTAGATCTCAAATCGTCTTCCGAACAGATATTTTCCGAAAATTGACGTTGGGTGTCCCTGGAGCTTTCTCTTTATGTATAAATATACGACACTACCATATATAGCTCTTAACATAGTACCTGATTTAGCTCTTGTTCACTACGTTATAAGTACGATGCAAGCGCCAGTGAATGTGTCTTCAACTTGGTAGGTGACATTGGAATCCAGTAAAGCGCACAGTAAGGTATTGTAACGCAGTGACACTTCTAAGTTTGTTTAGCTTGGAATTCTGCTTCTTTTATGTCAATAGTTCAGGCTTGTTAAGCCTCTCTCGCTGACAGATGTAGAAATGTTCTGATGGCGAGTTCGATATACACTCTTAGAATTTGACACCAAGAAATATTACATATAATTAGCATGCAATGGCATATCTTCCTTTGTTAGTAATACCTTTGATAAATTCTTTTGCACTTGTGTTATGTACTTTGCTACGGTGGACGAGTTTTATCTTCGAATTATTCCCGCATGTCAATACGTTTCAATTTGAATTCAGCAGCATACTATTTATTGATACTCGTCATTATAATTACCTTGCCTCTCAGCTTTGTCTTCAGTTCACACTCGCTAATCCTTCCTGTTAACAGCTTAGTAGAAAAAACTGGAAGATCCATTTTGGCCCGCACGTTGCCTTAGCTGTGTGCACGCTTTAAGAATTTTAGACCCAAAGGACCCTAAAGTTATTCGAAGTTATTTCGATCCAAAAACAGTGACTCAAGATGTGTTTTGCTTTAAACCGAACATTTATTTTTACAACCGAACATTTATTTTTATAACAAACTTCCAGCGAGGAGGGGGAAAGGATGGGCGGTGATCTCCATTAGCTCGTCAGGTCATAGTCATCTGCAAATTATGACACCCGCCCCCATGAAAACAAGGCTACAAAAATTCTTAACCAAACCCCAAAATATGTAAGCTCACTATGAACCAGAAACTGTCATCTTCATTGCACTGATCAGTTGCCAGTAAACTATACCCTGTTCTAAGACCAAAATCGATAAATCCTAACCATGCTCCAGATACAGCAGCCCCCGCCGTACCTCCTCAAATCCATCTCCCGTCGGTAAGATCAATCACTATCCGTCCTGAACTCACATGTTCTTATTTTTCTTTTGAAGGAGATGCCTTCTAGGGAAGTCTAATTTTTTTTCATATATTAAGAGATTATTTGTGAATGTGTGTATGCCATTTATTAAAACCGTTCAATAACCGCAAGATTAAATGGTCCTGGTTTATTGTTGTTTAGCCTTTCTGTCTATCTTATCGTGTTTTTCCTGAAACAGTTGTCTAAGTAAGGCTTAGCAGATGTATAGATAGTTGAAAAGGTTCCATGGCAATATGGTGTGTTATAAACGCAGGTTGTATAAAATTACCAAAAAAGGGATGTTTTGTCATCAGATTGTGCTGCATGTTTGGATCATGCCCGATTTCCGCCACCATTATAATTCTTGATTTGACTATGTTACTAGACTATTATGTTTTCGCGACATAGTTAGATGTGTACAAAATCAATTAAGGAAAAAAATAAGCTAGATTAACGGGGACAGGATCAGTCGAAGTCTACCTACGTTCTCGATCTCTCCCCGACTAGACCAGGGCAGGGTTTCTAGTGCGACCACAGCCAAAATATTCGTATCTAAGAATCAAGAAGCATCTAAGACGCTTAAAGCAATTAATTAAGCGATATACGTCCTTGCCTTATCAGTAGGCACTATACATTTGTTTTTCTGACGTCAAGTGGTCGGTCCGCGTGACCACAGTTGCAGTAATTTTTAGCATCTATTCAATGTTAATTTCTGCGAATGCCGAACGTCGAATTTTGAAAGGACTTTCTAATCAAGGGCGGCATCTCTTAAAACTTTCAGTTGTATTATACTGCCTTCAATAATTTTCACATGGTACTGTTGAATTGTGCGAACTGAAGAACATGACCATCACAGTGCATTCGCGAATCGTTTGTCACTCCTAAGTTCATTGCTACATTTAAACAGACAACTATAAAGAACGATATTGAATATCATGCCGCGTTGTTTACGTTGTTAATGGGGTGATTCCCCAAGCAAATAGTTTTTTTTTTTTCTTTTTTTAATATGTTAATGCAAGATTGTGTAGGAAAGAGACACGCCGTGTCGAAGACCGTCAAACGAGTAGCAATATTGCCAGCTAGTTGTCACTGAAAGTGACAATTGAATACACGCGAATTAAAAAAAATCAGCAAAATCACAAATAAAAACCTAGAAAGACTTTAATAACCTACATCGATAGCCTGATCATCTGAGTGGTTCCGCGAAAACGTAACAACTGGATTTACAGTGTATCATTATAAAATTCTTGGTAGGTTTATAAGCATGGTTGCACAGAAACTGACAACACAGTAGTTATTGGCTGTCATAAAGCTGACCTTGGGGATCGAAAGAGAAATGGATTAAGGCACTGTCAGTTTGACCCGGTCAAGTTCGTGTTATCAAAAAGTGCTCCTCACTAGAGCCGCTGTTAACCATAATCGTCTATGGGGGAACTCACAGCAGCTCGAGAGGTGTTCCACATCAGTCGGTCCGCGTAAAAGGAGAAAAATTGCAGACTACATGAAATCATTTACCAGCGTTACGAAGTTAAAGTAAAATTGGTCCATACTCATTTCTGTATTTCAGTTTTTACATACCGTCAGTAATAAACTGCAAGAACTGAGTAGAAAAGTTAATATTGAGGTGTTCGCCGACTCTTTTCAATTGTCACTTTTGTTTCTGTAACCTGGGAAGTTCTTCGAAGCGCTTTAAGCCGAACAATTAGTCTGTTCACGAAAATCTATTTGCTACCCATCGAATTAATCAAACCATTTCCTTATGCCCTTATGTTTTATATATAACTCGGAGTTCTCTGCTGGCAAAGGCCCCACAATTCTCTCTTCTTTTCCCTGGTATTTTTGTTTATGGTATAAAACAAAACTTACCTTCTTATCTGCTCAAGAAATCGCCTATTGCGCGCTTTCCGTTCTCATCGGACAAACTGATTGTCCGACCTAACCACTAATTTATTTACTGATCCAAAACTCCTGCCTACATAAGTTGGAGCTGTCATTCATTTCTAGGTCTTCATATACCACGCGCTTTATTGTTTATATAATAAACGCTGTTTTCAATGGTTTGAACCCAGCAGACGAAATGTCATTTTCTAGATTTTTCGCTGAAAAAATGTTCCTCCAGTAAGTGTAGCCCTAAAAGGTATTTGTTAAAAACACTCGCAAGTTTCATTCTGGTATAATTTATGATCATTCAATAATTGTTTCATCTATTACTCATTGGAAATCAGCAGGGAAACTTTGAGTTTTAGCGTCACGTTTACAGTAAATGGCAATTTGTACCAGGTGACCAAGTCGAAGTTGTCGCCGGTTTTACTGTTCAGTATATCAGTAGTTCCTCGTTACGTTAGGTCCATAAGAATCGTTTTGGACTCTTTTTATTTGGTATTTTCTTTTTTGAGAAATTTTTCAACTTGAATCTGATGTTTGCCGAGAGAGAAAACAGCCCTCGAGAAATTGTGGCTTCATTTGTAGCTTTTCGGATTGGGAGTAGCATATTTTTTTAATGTTCCTTATAATGAGCTCTTCTCGGGCTTGAAGGATTTACTTTTTATAGACACCAAGTACTCATGAGTGTAAAAACGCTAAGAAATGGCCAACAAAAGGCGAGAGCCTTGATTTTGAAGCTTTTTTAAATGAACAGACTAAGATTTTTAGGAAGAATATTCCTTCGGTCAAAGGAATGAGCCTTTTCTCTTTGTTTTTTTTTTCTTTAATGTTTTTATTATTTTTTGTCAATAACATGAAGAATACTAGTAAATATTAAATTTGCCAAGATTTCCACGTTAAATATTGCTTTACCCACATGAACCCTTCGAGCCCTAATATCAGAATTTAAATTCTCATTTGCTGTCCCTATAGGTTTCCTATCAAAGTAGTAGTGAGAGGTTGTTGAAGTATCAACTCATTGTATCTTGTGTGATCATGTGCTTAATTCTCGTCCCCAATTTGTCTTACAAAGCATTGATATCACAGGGAGAATTTTGATACTGATCACTCTTAGGAACGCCATCAGCTTTTAGAAAAAAACGAAAAACAGAAAACAGTAACGGATTAAGTAAAGCCAGTAAAACCACAACCCAAAGCTTACAATCTGTCACTTGTTAGATTTGATAATTTATAAGTTTTACGTGTGAAAAATAACTAAATACAACTTCGTTTAAAGGTCATCGTCTTAAACGGACCATTTGGAATGATATAATAGGTCACTGTCTTATGTGAAAATATCGTCCATATTTCTGAAAGACATTATTTTATTTAATTGAATGTTTACGAGAAAGAACTTAATGGGTTTTTTTTGGTCAATGTTAATAACCTAAAAGCTTCCGTGATAAACGTGATAAATGGCTAAATTTGAGCTTCCCATAAATAAAATAATTAATGATTAGCCTCAAGATAACCAGACCAAGTTCAAACTTATAGCCATAATTATTAATACATTTAGTATTCAAACAAAAACTGTCTATATCTCTTCGCGACTTTTATTCCATAATCAACCTAATTGCTATTTCCGAAAATTAATCTTCTGCAGACGTGCAGAACTTCTACAGACCAAGACTGAGTTGATCGAACCGGGAAATCTTCAGGCAGGAGTTGAACTAGAGATATTTTTGCATGATGTCAGTCGTTAAGCTAGCATGTCAAAATTGCTCTAGCCGAAATATACGCCGTTCTATCCAGACGTACCTCTACCTGTAACATGCATATTCAACATTTGAAAATGTAATTTTTTATAACGGGGGTAGGGAGGTTCAAACAATACACGTCGGTAATGATTCATGTACGATCTATCGGTTTCCCGGGGGGATGGTACTCTCATATATGGGCTATATAGGTACGTGCCGCGGAATAGGGTATGGTTTTTGAGATTCTCGGTCCTTAACTAAGGTATCTTTTTTGACCCTTTTGTTTCTGTGTGGGATTGGTTTACATAATTATATGTTTTTCATTGTGTTGGATGTTTCGTTGAAAATGTGCATGCTGCTTTATGCTTATGATCGAAGAGACTGATCTCTGTCAAAGCCAATATCCAACGCATGATGAACAGTTTTATTGAGAATTTAAATTTCAAAATTAATAAACTGAGAATTCGTTCAAAGAAATAAGAAAGATCTGAAAGATCACAATTTCGCATACTGAAGGCCGATTACAAGTCTGCAATGTCGGGGGACCCTCTATGTTCCTGTAATATGCTTTTGATGTAAAGCAATAACAGAGGCTTTAGACTCGGACGGTAGGGTTGGCTATAAGTCACATCGTAATAACAGGCATATTGTTCGGCATATGAAAAATAGTTTTCCTCACCTTGTGTTCTAAAGCGAACTCGTGAAGCAAATATTTCATCTTTCCCCCTCCTTTCACCGCCTGAAAAAAAAGGAAAAAGAATCCTCTTTTAGATTTGAGATTATCAGGCGCTAAAATCGGCGAACTCAAGTTACCTATACCGGTCTTTCATGAACACAAGGGCAATATTCTTGTCGGACAGTTCTAAGCGATTGATGTTTTCGTTATAGTATTTGCATAATGAATGACAACTGATGAAGACGAGTTGGAGATTCGTAACAGGAGATACTGGTTAGATCTTGTGAAGGCAACATCATTTGCTCCATGACCAATATGAATCAACTTCTTTGATTACACCGGTAAAAGAAACGAAATACATGTAACTGATAAGGGAATTAAGGGACCGCTGGGGAAAAAATAAAAATATGGAGCAACACTGTTGTTCTATATTACACCCTCTTTTTTTGCCTTTTTTCAGAAGTTTTCATGACTCTAATGTTTGATGAAAGGGTAGTGCATAAGTTAAATAGTACATTAAAATGCAAACAACACGTTTTCATCTGCAACGAACATGAAAACTAGGGAAGTGCTATTCCAATGGCGAGCGGATAAAAATAAATAAATAACTGAATAACGATTTCATGGTGGTATAGCCATCCACCCACAAGTTTCTTCTTTTATCATTCAGGATCAAAATCAAATTTGAATATGTTGTTTTTGAGGAGAGGAGAACACCGGAAAGCCACCAATGGGTTTATTCACGACGGAATTAAGGTGGATGCCATCTTTAACTATTATGCGGTCAGTTTCGTTCATGAAAATTAAAAAAGGGGTATTTTTGTTACCAAAAATAAAGTAACTTTTCAATAAATAACATCAATCCTCATCTCGGTTTGGGAATGTAATATCGTGTCCGAACCGCCATGAAAATTGCGCTTTTTTTATTTTTATTTTTTAATTTCAGGATGCTTGTTGAAAAGTTCGGAGACAAGGACTTTAAGATGAAGAGGATAATGACCTTCTGTAATTGATCATTCGTCATTAATCTTCTGCTTACGTGAGCTAGACTGTCAAACCATGCAGATGCTTTTCAGTTTTCCCTTTTTTTCTTTCCACATCGGCAGTCGAACAAATAACGGCGGGATTTTGTTAATCGATTAAGCTCAGTGTGAAATCTAGAGCAGATCAGTCGTGTCAATAATTAGTTTTTAACGTGTTATAGCTTATTATAATTTTAAAACTTTTCCCATAAGCATCATTCATATGACAAAATGGACTAGTCATGAATCGCAAATCCTGTTAATGTAACCGAAAAGAACCTGAATAAATTTTTGGAATCATAAAGAATCAGAAACAAGTACATTGTAACAGTAGAGTAAATAGGGCTCGAGGTGTTTTCAATATTAAAAATGTTCATTTTGTTTTTTTCACTTTGAATGAATGCTAATGTAGGTAAAGATAAAAAAAAATGAAATGATGTAAATATTCAGGATAGATAAATAAGTAAATATTGAATTAAATGAAAGGAAGGAAAACCTTAAAAGCCTCTACCCTATTCGCATTCTTATTATTAAAAAAAAATTCCGCCAATATTTATGGATTCCATCCTGCTAGATATTAAGTCAAAACTCACTGACCTCATTGCTAATAGTTCCAGAAAAGGGGTTTTTCGATCGGTATGAATGAAACTCCTGTCTACTACAACAAAAATTTCAGTTTTATCAAATAACATTTTCTTTTTCTCAACAAGCTTTTAACGACCTTAGTTTCGTATTCAAACACTAATGCTTTTTTCATTTAAGACTAAGGAGGTTTCTGAGTTGGCGGCATTTCGAGTGCTTTCCTTCGTGTGACCACTGTTAGGCCCCCGTTTTAAGCCCGCACCCATTGAGATAGTTCCGGCGATCTATCCCCTAAAATGAAACATATTGTGGTTTTCTACAAATAACAATCGGGTGAAAAGGATGACGCTTGCTTAAATGAACCACCAACAGAGGAAGATACTTTTGATCTCCCGACTGCCCTTTGAACAGCCGATTGATTTGTAACCTGCTGGTGCCGGGGAGATTTAGATACCGTATTTATTCGATTAAACGCCCTGGGCGCTTATTAAATTTTTGGACCCTGAGAGTGGGCGCTTATTCGAGGCTGGGCGCTTATTAAATTTTCAACAGTTTCATCAAGTGTAGTATGTTTATTTTGCAACAAAACAATAAATAGTAAAAACAAAACGCGAAGATGTAACAAAGCAAGGTTTCTGTAAAATACTCTGAAGAAAACCCCGTCTTTGGGGAAGTCTCTTATTAGTACTTATTCAATTTTTGGGGGTAAGAGGGGAAAGGAGGTGGGGTGGGGGTGGGCGCTTATTCGAGGCTGGGCGCTTATTCACGTTTTCTGCCTTTAGGATGGGTGCTTATTCGAGGTGGGCGCTAATTCGAGGTTGGGCGGTTATTCGCATAAATAAGGTAAATACAGTTAGATATTTTAAATTACCCTTGGTTGTTTTATTAGCTGGAGTCTGTTTCACATTGTATACTCGTTTTTTAAAGCCCCTGATTTTCTTGCAGTATAATGAATTATATTTTCCACATTGAGATTAAATTTGATTTTTCTGGCCATTGTTGACCACATTTTTTTGTGTGTAACTGTTTCAAGGATAAATCCTTGATAAGCATTCATAAAAACTAGAGAATTGAAAGTTAGAATAGGAAAGTAAAAATTAGAAAATAAACTGAAAATAAAAAGCCCTAGTAATATTTTCCTCCAGTATAGTAAATTATATTTTCGAAATAGAGATATTTTATATTTTTGACCTTGGTTGACCACGTTTTTTTGTGTGTGACTGTTTAAGAAGAAGTCCTTGTTCAGTATTTATAACTTACAACTTGAGAATTGCAAATTAAAATAGTGAAGTAAAAATTGGAAAATAAAATGAAAATAAAAGGACGAGAAATTGAACATGAAATTGTGAAGTTTGATTCAAATATTTACACAGTGAATGATGTATAATCCACTCCTATTTACCTTTCGAATGTCGACAATGTGAGTAAGCTGCAGAGTAAAAGATGAGGGCGATTGGTCACTTTTAATTTTCTACAATATCTTATTTGTGTTTGCGTTTTTGAAAGAATATAAGCGTAAGTAGCGCATTTTTCAAGGGTATCAAGATAAATAGATATTTTAAAAAGTAAACGCGAGAGTGTAAAACGAAACAAACGGAAGCTATGAAAGTAACTTTTGATCTTTTTTACCTGACTGGCACAATTATCCTTTGCAGTCATTTGGAATGAAGCTTATTCAGCTTATTCTGCTCTAGGCTATCGAAGGCATAGCTATTGTGTAGCAGTTCTTTTTTTTAAAAAAGTATTTAAATAAACATAAGTCCCTGCTGCATTAAAAAGCCAGCTTTCGAATGCTTGATCAAACAATGGAATTAAGGTCACAAGTAAGGTCACACTGCTTTTGTCTCAGCGACTTTAGCTTTCTACCTTTAACTAATTTTCCCATCTTACATCATACTGTTTTTTTTTTTTAACCTACTGTTTTTTAAACTATTAAGAAAATCGACGTAAAATTCAGTTGCCTTTAAAATTCAATTTTAAATTTAAGAAATCAAGCTTACCTCACATTTTGTTCAAGAAAACGAGAACTTTGACTTTAAAAGAGAAATGTTTTTCCATCCTCGAAAATCTCTATTTACAATAACAGTTTAAAACGTACTAAGAATTTAAACAGACGTATTTTAATTTATATCCATTGTTATGTTTTATTCATTGCTGATAGCCTCTAATGACAGAAACCTGCTTTTCGGAATTAGGACAAGATTCATGAGCCTGGATACTCATTAGAGATAAAATGTGACATGCTGTTTACCGTTTTTTTGCTGATGGGGTGCATCGGCCGACTGTGCTATGCTGTTATATCCCATTATTAAAAGACTCGCAATGTAACATGAGTTTTGTAGTTTTAGCTGCCATGGAAAACAATGGCGATCCTATATTATGCAGGAAGTTGCTAAAATTTAGAAAGTCGAGGAAGCTGCGAAAATTTTTAACAAAGGAGGTCAAATACAGGAAATTAAAGCTTAATTCCATCCCGGAGGTGTTCATGATGTTAAACGAGAACTCGCCTTTTGATGACCGCGTTTTAAAATCTTCCTTTTCCTTAAAGGAAATCCAGAATAAGGGTATTTACTATTCGTAAGAAAAACATAATTTATCCTTTCAAAACATTCAGTGTTAAATGTGCGAATTCTTCAGTTGGTAAACATTGCAATTGATAAATCCTCATTATGTAAATTGCGTATAATTAAAGCAATCGGAGTTGTTTTCGCAATCATTTTTAGGAATATCAAACAGGTACATTGGGGCGTTTAGAAATCTCTTATTAAAATTACCTGCACGTACGACTCTGGAGCTCGAGATAGAAAAACTATAGAGTGAGAGAGTTACCGTTAGAATTAAGAAGAATGTAAATGAATAAAACCCTACAATCATTTGGAAAATATTGGCCTGGTGGATTAGACATTAGTACCGCTATAAAATTAATTATTTAGTTTCATCTCGAATAATCTAGTTTACGTTCTTTGGAGTTCTTCAGTTAGCAGTAGACTATGAGAACCTGTTTTAAGGTCTTAATGAGCCTGGCAAATTATAGTGTCAGTATAAGATTGTATATAATCCTAAACCATTGTCTTGTTTGATTTCCTGGCTAGGCAAAAATTACAAACATTGTTAAATCATTGAAAGATTTAACACCCACACTTTAGGTTTTGTTAAATTTCCTGTCCTAGTTGAAGAAGATAATTCATTTTAGGACCAAAAGAATTACTTGCAGTTACTAAAATAAAATGAGAGATGTTTGTACCGTTTTTGGGATGCCAAAGTGCACTTCTCTATACAGTCATGGTGCTATGGTGGTAATATGTCCGGAGATTGTAGTCGTCACTGGCAGTTGTCGCGATGGAAAAAGAAGTCGGCGGTTTTTTTTCAGCTTATCGAAGATGGCCCCAATTGAGGGAGGAAGT